>CM063591.1:8674117-8985268 GCA_032356905.1 Salix exigua | reverse complement strand
AATAGTTGTTAAGAAGTAACCCTAATGGACCCCTTATGTGTACTTAAATGAAGTCCTCTCAAAACTGACCCAAAATCCTAAACTGAAAAACCCATGACTTAATCCAAGCAAGCCTTGGATCCTAGCTGAAAACAAAGTCTTAATTAAGCCAAAACAAGCCTTGGGTTGTAGCTTAAATAAAACCCATAAGAGTTTTCTTTTATAGTCTTTAACCAAGCCCATTAATCCCATGTTGTAGTAAAAAATTTTGCGCTAATTTGTTGTACTCACGTCATGGCCCAAATTAGGTTGAATTGGATCCATCCTGCACATGGATAAGATGTACTAAAGTCTCCTCTTGATACTCCAATGGTCCTTCTGACCTCGTTGAAACCTTCAAAAATAATGCATTCATCGCCTCTTTCAAAGCCTTTGTCTTAGATCGTGTCATTGGACCATTTGGGACATGTAATGGTTCCTTGTTGATGTTTCTGTGCAGCTCCGCATCGAAAGTGTTCACGTATTGGGCTGTAGGGGTTTCGTGTTTGTGGTTCGGGTTTTCGCGGTTCGGGTTAGGGATTCAGGGTTTCAGGTTGCGGGTTAAGGGTTTCGCGTTCGTGGTTTCCAATTGACCGTGTCATTGGATCATTTGAGACATGTAATGGGTCCTTATTGGTATTTCTGGGCTGGTCCGCATCAGAAACCCCGAAACCCCAACACAAAACCCCGCACCTTGAAACCCAAATCCCGAAACCTTGAATCGCAAAAACCTTATACCCCAAACAGGAAACCCTGAACACCCCGAACCCCAAATTCAAAACCTCGAAACATTAACTCGAAACTCGAAAACTGGAACCCTAAACCCAACACCCCAAACTTTTCACCTGAAACCTCAAACACAAAAACTAAAACCCTAAACCTGACACCTCAAACCACGAACCTCAAAACCTTGAATTGCAAACTCCTAACCCGAAACCCCAAACACGAACTCCAAATTCAACACCTCGATCCCGATTCCCCACACTCGAAGCCCCAAATCCCCGAAACTGAAACCTCGAACCCCGAACTCGAAACCCTAAACACCCTGAACCCCTAACACGAAACCCCAAACTAAAAACCTGAAACCTCGACCACCAAACCTCGATCCCGATTTCATCAACGCTAAACCCTCAATCCTAAAACCCAAACGCAAACATGGACCGCCAACCCTGGACCGCGAAACCCTGAAACCGTGAAATCCCCAAACACCAAACCCTGAACCCAAAACTCTCAACCCCAAAACCCCAAACCCCTACCTGAAACCTTGAATCGCGAAATCCCAAACCCCAAAGCAAAAACCCAAAATCCCGAACCTTGTAACCCCGCACCCGAAACCCCATACCTTGAAACCCCACACCCGAAAAAGAAAACCTCCAAAACCCCGAATCCCATACGATCCAACTCTAACTCAAAACTTGAAACCCTGAACCCGAAACCTCGAACCTCGAAACCCCGAACTTGAAACCCAGAAACCCAAAACCCTAAAAATCGAAACCCTAAACCCCGAACTGCGAAACCCCGAACCATAACCCCCAACTCGAAACTCCGAACCGCAAAACCTAGAACTTGAATCCTCGAATCTTAAATCCCGAAAACATAAACCGGAAACCCGAAACCCCTAACCAAAAACATGAAACCTGAAACCTCAAAATCCTTAACCCGAAACCCCGAATAGCGAAACCCCGTGCCCGAAACAACAAACCTAGAAAACCCGAACCCGACATCCCATACCTCACAACCCCATACCCGAAATACCAAACCTTAAAACCGAAACCCTGAACGTCGAAACCCCGAGCCTGAAACCCTAAACAGTAAAACCTCGAACCCAAAACCCTGAACAGCGAAACCCCGAAACCCCGAAACCCCGAATTTCAGAACTCCGAAATTGAAACCCCGAACCCTAAACCCGCAACCTTCAACCCAAAACCGCCACAACAGTATCCCGAATCCCAAAACCTGAAATGTCGAACCTCGAAACACGAACTCTAAATGGGAAACCCCGAACACCCCGAACCGCAACCAAGAAACCCCGAACACCCTTAACCCCAAATGCGAACCCTGAACCGCTAACTCAAAACCTGAAACCCTGAACCACGAAAACCCCAAACACCAAACATAAAACCCCAAAAACCCGAACACCAAACCCCTGACCCTAGAAAATACGAAACCCCAAACGTGAAAACCTGAACCCTCGACCCGTGAAACCCCGGAGCTCGAAACCCTGAACATCAAAAACAACTAACCCAATACGTGAAATCCTGACACCCTGAACCTGAAACCACAACCAGAAAACCCGAACAAGACACTACAAACCGTGAAATACCCAACAGAAAACCCTGAAAAGCGAAACCCCACACCTCGAAACCCAACACCCAAAAGGCGAAACACTAGATACCTTGAACTAGATACTGCAAATCACAAAACCCTGAATTGTGAAATCCTAATCGTGAAACCCCACACCTCGAAACCCAACACCCGAAACCTCATACCTTAAAACCTCGAACCCGACACCTCGTACATCGAAACCTCGCACCCGAAACACCAAACCTCCAAAACCCTGAAACACAAACCCTTCATCCCAAACCCAAGACCCGAACCTCAAATCCCAGAACCCGAACAAGAAAACCCGTACCCGAAACCCCGTACCTAAAACCTCGAACCTCGAAACCCCGACAAAGAGAAGCAAAAAACCGAACCCCAAACCCTAAAGCCTAAACCATTCTCCGAAATCTCCACACCTCGAAACCGTAAGAACCCCAAACCCCAAATGCAAAACCCCAAACCCCCGAATCTCGATAACACCAAACCCAAACATGAAACCCCAAACCCTCGACCCATGAAACCCCGAACCCGAAATCTCGAACCTCGAAAACCCCTAACCCAAAAGGCGAAACACTAATACCTTGAACTAGATACTGCAAATCACAAAACCCTAAATCGTGAAACCCGAACCGCGAAACCCCACACCTCAAAACCCAACACCCGAAACCCCATACCTTAAAACCCCGAACCTGAAACCTCGTACATCGAAACCTCGCACCCAAAACACCAAACCTCCAAACCCTCTATCCCTAACCCAACATCCGAACCTCGAAACCTCGAACTTGGACAGCAAAAACCCGTAGCTAAAACCCCGAACCTCGAAACCCCGACTAGAAAAGCAAAACCTCGAACCACAAAACATGAAAACCCGAACCCCGAACCGTAAAGCCTAAACCCGCAACCTTCAACCCCGAAACGCCTAACCCCGATCCCGAATCCCAAAACTCAAAACTCCGAACCTCAAAACCATTCTCCCAAATCCCCACACCTCGAAACCCTGAACCATTAGAACCATGAACCCCAAACGTAAAACCCCAAACCCCCCTGAACCTTGAGAACCCCGAACTCGAAACGCAAAACCACAAACGCCTGAATCTCGATAACACCAAACCCCAAACGTGAAACCCCGAACCCTCGACCGATGAAACCCCGAACCTCGAAACCCAAACCATGAAACCCGAACCCGAAATCTTGAAACTCGAAACCACTAACCCAAAAGGCGAAACCCTGATACCTTGAACTAGATACTGCAAATCGCAAAACCCTGAATCGTGAAACTCGAACCGCGAAACCTTGACCAACAAACCCTCAACCCTAAACCCTGAAACCCCTAAACTCCTAACCCAAACCTCAAATTCCCCAACCGTGAAACCCCAAACCAAAAATCCCAAACCGTGAAACCCCCAACCTCGAAAAAGCCAAACCCCAAACCCTTTACACATAACCCGCAACCTTGAACTTCGACACCCCAAACTCCGAACCATGAAAACCTCAAACACCAAACACAAAACCCCGAAAACCCCAAACACAAAACCCTTGAACCTAGAACACACAAAACCCCAAACGCGAAACCCCGAACCCCCGACCCGTGAATCCCACGAAACCATGAAACCACGAAACTTGAAACCACAAAACTCGAAAACCCCTAACCCCAAACACGAAACCATGATAACCCGAACTTGAAACTACAACCCGAAACTCCGAACCAGACGCCGCAAACCATGAAATCCCCAACCCAAAACTCCGCAAAACGAAACACCAAACCTCGAAAAACCATGAAACTTAAACCCTCCATCCTAAACTCGAAACCCCGAACCTAAAAAAAAGAAACCTTGTACCCAAAACCCCGACCCGAAATGCCAAACCCGAAACCATGAAACGCCAAACCCCGAACCAAACCCCAAACCATGAAGCCTAAACCCGCAACCCCGAAACGCCTAACCCTGATCCCGAATCCCCACACCTCGAAACTCTGAACCATGAGAACACCAAACGCCAAACACGTTACCCCGAATGCTCAACCCGTGAAACCCCAGACCTCGAAACCTGAACCATGAAAACCCAAACCCGAACCTGAAATGTCGAAACTCGAAAACCCCAAACCCAAAAGGCGAAACCCTGATACCTTGAACTAGACACTGCAAATTGCAAAAACCTAACTCGTGAAACCCCGAACTCGAAACCCCGAATCGCGAAATCCCAAACAACAAACCCTGAACCTTGAATCCTCAACCCTCAACCTCGAAACCCCAAACTCCGAACCCCGAAAACACCAAATACCAAACACAAATCCTCGAAAACCCCAAAAACTGAACCCCTGAACCTAGAAAACCCAAAACCCAAAAACATGAATCAAGAAACCCCAAACAAAAAATCCCAAACCGTGAAACCCCGAACCTCGAAAAACCCGAACCCTAAATGCGAAACCCTAACACCCCGAACCTGAAATTACAACCCGATACCCCGAATTAGTAACCGTAAACCGTGAAATCCCAAACCCGACACCCTGAACCGTGAAACCCTGCACCCAAAACCCCGACCTGAAATGCAATACCCCGAACCCCAAAATGCAAAACACCGAACCCTAAACCCCAAACCCTGAAGCCTAAACCCGCAACCGTTAACCCTGAAACGCCTGACCAAGTTCCCGAATCCAAAAACTCGGAACCTCAAAACCATTGTCCTGAATCCCCGCACCTCGAAAACTAGAACCTCGAGAACCCCGAACCCCCGAATCTCGATAACACCAAACCCCTGAACCCTGAACCCTCGAAACCCCAACCTGGAATGCAAAACCCCAACCCCAAAACGCGAAACCCCGAAGACCAAACCCCAAACCCTAAAACCTAAACCCGCAACCCTCAACCCCAAAACGCCTTACCCCGATCCCAAATCCAAAAACTCGAAACTCTGAACCTCAAAACCATTGTCCCAAATCCCCACACCCTCGAAACCTCGAACCCGAAATCTCGAACCTCGAAAACCCCTACTCCAAAAGGCGAGACCCTGATACCTTGAACTAGACACTGCAAATCGCAAAACCTTGAATCGTGAAACCCCAAACCCAAAATCCGATCCGCGAAACCCTGATCAACAAATCTCTATTTTCGAACCCTCAACCCCGAAACACCGAATGTGGAATTCCCCAACAGTGAAACCCGAAAACACGCAACCCTAAAGCTCAAAACCCCAAACTCTGAAACACGAAAACCCCAAACACCAAATACATGACCCCGAAAACGCTGAAAACTGAACCCTTGAACCTAGAAAACACCAAACCCCAAATGCGAAACCTTGACATCTTGAACCTGGAACCACAACCCGAAACTCCGAACCATATATCGCACATCGTGAAACCCCGCACATGATACCCCGTACCTCGAAATACTGAACACGAAATCCCGTAAATCGAAACCACGCACCAGAAACACCAAACCTCCAAAACACTGAAACACAAACCACCATCCCAAACCCGAAACCCGAATCTCAAAACCTCGAACCTGAACAGCAAACCCCGTACCTGAAACCCCAAAACTTGAAACCCCAAACCCCAAAACGCGAAACCCCAAACCCCAAAATGCGAAACCCCAAACACCAAACTCTAAAACCTAAACCCACAACCCTTAACCCTGAAACGCCCTACCCTCGTCCCGAATCCAAAAACTCCAAACTCCTAACCTCAAAACCATTGTCCCGAATCCGCACACCTTGAAACCCCAAACCCCAAACACCAAAACCTAAAACCTAAACCCGCAACCCTTAACCCTGAAACACCTTGCCCTCGTCCCGAATCCAAAAACTCAAAACTCCTAACCTCAAAACCATTGTCCCGAATCAGCACACCTTGAAACCCCAAACCCTGAGAACCTCGAACCCCAAACACAAGACCCCGAACCCCCGAATCTCGATAACACCAAACCCCAAACACGAAACCCCAAACCCTCGACCCGTCAAACCTCGGACCTCGGAACCTGAACCTTGAAACCCCGACTAGAAATGCAAAACCCCGAACCCTAAAGCCTAAACCCGCAACCGTCAACCCTGAAACGCCTAACCAAGATCCAGAATCCAAAAACTTGAAACTTCGAACCTCAAAACCATTGTCCCGAATTCCCACACCTTGAAAACTTTAACCTTGAGAACCCCGAACCCCAAACGCAAAACCCCAAGCCCCCAAATCTTGATAACACCAAACCCCAAACGCGAAACCCTGACCCTCGAAACCCCGACCCTAAATGTAAAACCACAAACCCCAAAACACGAAACCCCGAACACCAAACCCCAAACCCTAAAACCTAAACCCGCAACCCTCAACCCCAAAACGCCTTACCCCGATCCCAAATCCAAAAACTCGAAACTCTGAACCTTAAAACCATTGTCCTAAATCCCCACACCCTAAAACCCTGAACCCTGAGAACCCCAAACACCAAATGCAAGACCCCAAAACCCCGAATCTCAATAGCACCAAACCCCAAACACGAAACCCCGAACCCTCGACCCGTGAACCCTGGACCTCGAAACTCAAACCATGAAACCCCGAACCCGAAATCTCCAACCTCGAAAACCCTAACCCAAAAGGCGAAACCCTGATACCTTGAACTAGACACTGTAAATTGCAAAAATCTGAATCGTGAAACTCTGAAACCGAAACCCCGAACCGCGAAACCCCCGAACAACAAACCCTGAACCCCGAACCCTCAACCCAAAACTTGAAAACCCCAAAACCCTACCCCGAATCTCGAATTACGCAATTGTGAAACCCCAAACCCAAAACCTAAAAACACGAATCAAGAAACCCCAAACAAAAAATCCCAAACACATGAAACCCTGAATCTCGTAAATCCCGAACCCCATACCCTTTACACATAATCGCAGCCCTGAACCTCGAAACCCCAAACTCCGAACCACGAAAATCCCGAACACCAAACATAAAACCTTGAAAACCCCGAACACTAAACCCCTGAACCTAGAAAAGTCCACACCCCAAACGTGAAACCTCAAACCCCCTACCCGTGAAACCCCGGAGGTCGAAACCCCGAACATTGAAAACCCCTAACCCCAAACGAGAAACCCTTTCACTCTAATTCATTGTGTTTCAAACATCTTTTGAATCTGCCAAATTAGGTTAGTGGCAACAAATATATCCCCATGGCACTCACGCATCACACAAAAAAATATCAAGACTTTGCACTCTAATATGCTCACTACACCTTTTACCTCACAACCCGTTTTCTTGTGGTTCTTTCGGAACACAAATCAAAGTCAGTAGCAATCCCAACACCGTCTAATTATGATTCTCACACTCAAGAAGCAATCAAATGCTGAAAACAAAGCAAAACAAATCTACGATTACGATTTTACGAGTAGCAACGCAAATTCGTACGAATTGTGTACGATACGAGTACACGAAATAAAAGCAGAAGTGACTACAACTACTTGACTCCTAGATTACCCGAAATTGAATGAAAAACGAATTGGACAAAAATAAAGAGTGAGGATAACTTTTTGAGAGTTGAGCAGAATCTAAACTCTTGTGCAATGTTTACGTGACAAAATTGGAACCTGAACGAAATGACCTCGAATCAACCTCAATTCAGTATTTAGTATTGTAGTACCAAGCAACAAACAAAACTCAAATCACAGGTCATTCTCGTTCCTCTAGATACTCAACCGTTGTGTGATCAATGTGCGGTAGAAATGAACCTCCCGTTGGAAACTCGATTATATGATATCCAAGTAAACTCAAACATAGTATATCATGCGATAGAAACCCCAAGACACATAACGTAAATTTCCAGTGGATTCTAAAGTGTTTGTCTAAGGGTTCACTAAGGTAGTGTTTTTGCGGCCGAAATGAATCTCGAGAAACAACCTCAAGAAATCAATATTAGAATAATCTTAAATTTGACCTATGATCTCATCCCAACCCCAATGGACGGAATATGAGGTTTCAATTGATTCCGATGTGGTTTGCTTATGTTTACCCTACATTGGTGTTTTCGGCGGAAAGATTTCCATGGTTCTTCAAATTTCAACTAATGCCTCCATCTCTCTTTCTTTCTTAATATACTGAAATGAAGAGACAAAAAACGACAAAATATAACCTTTTTTTTTTATGAGATGACGCTGACACGAAGAACAAGGACATGAACACAAACAGCGTAAAACTGTAAGGAATTCAAAAGTAAAAGAACGATATGAACTTGATCCGGAGCCTAGCTTTGATACCACCTGATGCGAACCTCGTGATCATGCGGCCACAACCAAGAATGAGATATGATCCCGGAAAGTCGATATTGGTCTGATAGGAGTGTGACACAGTGGGAACCTGCACTAAGGCACCAGCACTGTTGGAATGAGCAGAATGACGCCATGAAGACGGTTAATCTCCGATAAGTTAGACTCAGTTCGTTCAAGAACTAAAGAATGCATCAGGTGGTATTAGAGCTAAACCTTAAGCATAGACCTCATAAGCAAGGAAGCCGCAGGCGGTAGTGCTAATGATGCAAACCAAAGAGCTAGACATGTTGATCATACACTTGGGAATCCATCTGAATTTTCTCAAGACTCTTTGTCACTTCCAAGTGGCCCAATTACAAGACTTAGGGCCAAATGTTTTAAGAAAGCATTAAATGGGCTAATCCAAGAGATTTGGGTTGATTCTAAAAAGACCAAGATGGAATTAACTAATAATCAAGGCTTAGTCCACATCATTCAAACATTTTAGCATGATCTAACCATCAAAGAGAATGAATTTGATGAGTTCCAAGGGTATTAAATAGAGGAATGAATTTGGTCTTGAATGGTTATGTTAAATACATTGAATTTAATCATTTAGCTATTTATTGTAGCCTCTATAAGTCCAAGAGACCTAAGAACATGGGGACTTGTTTATGTTACTGTTTGAGCTCCTTTAAAGCTTTCGTTATGACTTTTCCTATTCTTGGAGGGTTGTTCCAAGTATATAAATAGGTATTTCAAAATAAATAAACCTATTATGTTTTCAGAGAATTATCATATTTGTGACGTCTTGTGTTCCTCTTCATTCTTAAAAGAACTCCTAGAACTTATCAAGTTAATCTTGTGGCGTTCAAACAACCAAACTTATCACCTTGATTGTTGAGAGATTCTCAAGTTTTCTAGGTGTGGCATTTCAATCTTTTGTAATCTTGGTTTTCATCTTGTTAGGTGCTGGGTCAAGGCTCAACCAATCTTGTCTACACGATCTTGGAGTTCTAAACCATCATTCTTATTGGGTTTCATCACAATTGTTGGTGAAGTTCATATCAGCTAACTCATCCCCCTCACTATCCTTCAATTGTGGCATGCCTTCATAATAATCTTTGTCACTTCCAGATCCCATATCACCATCATGGTCCCGTTCACCCACACTCGCGTTTTCATCAACAAACACGTCAAAATTAAACCTGGTATTCGGTAAGGCATTGCGGAACGTACTTCCTCTGTGACCAACCCCCTTATTCAGTTTCTTTATCCCACCTCAAATTGTTCAGATCCATGTTCTTCCTACACAACATCTCGAGTTGCTTCCATGAGGCTCACAAATGGAAAACAATGTCAGCCTTTTGGGTTGCCAATTCGTTGTGTTTTAGACATCTTTTAAATCTGCCAAATTGGGTTAGTGGCAACAAATATATCCCCACGGCTCTCGCGCATCACACAAAAAATATCAAGCTTTTTCACTCTAATATGCTCACTACACCTTTTACCTCACAACCCGTTTTCTTGTGGTTCTTTCGGAACACAAATCAAAGTCAGTAGCAATCCCAGCACCGTCTAATTATGATTCTCAGACTCAAGAAGCAATCAAATGCTGAAAACAAAGCAAAACAAATCTACGATTATGATTTCGCGAGTAGCAACGCAAATTCGTACGAATTGTGTACAATACGAGGACACGAAATAAAGCAGAAGTGACTATAGTTACTTGACTCCTAGATTACCCGAAATTGACTGAAAAATGAAGACAAAAATAAACAGTAAGGATAACTATCTGAGAGTTGAGCGGAATCTAAACTCTTGCGCAATGTTTACGCGAGAAAATTGGAACCCGAATGAAATGACCTGGAATCAACCTCAAAAATTAGTATTTAGTATTGTAGTACCAAGCAACAAACAAAACTCAAATCACAAGTCATTCTCGTTCCTTTAGATACTCAATCGTTGTGTGATCAATGTGCGGCAGAAATGAACCTCTAGTTGAAAACTCGAGTATATGATATCCAAATAAGCTCACATATAAATAACACAAACAACTTCATAGTAATTACATGCAAGAGGTTTAATTTTAGGCTTTCTTTTTCAAAACAAAAGGATGAGAAGACAAAACAATAACTAGAGAATGGTCAACGCCAGCAATTATCAGAGAGGCTACTGTTTGCCGGTGCCTCTTCTCTCCCCTTCATCTGTGTCTATAACATCTTATCACTGACATTATTCTGATAAGGATTTTTGTATTTGATACAAGGGCATGGATGTGAGTTTAGGGCATTCTAATATTCCCCATTTAGAAAAAAGATGAAATGATGTTGGCAGGTGATTGTTTCTCTGTTCATCAACCAGGGATGCAACCTCTATTGACAAGCCTCGTAGATTAGTCAAATCAAATAGTTCATCTAGTCAATCTCTATATATCTTAAGCTTCCATATGTTTAAGAACAAGAACCAAGAGAGCGAGATTTGACTAAGCAAGGGCAAATTTTGGAAACTTTGATAGTGAACAAATTTTATCACCACAAAATTAGAAAGGGGACACGAGGATTTAACTTCACCCCAACCTGGAATGCAATCACTTTCATAGAACTGGATCTCCAAAACTACGAGACTCATGGGTTGCATAGATCATCATTCAATCGCACATGCAATGGCAGCGCCATACCCTGCACGTCCTCCTAGCGAACTCCCGTCAGGATTATTGCACATCGATTCTTATCCACCATGACTTGCAAGTATAAGTGTTGGCCTTCGTGAATCTCACATGACTTAACCCCTAAAGTAGAAAAGACAATTCACGGTGGCTTGTGAGTCAAATAATGACATTCTAGCTAGGACATCTAGGTATACCAGGCTAACGAATTTCCTGTAAATGTACCTTAGTATAGGCAGAATGTGATTCTCATCCTGTTCAATCTTCCAGAGCTCGTCAATTTTTTTTATCGATAGTCACTCTCTCGTTAATAAACAAAGGCTTCACAGAGTCCAAATAGCAAAAGGTACACACTTGTTAACAATTTCCCTCACCAATTCAGGACTACTTTCTATTTGGCTTTGCCTAAGAGCAACTCTTTTGAAAAGAGACCAGACAACCCTTCAACTCGTATCTTGGAACTGTGTGCCCATAACGTCTACGACCATATTGTTGAAAAGATAAAGTCAAGAATCTATGGATTTCTATTGTTTGTAAAATAGGAATAAAGTTTGTCTGCAAATCAAGAAGCAACGTTCTTTATGTTGAAACTCCTTTAGAAATTTGGTTGGATCTTCAAGAACGATTCTCACAAGGTAATTTTTCTCATCACTATCAAATTCAACGATTCGTTGTTGAACTGCAACGAAACCAAGATTCAATCTTTACATATTATACCAAAATAAAAACCATGTGGGATGAATGAGCAGCCTAGTCATTCAATGCACATGCGGTGAAATGAAACAATTAACAAACAATGAAGAAAAGATGAGGCTCAGTCAGTTTCTTATGGGATTAAATGGGAGCTACTCAGTTATTAGGGGTCAGATCATGCTCATGCAATCGTTCCCAACTGTCAAGAAAGCATATTCACTCCTGTGTGAAGAGAAATAAAGAGGATTTGTTGAGCACAAAATCAATGAACAAGTCCATGCCATGAATGTAAACAGACCAGGTTTTGTTTCACAGAATCGAAATTGGATGCCTGGATCATCAACCAGTCATGGACCAAGAAAACGACTCCACTGCACTTACTGTGAAGGAACTACGCATACAATAAATAAATGCTTCTATTTAAATGGATTCCCTGTTGGTCATGCCCTTCATGGTAAGAATATTCAGCCTCGTAATCGTATTCAGAAAATAAATGCAATTCAAACAGGAACAGGGTCATTGCATAACAAGGTTAGTCAAACCCCTGCTCAACCTCTACATCTCACGACTGAAGCACTGTCACAAATCAAAGCTTTCTACAAGAAAATCCACTGTATCTGCAAATTATTCAGGTTACAATAACTCTTGTAGCTCATCAAACACAAATCAACATGTCAAGTTCTTACAATGGATCATTGACAGTGGTGCCACAAATCATATAGCCACCTCAGTCACTAATGAAGACATTACTCCCATACACTCACAAGTCACTTTGCCGAATGGTTCCCATGCAAAAATTACTAGTGTTGGTTCTGCACACATCTTTAACAATTTGCATGTTCACGGTATTCTTTGTGCACCCTCATTCCATGTGAATTTACTTTCAGTTAGTAAACTCACGGCCGCTCTTAATTGCTCAGTCCACTTTTTTCCAACTCTCTGTATATTGCAGGACCTATCTACGAAGAAGATGATTGGCCTGAGGAAGTTGAGTGAAGGACTTTACTATCTTATGCCACAATCAAGATCATATTTATCTATACCTATCTCTTATCAAGTTATTTTGTCATCAACAACATTGTGGCACAACAGATTGGGACACCCATCAAAACCACCCTCTCAGTTTTTGTCGAAATTAATCCCCTCTTTCACTTATGATTCTCAGCATTCATGCGAAGTGTGTCCTCTAGCAAAACAAACAAGGTTACTCTTTCACAAAGTTCCATTCAAAGCATTAAAAATTATCAGGTCATACATTGTGACATTTGGGCTCCACACAAAATTGAAACACGTTCGGGTGCACCCTATTTCTTAACCATTGTGGACGATTACACTTGCTTTACATGGATTTTTCTAATGAAATTCAAATCTGAAACACAAAGGTTGTTAAAACTATTTATTGCTTATGCTCATACTCAATTCAATAGTCAAGTCAAAAGCATATGTAGTGATAATGGGATGGAATTTATCTCCTTAAAACCATATCTTTCCATGCATGGAATTTTACTCCAAAATTCATGATCATACGCACCACAACAAAACGGTGTTGTTGAACAAAAGCATAGACACCTCCTAAATGTAGGTCGTGCATTAAGATTGCATACCAGTTTCTTGGTGCTTGTTTAAGGTCATACAAGGACTTATGAAGCCTACATACAACCTTCTCCCCCTGTTTGCAAAGTCCTGGAGGTGGAATTATATAGACTTCCTCATGTAAATCACCATGAAGGTTGGCATTATTTACATCCATATGAAATAGGGGCCAATTGCGTACTGCTGCCAAAGCAAGGAGACAACGCACAGTAGTCAGCCTTGCAACTGGAGCAAAGGTGTCATGATAATCAAAGCCTTCTTATTGATTAAATCCCTTGGCTAATAGGCGTGCTTAATTTCTCTCTACAGAACTATCAGAATTGCATTTGATTCTGAAAACCCATTTGCTACCAATAGGACGACAATGAGTGGGAAGTGGAACAAGTGACCATGTCTTCTTCGTGATTTTCATTGTGGTCAGGTTAGTACATCCACTAACTTTGCTTCCACAACCAAGTCATCCTCTTCTCGGTTAGGTACTCAATACCCTTATCTAGTTATATCTCTTATCAGTCTCTATCTCCTGCTCATCAAATATTTATTAACAACATTACCAGCACTATTGAACCAATAGTGGTGTGAAGCAATGTAAACTGAACTCCCTGCACTTGAAAATCACAAGACATGGTCACTTGTTCCACTTCCCACTCATTGTCATCCTATTGGCATCAAATGGGTCTTCAGAATCAAATACAATTCTAATAGTTCTGTAGAGAGATATAAAGCACGCCTAGTAGCCAAGGGATTTAATCAACAAGAGGGATTCAATTATCATAACGCCTTTGCTCCAGTTGCAACGGTGACTACTGTGTGTTGTCTCCTTGCTTTGGCAGCAGTACACAATTGACCCCTATTTCATATGGATGTAAATAATACCTTCCTTCATGGTGATTTACATGAGGAAATCTATATGATTCCACCTCCAGGACATTGCAAACAGGGGGAGAAGGTTGTATGTAGGCTTCATAAATCCTTGTATGGCCTTAAACAAGCACCAAGAAACTGGTTTGCAAAATTTTCAGATTCTATCAAAACAGCTAAATTCAAACAATCACACTTGGATCATTCCCTCTTTGTGCAAGAAAAAGGTGCTGCTCTAACCATTGTTCTTATCTATGTAGATGATATGATCATTACTGTGAACAATTACTAATCCTCGGGCCCATGTTTTTTTTGCTACAGTGTTTTAGTGCTCTTACATTTTTTTTCCTTTCTTTTCTTATATTTTAGTTTTGTTCACTTATATATTTTTTTTATAACCGGGGTTTACAGGCTAACTTAAGTACATCATGACTGATTCTCAGACTACATTTGTTTTTAAAACAATATGAATTGATACAGTGTTTTCACGCTTATATATTTTTTTTGTTTTCTTTCACTTATATATATATATATATATTTTATAACCATGGTCTATCATCCATATTAAGCTTCTTTTTTATTTGACTTTTATTTTTTTCACTTATAGATTTTTTTTTATAACCAGGATCTCCGGGTTAGCTTAAGTACACCACCACCACTCCCCAGACCAAATTTGTTTTTTGATAGCTAGGTGTCCAGGCCAGCTTGGGCAAACCACGACTAATCCTCAAACTAATTTATTATTTTTTTCTTATATTTTTTTTGTTCACTTATACATTTTTTTATGACCGGGGTCTCTAGTCCAACTTAAGTGCACCATAACTAATTCTCAAATTGATTTTAAAAAACATAATATGGATTGTTACCATGCTTTCATGCTTATATTTTTTTTTCTTTCACTTATATATTTTCTTAAAATCGAAGTCTCCGGGTCAGTTGATGCGCACCATGAGTTGTATAAGTACGTATATACCTCCTATAAGACAAAATCCAAGAGTTGGTTATAGGGGTGTATTGATAATTTACCAGTTTTTAATTATACTTTTTGTCGCGGTGTTATGGGCATGTCTTCGAATGAAACATCAATTTCAAAGCTCATACACATTTTAGATGATGTGTGCGGCGTCGTAGAACTTCTAAAAATGTATAATGATTTTTTGTATATTCATTTTATTATGTAAAATATGTTTAAAATAATGTCATATTATTAGAGGTATTTTTAATTTTTTTTCATTTTTGTGCAGAGTACAATAATCATAATACCTTCAAATAAGACAAAAACCAAGAATTGTTAGTTGGGGTGTCCCAATAATTTTACTTTTTTAGTGCACAGTAAAATAAATTTTGCAGGCTAAAATAAGAAAAGATGAAAGAGTTACCTGCACTGGTGTTTCAAACATTTCACATTTAACTATACATGCATAAGAAAAAGTTTCACTCTCATTTTACACCACTAAAATCAAACTTACTATGTTTTTTTAACATCAATTGTATTTAATACAAATAAAAGTTTTTAAACTATTTTATAAGGACCGAAAAAATTAAGAGGATCAAAACTAAACGCAGAAATAAAACAACAAAAACCAAAATAAAATATAAAAAATTATGTGTTAAAATTAGATAAAAAAAATTAATTCTTGGAGCGGAACACATGTTCATGGTTGTGTAACTAAAATCAAATGATGAAATAAATAAAGAAAATATGGTAGTACATTAAGGGGCTGTTTGGGACGGTGGTTGTATTGCAGTTTCCTCGAAATTTATTGTTTTTTTTTAAATGATTTTTTTTTATATTTTTAAATTATTTTAATGTGTTGATATCAAAAATAATTTTTTAAAAAATAAATATATCTAAAGTATAAATAGTTTCATAAACAACCACAACCGCTCTTCCAAAGTATTAATCGGGCTGACAACTATTTTCAAGACGATACGTCGTTTGATACCCCTCCATCCCTATCAGGTCTCTCCCCTTCCCTTCTCCAACAGCAACAAGGCAGTAGCTCGCAATCTCCTATAGTTTGGCCTCAAATGGCGAAACCAGTCTCTAAAGCTACTACATCCCTCTTCCAGAACCTAAAACGATACCTCAAAAAGCCATGGGAAATAACCGGGCCATGTGCAAGCCCCGAATACAGATCCGCTTTGCCCATGGCCACTGAGTACCGTCCCGAATGTCCTGCCACCACTAAAGTCAAGCCTGTGGTGCCTACCTCAAACCCAGAAACTGTCTACGACATCAAGTACTTTGTCCGTGATCAGCGCCGGAACAGGCCTCCCATTCAACGCACCGTCTTGAAGAAATCTGATGTGGTCAACTTGATGAAGGAGAAGCAAAGCTTTGATGTCACTCAATTTCCTATCCCTTATTTAACTGCGAAAGTTGAAGAGGACGATAATGCGTATGGTGGAGGCTATGAGACAGGATTCAAGTAATATGGTTGGTGAGTTTTAATTTTTTTTAAAAGGAAATTTAGATTTATTTTTATTCGGTGTATTTGTTTGTTAGTTTTGACAAATGAGAATTGGGTTCTGTGTTTTGAGGATTTGGACGGTGGGTTCTGGGTGTTTATTAGTAAGTTTTTTTCTTGTGTGTGTTCATTTTAGTTGTTTGGTAGTGATTTTGGAAGTGATGAGTCTATTGTAGATTTTAGAGAATGAATGGTTGTGTTTTTGGTGCAATTTGATCAGGGATGGGATTTGTGGATTTTGGTTGGATGTGGATATTGGAGGTTGATGACATGATGATGGTTTTTACTAGCATTTGCAATCTCCTTTCAAGCTACAAGTTGAGGAAATTCTTGATTTAACTCAGATAGCGTATCCTGCTTCGTGGTATCAGAATCATCTACATCTACATCTACATGAGACTTTATTTTAAGATAGCTGAATTTTGTACAAGAACTATTATTTACACCCTCAACTTTCCTAACAAACAAAGTAGTATAAGAGGTGGTTTGTTTCATTAGGTGATGCGTGTAGAAAAATCGTAAGAGAGGAAGCGAGACCCATCATTTTTTGGAAATTTGTGTGAGAGGATAGTTAAGCTGTAATATCTTGTAGATTATGTAGACATAAAAAGATTTACAAGCCCACCATCACATCACATTCAAGGTGGGCTATTTTGGATCAAAAGTGATTCTAGAGTAATTTTTTTGTAGCGTTGGAGGTATTTCATATCTTTCTTATCATGTTTTTGGATTAGTGAGTGATAAAAGTATATTTTTGAATTAGTGAGTGATGGAAGGCTATAGGGTTTAAAATCAAAAGATGCAGGTAGCCAGAACGTTTCTGAGTTCAAGGATATAATTATTGGTCTGATTTCAAACTTAAAATTGTATTGGTTAGTGTATCCAAAAAAGTACAACTTTTATGCTACTGGAAAGATTATTAATTTTAGTTGTTGATGCCACAAATGATACACTAATTGGATTTCCTTATGATAAGATATAAATGAAATTCTGAAAAGTACATTTGCTGCCAGGCAGCATTGTACAGGTTCAGTTTTGGAGCTCTAATGATTGTGTGGAGTTAGTCACACAGGCTGTGCCATGTATGGATAGAAACTGTAATGGTTTGTGTATCTGAAAAGGTAGAACTTTTATGCTACTGAAAAGATTTTTTAGTTACTTGTTGATGCCACGAATGATACACTAAATTATACAAATGAAATTCTGAAAAGTGCATATGCTGAGGCAGCATTGTACAGGATCAGTTTGAGTTCTAGTGATTACATGGAGCTAATCACACAGGTTGAGCCGTGTATGGATAGAAAGGGTTATGATTCATAAGCATCTAATGCGCAAAAGCTAATTTGAGGTGTTAATATGATTATGGATAAGTTTCTAAGCTTTCAAATTTGATGACATGGGATATGTAAAAGGCAGTTAGCTGAATGTGGCATGCTGTTGTTTCAGAAATGTCTTTATACACTTGAAACTTTGATGAAACAGCTTGTTAAATTTTTCCTATAAAATATGATCAAGCACATGTTATGGTGATTGATTAAAGGTTTGCTTATATGAAACATTTCATGATGGTCATGATTTGCAGTAGATGGAATGTTTTTATGAGTGTAAGCAAATGATTGTATTTTATGAAACGAAAATGCGTGTTGCTGTGTACTTAAAAAAGAGATAATTATGGAAAGAGTCGCTAATGTTATATAAGGAAAATGACGTATCAAAGATGAGTCTCTGATGTCTCAGATGGCTGGGAATGGATGTTAGCAACCTCTGGGTAAATAGGGTTAATCGACAGCTTGAAGTACTTTCTGTGAAAAGGGCCAGTGGTCATAATAGTTGGTCTTAGGCACAAGCTGCTAATATGATGTGCCCGTAGCAGTTAGTAGAAGTAAGAGTGCCAATTTTTCACTTTATGGCTTAAGGAAATTTCCTTGCTCTTTTGTTTTCCAAGTGTTGAGCTAATTGATATTTATTATGAACACATGAAATTTTCTACGTGGTCCAGTTGAGAGTGTGAGTTTATACTTTGCTATGCTGTGATAGCTTACCCTTTTCTTTACCTATCCTCACAGATTTGCTGGGAGGAACTTAAAAGCAAAAGGGCTTTCAGGATGTGAAGTCATCATTGGAGATGTTTTGAGTCTTGAAAGGATTTCTGCTGAACAATAATAAATTTCATCGATCCATATATGGATTTAAAGCTGTACTTGATGAACATGTGAATTTTTTGTTTGGACCTATGTCTGTAATGAGATGATGAATGTGTTTGTTTGCTTTAGTGATTATCAGATAATATGGTCACAGACATATATAAGTGAGGATATAACTAATTCTCCGCACAAGCATTCTGTGATTTTCATCCTCTTCATTCTTCGGAAACTCTACAACTTGTAGACAACAACTGTGTTTCTGTAACAAAGATGGGACATTTGCACAACCTGATGTAAAGAAAATTGCTTCAACCAATCAGGTCCCTTGCCACCTGAAGGTAAAACACGCTTCGATCCAATCCACTTCTCGTTATTTTCAATCCAATTGTCATCAGTTACAAGTAACTCAACTGTTTCTCAAATGTTTTGCTGCCATTCCTCATATTCAATGCCATTAGCATTTATATTCTCTATCGATCTTGCTTCATCAGCCACAACCAGCGAAGTACATGACAAACATGTGTTTTACAAAAGGGTCATTTTCGGGCCCATTTATATATACAATAGTACTAGAAATGAAAGTCGTTGGATATTGGAAGATAGAATTAATAATAGAATTAATAATGTCCGTTTTTGGTATTATTTTTGCTTTTGTGGTTGAAGTTTTAAAAAAAAACACTTCTAAAAAAACATTTTAGCTGCGGTTCAAAATAAGTTTTGAAATGTTTTGTTAAAACTGCTTTTGAATTTGAGATTAATAAAAAGAAGTTCTATATGTTTGATTATCAAATTTTTCATATTGATTTTAACTTGTGAAATTATTTTAAAAAATATATACACACATAATTTTCTAAATATTGTAGATTTAATAACTATAATATTATAAAATAATAAATAATTCAAGTAATTGGAAAAAAAAATTATTCTCTCACCAAATTGCTTGCAATGTCATCACAAACAATATTTATATATGAAGGTTTTTGTAATTTCTGACTATTTGCGCGAGTTACAATATATAAAAAAAATCATCTAGAATATAATTGGAATTACAATTATATTAAAATAATATTTTTAAAAAATTATTTATGATATCAGTGTATCAAAATAATTTAAAATATCAAAAAATTAATTGAAAATCCATTAACTGAATAAAAAAGCCATTATCTTATTCCTTCAATCTCTTAATATTATTTTGTTACCATAGAAATTTACTGCACCATTAATTCAAATATTATGTCATGTCATATTCACAATTACCAAATATTTCTGAAAATCTTTATTTTACTAATTTTGGTAATTTTTATAAAGGAGAAGAAAACATACGAGTATAAATTTAATGCCTTGACGATAGAGGGACCATCCACCAGCAACCTCTCTCTCTTTATCTGGAACAGCTTTATTTCCAGTTCTACTTGCCTTCCATGATAAAGCCACGAACAAGTAAGAAAATCACCTCCCAGATATACTTTCAGTCACGAACCTCGGTGCAACCGCGTTACCAAACGCCTAATAAAGTAGGTTTCTTAAAGTCTTCAATATGACTGTGTAGGAGCTAGCAAGAACCGCTACCCTGCCTGCAGTAATCCTAGTTACTCATGGCGGGCAGCTCCAAACAGAGACTATTGCGGGTAACTTTTGATTATGTGACATCATAATCCTTAAAAAAAAACCCGTAAGTTAAAATATATAACTTTGACTCAGAGATAGTCTTATACCTAAGCATTAAAATTAAGGTATTGAAAGAAAAAACTTGGACCCCAAGATGATTTTTGTATCTAACAAACTCAGTATATTAATAATACCAGTTAATTTTTAATAAGTGTATAATCTTCATCCCTATATAAAGAAGGTTTGTTTTGCCACAAACAATAAGAAAATCACATTTATTCTTCAAATTTATAGCTAAAACAATGTTATATTTCCTCTAACAAACGCTAATGGACTCTTTTTGGGTTGCAAACTATTAGGCTTAAACAAGTAATCAAGTAGCATAAGTCCAATAATATAATAAATTTATATATAAAGTTTAATAGACCAAAACAAGTCTAAATTAAACAATAATTCAACATTATATATATATGTCAAATAAGATAATAATAAAAAATCTTCATGCTAAAATTCCATTGTGTAGTCTAAATCTGCATTTTTTGTATATTACCTGTAGATTTCAAACAAATACTTCTTTCTTGTTCAAATGAATTGTTAGGCCTATCATAAATGGTTGAAAAGGTTGAGATGTATAGTTTTTATCCTATAATGAATTGCAACAAAACTATAATTTTAACTTTAGATATGTCCTAAATAGTATATGAAGGTCTAGTCTAACAAAGTTGATAAGATTCATCTTGTTGATAAGATTCATCTTGTAACTTCGACCCCCTAAAATAATATATTTCTTAAACTCTATCTGACATGAAAATCTACCATAATATAGTTCCATGTGTCTAATACTTCCATGTAGAATTTCAGCTTGATCTGAAGTATGGTTTGAGATATATGCATGATAGCGCAAAGCTGGCCTGTAAACATTTTAAGGTCAAATTTGTACTTGATTTGATTCCTATCATCCTCACGTTCTTTAAAAAAAATCAACCTTAAATTTGTAATTATGAAAAACATCTTCTAAGGTCAATAAATTAGTACCAAGATAACAATTTCATTGTTGTATAAAAATTCTCCATGTCCCACAACACACATTTTCAAGATCAACATCACTCATATCCTAATAATTAGACTTTAATAAATTTATATTAGTGTTATCTCACCCAACAACCATCCTAAAACAAAATTATCTTCGCTCAAACCTATTTTGAACTTTATCCTAATCACTAGCTTGTCTTTTCTCTATCTTATCTTTAAATTCAATGGTCATTTAATCATCAACTAATTTATGGTGTGTAACTAAGTTATATTTTTATTATCTCCTTTATATGAAGTCATATTATTCCTTGCCTGTAACATCTTTGAATATAAACCGCATTCACCCCCTCAAATATTTACATTTCTCTCATGTTTCACTTAAATATAGGATGTTCGTTACACTTTTTTTTTTCTCTCGTTTCGCTCCCTTTACGTCTTATAGATTTGACGAGCGGTATACCCGCGCGATGCGGCGGTTTTTTTTATCTATGTAGAAAATTTATTGCTTTTATATGTATTGTATTTTATTATTTTAATATTTAGTTAGTATAATTATAATTGATAAAATCTATGTAATCAAAATGGAAAGTGACCTGTATATTTTTTAATTGTAGATAACCTAAGTAATTTTTTTTTTTAGTTTAATTTTTTCCCTGGCAATATTATATTTAAAATATTAAAATGAAAATATTGTAAATTTGCTTTTAAGAAATAAACTTAAACAAAAGAGTACCAAATTTCAATATTAATTTTAAAATGATATTAATTTTTTTTATTCAAAAAATTCTAGTTCATGTTTTCTTCTCCCTATATATATTCCTATGAGATAATATCCAATAAATATTAGAACATATAATTAATGAAAGACAAAAAATATCCTAGAAACTTTAGCAAAATTAAAAAAAAATATCATTTCCATCATTGTCAAAACAATAAAAATTATTAAATTATACGGAGAGAGAAAAATATTAACAAAAGAGTAAGCAAGAAAAACAATTAAATTATTATTATTATTATTATTGTGTTAAGTACAAAATTAAAATTCGAAGACAAAATTTTTTTGTTATCTGATTAATTCATTATATTATTATATAAAATGTATTTAAGAATACTGATATTAATTTTTTTATTAAAAAAATCATAGGTCATGTTTTCTTCTCCCTATATATATTCTCATGCGATAATATTCAATAAATATTAGAACATATAATTTTTTTTTGCTTGTTGTAATGACTTATTTGCCGTCTAAAAATAGCAGTGTAATTGAAACGGGAAGTGATTCGCATATATTTGAAATCTAGGTAAATGTGTCAATTTTTTGTTGAATTGCATTTCTTGCCCAGTAATATCAAGAACCAAAATATTTTAATTTTTTTGAACAAATAAAGTTGAAAAAAAGAGGACAAAATTAAAATTCGAAGCCATATATTTTTTTGTTACCCGATTTATTTATTATATTATTATATTAAATGTATTTAAGGATATTGATATTAAGTTTTTTTTCTTCAAAAAATCATAGGTCATGTTTTCTTCTCTATATATATATTCCTAGACGATAAGATTCAATAAATATTAGAATATATAATTAGTTTAAAATATTTTAATTTGACATAAATTTACAAATATATAATTAATTTCAAGAATAAAACTGAAGCAAAACAAAATATTGAAATTAAATAATTTAAAACAAAACCTGGAATTAAAAGATTTGGAACCGAAATGAAATTGAAATCTATAATAAATTTGCATAGACGGATAAAATTGAAAGAAATCAAACTTTGATACCCAAAATATTAAGGATTTATAATAAATTTGCATGGAAGGATGAAATTGAAATCAATGAAAACTTTGATACCAAAGAAATTCCGAATCGCAGGCCAATCCACTCAATTAAAACAATGAGGACCGAATTGGAACTCCAATATATAATCAATTTCAATTAACGGATGAAATTGAAAGAAATTAAAACCTATATAATAGCATTAAGGGCAATAATAACAAATAAAAACGTTGAGGGACTGAAATGAATTTTGACAAAAAACAGCTTAGTTGACGTCATCTGGCACAGGCAGAAGAGAGAAAGTGGAGGTGAAAATTCAAACGACCATTGACACGGCTCCGGACATCATCTTGCCACATGCGCCGCAGCATGTGGAAGAGAACATGTCTGAAAATCATTCTAGACGCCGGTTGAGATTTTTTGGACGTCGTATGAAGCCGCACGCGCCGCCCGAAAAACGCGTGAGCGTTGGAACGGACGGCGGGTCAGCCGACGCGCCAATAGTTGTCAGCGAAAAAAATAAAAAATTAGCTAATTACCGGAACGCCCCTCACCCCAGGCCTGGTTTTTGTCTTTTTCGGGGGGCGAAATCGTCGATGCACTTTTCATTTTAATATTAAAAAAATAAAAAAAAAAATTGGTTGGACAAACCGGACCGGACCGGTCATTGACCGTCCAGTCCCTGGTAAAGGCGGTGTTTTTTTTCTTTTTCGGGGGTTAATTTCGTGCATACACTGTTCATTTAAGAAAAAAAAGAGGATGTATACCCGCAAAGCAGCGAACGAAATTACCAATGAACAGTGCACATGAGTCTTAAGCTACAGGAATGGGCAGTGAATGTGCGATGCGATTTAGTTTCTTTAGGAATTTCAACACCTCATATAGTTGTGTTTACAATATATTCAGGTATGTTTGTTTCAATCAAGAACCAAGAAATATATAAAAACAAGCAAAGATAAAACTATGATTACAATTTTGTGAGTACTAAGAGAATTCATACAAAAAATAAATATTTTTTTTAAGACATGAAAGAAAACAGATGCAAAGATTGAAAGAAAATAAATAACACCTAAATATATAAATTATAATGATATCATACTATCATAATTGAAAAATAACATAAGAAAAACAAGTTTGAATTATTAATGCGAATTAGACTCATTACAACAAGTTTCAATCCAAAAGTTATTTCTTATAGCAAACCAACTTTAAATGAACTAATATTTTATATGAAGTGATATTAGAACTTTAAGCCAAGTATACAAAATTCAAGATTATTTTAATCTATTTTACCTGATTACTGTCAAATATAAATTTGACCATATGCAACCTTTGTTATTATAGAAAATGATCTCAAAAATAAGCTCAAATTTTATATAGGGTTCAATTGTGACTCTTAGAACAAGCTTTGATATCAATTGATACAAACCTCTCGATTATGCACCCTCGCGAACAAAGTAGATAACGATGTGGAAAGTTGAAAATCAATTTGATAAAAACTCTGACCTATATTAACCTTTTACCTAAGAAAATGTTGTTTTGCCACAAAGAAAAACTCATTTATTATTTAATTTGTTTTTCATATTTACCAGTTTCAATGCGTGGCTTCATATATGTCTCAAATTGTACACAAAGGTCTAGTTTGACATATTTCATCAAAATTATGTAATAAATTCGACCCAATGAATTGTTTCCAAACTAAGTTTGGCCTAAAAGTTTATAAGAATATATTCTCGCGTGCAGTATTTCTTTATAAAACCTTAGAATTGAAACCTAACTTGGTTGTAACACACCATGTAAGGAAACATTGTCTCACTTTTTGACATGAAACCAACCTAGTATTTTATATTTAAATCTTTGTACTTAAATATGTGTTCCTTAAAACACATATATAAATGACTCTTATGACTACAAAATCCCAAGTAGATTTTAAAACCAATATTTAGTATACAAAAAGGGCTAGAATAGTCTTTGATTTCATTTTAAGATACAAAAAACAAATCCACTAAGGTGCGTTCTGTTATTATCTTAAGACATAAGAGACAAACAATGAAGATAGAATAGACAAGAAAGAGAAGTTTTATAATAGTGCACAAAAAAGAGTTACTCTCTTTATTATGTTTATTCTAGGTCTGAGGTAACATGCACTGTCATCAAGTTATATAAATAAAAAAATAATTAGATTTTTTTTAGTTTAGATTGAGTGTTGATATTATAGTAGTATAAACTTGGCGATAAAACTCAAATTAGCTTGGCATACCTTAGACCTAGATAACTTGGGACCTTGACCAATTCTAATTTAAGAAAAAATAAATGATTGACTAGGCTTAACCTAGTCAACTTGGGAGAAAACTCGATTAAAAAACTTATTCAATATTTTTTTGAAAAAATGGTCAAAATAATGTTGTTTTGCTCCTTTGCAATAAATGTTTTTTTTGGTCAAACCTAGTTGACACTCGGCCCATGAATTAGACCTTGTCTTAGTCAACTCTTTAATAGGGTTTTAAAAATAAGATAATATTTTTTTATTATTATAAATGCCTTAGTTGAAAAGGTTTGGAATTAAAAGCTTTTTGTGAAGATATTTTTAAGGATAAAAAATAATTAATAATTTCTCCATCTCTCCATTTATATTCCTCCTGTTTTATAAGTATATAAATTCACTTAAGATTATCCAAGAGACAAATTTATTTATTTATTCCTTGAATATGCATATTCTTCATTTTTTGGTACAATAGAGTATAATGAGGCTCTCTCATCACTCTAAAATTTCAAACTTGATTTTTCTACCTTGTGAATTTCTTTTTATTTTTTTCTATTATTTTTATATTTTATTTTGAGTAAATTTTAGGAATGATCTAGAAATGACTTATGATAAATCTTATGGCATGGATAATGAGAATGGGATAACCCTTTAAAAGGTAAATTAAAAAATCTTACAAAGTCCAAATCTTAACCAACTAAGTATTGCCAAATCAGATCGAGAGAGAAAAAAGTATATTTTAAAAAAACTATAAAATAAAAGATCTAGATCAACCCTAATTAACTCTTTGAACCCTGAACCCTCAACATGGGTCATGAGAACGAAGTTACCTTTTTACCGCAAACAAAAAATATTACGAAGCAAACATGGATAAAGCCAACAAAACCATGAATCATATTATGAACGAGAAAAGTCCTGTCAAAGACAAATACAAAAATCATGAAACACAATTCCCATCAAGCCTAATAAATTCAAGATATAATTGAAAGAAAAATACTTAGTAAATATAATAATAAAAATCAAATTTAACATAAAAAGTTGGGTAGCACATTTTGGTTTTAAGTTCAAACAACTTAAAATTAAATTTGAAGTTAAAAAATCCATACTTATTTTTGATCTCTTTTTTAGTGTCAATTTTTTTTATAAAAAAATATCACATTTAAGGACATGTCAATTTTTGAATAAAATAAAAGAGATGGACAACTTATTAGACAAGGGAAAAAAAGGGTCACGAAGACTACCCCACCATGCTTAGTCGCCTATCCTATTTTTCACTTATCCCCCCAACCCAAAAAAAAATAAAAATAAATGAAATAAAATAGATCAAATAAAAATATATTTGTGATGCTCACCATTTTAAATCTATTGACATTAATTACTAAGAATGTTTTTCTTATTTTTATTTTTTAAATATAATTATATTGTTTTTCTAATATTACCACGCGCACAACCCAATTTGTTTTTCTATAACTCAACTAGATCCATGATACATGGTACATATTACAAGTTTATCGGATTACACGATATTTTCTATATCTTGCAATATTTTATTTTGTTAACCGAATTACAGGATTATGATTTACACCTATTTTGAAAAAGAAAAAAAAAAGTGTATGTGCAACTATGCTTTTAGGCATCAAATTACACCCACAGATACGGCAAGTGGGACAACGAAGAATGAGAAACTGAGTCTTTATTTCGGAGGTGAACTACAAGTACAATACAGCATTATTCTTTTATTTATTTATTTATTTTGTGATGCTAATTAGGAACTACACGCAATTCCCTTTACATCATCAACCATACCTCCGGTGGGGTTGGGGTACCACCAACGCTTCAGCAAACAGCACGTTTATGGTAATTCGACTGGTTCAATATTCCAAATCTCTCGGGCATATTCTCGAATGGTCCTGTCGCTGCTGAACTTGTACGAGCCTGCTGTGTTCATGATTGACATCTTCGTCCATCTCTGCCAACAGTTGCAAATACTAGGAATAAATAACTGAAGAAATATATGGATGTCTGTTTTGATTGTAAGTATAATTAGGTTGTTTTTTAAAGTGATTTTTTTTAGAAATGTATTAAAATGATGTTTTTTATTATTTTTTAAAAACCATTTTTGATATGAAAATAATCTAAATACATCAATTTTTTAATTTAAAATAAGAAAAATATTTTTTTTCAAAAACGCTTTCAAAATATAATGTCAAACACACAGGGTCTTGATATGAAAAAAATAATAATAGCAGGGTTGGGTGTCTTTTAGACCAAACAAGTTTTACATAGACTATCAAGAAATGCAAATATCGATAATAAAATTAAGGACCTATGCTAAACTGATCTGATGAATTCACAGGACAAAAAGGATCGAAGGAATTCATAGTCCAGAAACTGAGCAATGCATACAGATATAGCAATAAAGCGTGAACTCATATATGCTTTTCTGACTTGTATTTTGAGTAGATGCGCTATTGAGCATATGCTTGTAAAACTTACCTTTTGGTCCTGGTATGCTTTATCCACCTCCTCTTGGCATTCTATGTAACTGGTGAAGTCCTTGCCCACTAGGAAATAATCTGCACGGCCAAAACCTTCATTTCCTTCTAATGATGCCATAAGTTCATCATAGCTGTAGGGCCCAAAAACTCCACTTCTGACAAAATCTTTCACTTCTTCAAAAATTGGGTCTGGGACAAACTGTTAAGAGGCAAAATGTGACTAGATGACAATAGAATTTGATAAAGAAAGTGGCGATTTGCCTTCTCAATTTTTCTTTTTTCAAAAAAAAATGGAAGGGTAAGTATGTTTTTCACTGAATGTTCATGGTTGGTATTCACTGAAATTGAGCCAAAAGCTTATTATCATAGCATTCATCCATGATGATCCTTGTCAATAAGCATTGAATGCTAAATACGTGGCGGTAATTGTTTCTAATCACTGTAAGAGGATATTTGTTTATTGGATGTACCTTCCCATCAGCTCGCTCTTTCCTTAGCCCTGCAATTTCATGAGCTTTAGCACCAAACAGAAAAAAGTTGTCTTCTCCTACTTCTTCTCGGATTTCAACATTGGCGCCATCTAATGTCCCAATAAGGACACAACCATTCATTGCAAACTTCATATTGCTTGTTCCACTGGCTTCCATTCCAGCGGTACTGCATAGAGGGAAGTAGTCAATTCACACCACAAAACTTGTTCACAACATAAAATCAAAGACAGTAAACATGTATCGAAAAAGTTTGACCCTCTCATTCTCTCGAACTCAGCTTCAAAGTATCTTGGGAAAAACAGTTTTAAGAGTAATGAAATAAAATGAATTGCATGTTCTCTCGGAAATTAGGGATTTTCAGTCAAAAGAGTAGTAACCAAAACTTTTCTCCAATAATTAGAATAAAATATTCTTTGTTACAAGACTAAGAGAAACATATGTTCCGTAATATAGAGAAAACTGATTACAAAAAATGCAGAGGTATCAGTGTCTTCATTTATCACTTCAGCGGGGGTATCTTGATTTTGCAGTAGGTGCAGTATGGTTGGATTTGGTTTTAGCAAAATAGCATAACATGAAAACATAAATTTTCTATGAAGCCTGTAACAGGTCTAAACTTTAAAATTTTAATTTGATTTACTTGAATTAGTTTTTCTCTAATATTTAAGTAGAAATCTAGGCTATAGAAAAATTCATGAAAAAACTTATACGGACTTTCTATCATGTCATGGGAGGATTAGGTAACTTTGAATATGCCTGTAAGGAGGCCTGAGTAACCTTGAATATGCTGAAAAATTATCTTTTATCGTTTTTCAATTGGGTCTTTATGAGAAAATTTCAAATATACAATAAAATTGCTATTGTTATGAACCTGAATTATCAGATTTGTTATAATTAGCATCAGAACAGTAGATCCATGTCAGAAAGAACAAGGGTGTCACAACTAATTAAAGCATTTATAGGCATGAAAAGTGACAGGAGGAGCATCCGCTACACAAACAAAATCAACAAAGAATTTCGGAAGAACAAGAGTCACAGCTTAAAAATTTCAGCTAAAGGATCCTACCTCACCTTGAGGGCAAGATTTTTTAATTGGTTGGAATTGTAACAGTTCAATCCATGATTTACTGTTATTTAAATTTATAATTATCAGATTAGGATCTTTTAAATTTGAATTTCTCTCTCTCTTATATTTAAATAGAATTCCAAGTTATGGAAAAAATCATGAAAAAACTTATGGAGACTTTCTATTAAATCGTGGGAAGATTGGGCAACTAGAATATGCCTTTATGGAGGCTTAGGCAACCTTGAATATGCCAATAATTTTGAAATTATCTTTGATAGATTTTCAATTAGGTCTTTGTGAGCCAATTTCTTTTTATTCAATAAACTTGTTATTATTATCTGGTTCATTATAAAACCTTGTTTCCAAGCTATGCTTTGGATCAGAGTAAAAGCTGGCCTGGTTTATGGTTGGAATCCTATTACTAGACCTCCTGACTGAATAAGCAGTCTGACACTCTTCATCTAAAGGTGACCATAACAGAACAGCAAATGAAAATGTTCAAAAAGCTAATTGATGTGACAATTATGTCGATTATTTATTGACTCTGATAAAATTTAGGCCTCGTGCATAAATTGAGGTCCATAGAGCCTGAACAAGGAAAAGCTGTTCAGGTAAAACAAGCTGAGCTTAAGCAAGTCCAAATTGCAAGGCACAGTAATATGGTCGAGAATATTAGTATAAATTCCGTTCCCAGATTTTTTATCTCAACATATCATATCCTATATAAAAAAAATACATTACAGAGAAATAGAAGCAGAAGAACTGTGTATGAATAAAGTTTAATTACCTGATATGCTGTGAGAGCTCACTTGCAGGAATAAGCAGTTCAGCAACACTGACATTGTAATCAGGGACAAAAACAACCTACATTTAAAAGAAGAGTAAGAAATGAAAAAACAAAGAAAAAAGCATACACTTGAGATTGGTAGATAGGAAGGAAATTCTGGCAGGTTAGGTGGTTTATAATTGCAGAGAAAAGAAGAAATGGCGTTTGAATTTTACTGTTTGTCAGATCAGTGTTGAATCAAATTGAAACAATCCCAAGGATCCACATAGTCCATGAATATGGATATGAAATGGCCAACATGTAAGGAATTCCTAGCAAAATAGGATTGGAGAAGATATTTGTGGTTTAAATTAATGAGGTAGGCATTCTTTTAGCAAAATAGGATTGGAGAAGAAATATATTATTTTGATGTATTTCTAAACAATAAAACACAAAGTAAAGTGGCACTAAAGAGACTATAATCTCACCTTAAGCAAATCACTATTTAGTGATGAAGTCATGAAGTCATACCTTCAGTAAATCACCTATTTCTGGGTCATGATTAACTGTAGCCCCAACATCCGTGATAAATTTCACTATTCTCTTGGCTTGCACATATGTAGCAAATGCCTTTCCCCCAAATATACAAACTCGTGGAACATACTTAGTTTTCCTTTCTGCAGCAGACATTTCTTTCATCTTCTTGTAGCGGTAAACAATTCCCAAAATATTCAGTAATTGTCGCTTGTACTCGTGAATACGTTTCACCTGAACATGATGGCTTTAATCACCTTTATAGCCAAAGCAAATATGAGTGGACAAAAAGCTTATATATATTAGTTTTACTCCTTCCACTATCAGGATGAGTTCTCAAATAATTTATCAGAAATTTCAATTTTTGTATGTTCGCTAAAAGATGAGAGTTCTCAACTACATCACATGAATGAGCACATGAAAAGGTCAACATTAATGAAGTTACCTGGATATCAAACATTGCATCAGGGCTAACAGAATATCCTGTCTTTTCTTTGAGGAATGATATGACCTTCATCTTGTTGCTCCTTTTGGCTGCCTTCCACTGCACTTGGAGGTCCTCATTATCGGAAAACTATATGCAAATCACACATTCTGGTCAGCAAGTACAGAAGCCACAAAGTCAGAAAAGATAATTAAATGTACAGGCATGATTAATCAACAAACAAGTAGACAGTTGTTATAAACTCAAGTTCCAGGTGTAAAAAATCAATACAGGTTACAGACTTTAGATGGGATACACTGTTTCAACATTATCAAGAAAGCATTAATTGTCTTCGAAGAATCCAAGATTTCTGCAAACTGGTAGGTCGGCAGAAATATGTTGTGGCATAGTTGCAAGGCATAGTTGCAATCTGAGGGATGTTGTAGCTTTAGAAGGACATGGATGCTATGAAAATTTCAAAGTGACAACTTTCTTCTTCAAAGACTTCTATTAAATAGAAGTGCTTCTGAAACACAGTTTGAAACGGGAGCATGACGGATACACAACTAATTTTAAAGCTAAGAAATTTCAAGACGGTGATCAAGAAATCTTACGAACTACTAACTAATATGGCACAAAACTATGGGTTACCAGCCAAGCTAACTGTAGGGCATTGAGAGAATGAATTAAATGACACATTTTATTCTTCAGTGCCCTTAGCTAACATGAATAATCTTGGTAACATTTTCTAAAGGTTGAGCATGGATGCTAAAGTCAATACAAATTCTAACCACAAATTTTGATCACGAAATACTAAGAACTATTAATGAACTTTGAACACAAGCACTCTACCTAGAGGTGAAAATATTACAATAAAAAAGGGCATAGGATCATTTTTCGTAGCGATAGAGACGTCAGGGACAATTCTGGACCAGAGTAGATATTAAAACATGTGCAACATGGTGCTCCCAAGATTTTGAATTTCCCAGAAATATTAACATATCAAATATCACAACAATGGAAAGCAAATGAAATGCTCATACAGAAAAATGGAAATACTGACAAATTTGATTTCAGCAATGGACAAGTGTGATCTACCCATTTAGAGAATTTTAGAGATGCGAAATACAGATGTGGTGAATTACCTTTCTTAGTTCTGCCAGTTTTTCAGTATTTAAAACCCAATCATCCATGCCAGTCCAGTCAGTAATAATTTTACTCAAACCTGGGTTGCAGAAACGAATCCATCTCCTTGGTGTAACCCCATTTGTCTTATTTTGAAACTTATCTGGCCACAACTGTCACAATTACAGAACAATGGTTAAAGAGATGGGCATTTTCGATTGTTAAATGGACTGAAAATCCTCAGAATCAATAGAATCATTTAACTGAATCATATTGCCACTAAAGGCAAAAAATCATTTAACTGAATCATATTGCCACTAAAGGCAAAAAATACCTTAAAAAAAGCATTAAACACTTCATCCTTGACTATTTCACTATGTATCTCAGCAACTCCATTTACTGCATGACCACCCACAACGCAAAGATTAGCCATTCGGACCATCTTTGGTGGTACAGGGGGTGGTTCTGCCATTATCTTCTCCTTCTTCTGAGTTACTTTGCTATTGGATTCATCTTTTTCATCAACCAGCTCTATTTCTTCTTCTAAATCATGAGCTGTCGTAGTTTCTTCTTCAGAGTTATCAATTAGCTTGGTTTCTTCTTCAGAATTTTCTAGTTTCTTACTCAGCTCCATTTCTTCTTCTAAATCATAAGCTGTCTTAATTTCTTCTTCAGAGTTATAAACTGTCTTAGTTTCTAGCTTAGGCTTATCGATCAAATCTGCAAAAGCTGAAGGGAGATCAACATTTTCTAATATTCTCATCTCCTTCAGTTTCTTCTCCAACAAATCAGAATCTTCATTACCATACTTTGATACTATGGTGCGAATCAGCTGTCAAATATGAAATGGGAGCAATTAGATTTAAAATGAAAACAAAGAAACTCGGTTTTTGTTCATGAACATATTCAATATCACCTCTTCATCTATCAATTCAATGATCTCAACATGTCGTGGTAGTAGTTTCTGCATAAGTTCTACACTCCATTTCTCCAAAGCCTCTGGTAGAACAGTATGGTTTGTGTATGCGACAGTTCTATTACATAAAAGGAAGATTGAAAGGTTGTTATCAAACTTGAGAATAACAAGTGAGATAAGTTTACAGAAAATAAATAATAAAAGCAAGAACGAGGAAAAGAAATGCTTAAAAGACCCTTCTAACATATCTATGTTCTATATGATTTTATCAGCTATTTCATGCAGGAAAATAAGACAGGCCAATCTAATGTATGAAATGAGCTAAAATGAACTGAAGTTAAGAGAGGAAATAAAAAATGAAGAGCAATAAAAATATGAATTGTCAACTGCAACCAGATAATGCAGGAGCAAACATAAGAGAATTATATGGCAGATTCCGTTTTCCATTTTATTATCTGCAGGTCACACAGCAAATTGTCTTACAATATAAGTCAGAAACCTAAAGAAGAGGCTCTCTAATGAAATCTGCTAACCAGTACCAATCAACCAGTATGAGGGATTAACAAGAAACTCTTCAAGTAATAGTTAGTGTGTCCATTACATTAGAACCATTCAACCATTTGCTTGGTATGTTTTGAATTCCTCAGATCATGATCGTTTAGGAGGATATCTTCTGAAACAAATGAATTTGGTAAAATCCCTTGACATTATACATAGGTAAACAGCTGTGATTGGGAGTACCTTTGAGTGATATTCCAGGCCTCCTTCCAGCTTAATCCTTTCAAATCTATCAAAACTCTCATCAACTCAGGGATGCATAGGGTGGGATGAGTGTCATTCATCTGCACTGCAACTTTTTCTGGAAATGTTTCCCATTTTATGTCTGATCCTGATCTTCTCTCAAAACATGATATGATATCCTGGAGAGAAGCTGAACACAAGGTATATTGTTGCTTCAACCGAAGAATCTTTCCCTCCAGCGAGTCATCCCCAGGGTAAAGAACGTAGCAAATCTGATATTACAAGAAATCACTTTAATGAACACACCTTACCATTTACAGTTCATGTTGTACTAAAAACATAGCAATAACATTAGTTATAAAAGCTAAAAAATGAAAAGTGCAGCAACAGACAAAGATAACATAAACTTGGAGGAGAAAACATGGAAGTAAGCAGAACCATGAATCAATAGGTTTGACAAATGAATTTTGAGGCCAGGAAAATAGCTTATACTGTCTGAAATTTAGCATGAAACATGTAAAGCAAACTTTATTATGAGAGCATGAGTATTAAGAAGGAAACACACACACACACCTACCTTTTCAGCATTTAAGAGGGCCTCATATGCTTTGGTGTGGTCTCCAACATTAAAAGCATACAAGTCCAAATCTTCTGATGGAGCTTTTGTTGACCAAAGTCTGAGGTTAATAGTGGTTTTAGTTTTATATCCCGGTATTGGGACATCATATGCCACAGCCTTAATATCTTCTCCACCAATCCAGTGTCTTTTCCCATCTGATCCAGAGACAACCTTGCCGTAGAATTTTACAGGATATGAGACATCATTTCTAAGAATTTCCCAGGGATTGCCCATCTACAATAATAAAATAAAGTAAATGAAATGTAAGAAGTAATCATAATGGATAGATAAAGTGCCACCAAAACCCAAACAAAGTTTTAAAAACTTCACATGCTAGTGGAATTGCCTGAAATGAAAAATAATGAGCAGAAAGCATCAAACAAACCATACCTCAAGCCAATCTTCAGCAACTTCCTCCTGACCATCTTTTGTAATCTTCTGTTTAAATAAGCCATACTTGTACCTTAATCCATAGCCCCATGCTGGGTAATTTAACGTTGCCAAAGAGTCCAAAAAGCAGGAGGCAAGTCGCCCAAGACCCCCGTTTCCAAGTGCAGCATCTGGCTCCTATTAATAGGTACTCAATGGATTTTAGAAACATGCGCACAGATGGAGAGAAAAACTTGTGCGCATGTAGATAATTTTTCATTGAAAAACTTTATTAAATAAATATCAAAGTTGTTGTAGTAAGTAGTAGAGGCTTCAAACCAGAAATTTCAAAATATCAAAGAGAACTTGTCAATATTTTAAAGAAACTTTCCAATTCAGTTTTCAATTAATTTTCCAAAAAGTAGTCGACTGTTATTTAATCAAGTCAATGAGATCTGAGCCTTAAGTTTCAGCAGCTTGCTTGTTTCTTCGTATCCTCACCATTTTGCCTTTACCCAAAGTCATTGACACATACCATTCAGCTTCAAGTGATTTAAAGAGAGTTTTGCTTAAGAGAAAAGGGCTTCAACACCAAGTTATGCAAAATTTACCACTAATGATCAGCAACACAATTAATTTGTGCCTAAAGAGTTACTTAAAGAAAATCACCTGGCAAGCCACATTTTCTAGGCTGTGCCCAAGCTTGCTCAGAGCCTCTGCATAAGCACCATTGAGCTCTAAATTACCAATGGCATTCAACAGTGCTCTACCCTACAAAATGACAGAATTATGAACCAATAATGTAAGGCATTATTGAAGTATATTTTCTAGCTAAAAAAAACTAAGGAATGTTGGAAATGATGCAAGGGAACACAACAAACCTGCAGAAATTCCATTGACAGATAATATGCCTGCTTTGCATTCAACCTCTCATAACACTCGTATGTTGAATTCCAATTTATAATGAGAGCATCACGGACACTTTGTGCAGTAGCAAAGTAAGCCTTGGGAAGCTCAAATCGCTCCAGAGAGAACAATGGTGTGAATTCTGCATGATATTTGATACTCGAGGCAATAGATGAAGAAGTATTTGGAGTGGAAGGATTCAGGATTCTTGGGACTTCTGCAAGAAAAAAAATTATATACATATATAACAAGAAAAAATTATTTTGGCATTCCCTATTCTTTTGCAACCAAGGAGCAAGGAAAACCATCATTTTACTTTTTTTAAAAAAAAAATAACACTATATTTTTTTCAAGATTTTGCATTTCAGCGTAAAAAAATCCAAACCCAACTCATAAACAGAAAGGAAAACCATCATTTTACTTTTTTTAAAAAAAAATAACACTATTTTTTTTTTCAAGATTTGGCATTTCAGCGTAAAAAAAACCAAACCCAACTCATAAACAGAAAGAAAAAAAAAAAACATCGTAATGATAGATGATTTTCAGCTTTATGCAGCTTATCTCACCTGTTCCTGGATTAATTAAACAGCAAGTAAGATCACCAAAAAGATATCGTGACAACTTCTGATAAGACTAAAAATTCATCTAATAAGATCCTAATCCGAACAGAGTAGACGACAGGTTCCAATACAATCTAACAGATAGTAAGAAAAAAATCGTTACTATCACAACAACACAATAATAATAATAATAATAATAATAATAATAATAATAAGAGAAATGCGAAAGAAGCACGCGCGCACCTTCTTCTTCTTGGATGAGTTTCTGCTTAGGTTCACTTGACACATTCTTAATACTGACCGAGACCAACCTCGTTTTCACCAAACGACGTGAATTCTTGGAGAAGAGCTGCTGCTTCCTCCATTTTGATCCAAAATCGATTAATCTTGATACTGAACTCTCATTGCTGTACCAATGCGACGTCGCTGAGAAGTGTGAAGTAGAAGTAGCCATTGCTCTATCTCTGTGATCACAAGAGAGACTGAATCTCAGATGATTTATTTATGATAAAAGTAGCAGTAATAATAATAAAGAATAAAAGGAAACTTATCTCTTCAAAGATTTTTATTTTGTTAAGCCATCAAACTTCTAATAATTAAATCAAATAATTAAAAAAAAAAGGATCGATTAACGAGGGCCGTCCTTCTCTCTTCTCATTATTGCGTGCTTGCTTCTTCGAATTCCATCCGCTACGGTCTATTTTCTGTTTGAATTTCTAAGACAGCCAGGTGGAGATTTGCGAGTTTTATTTATGTAACGTGGCTGATTTGAATTGGGTGCTAATGTTGAGTAGAGTTACAGCCAATTTTTATAGATTGGCTGTGGGGGTGTGGATGGGATTTTAAAAGGTAAGACGACGAAGGAAATGGAGGTGTTGTTTGCTACTGGCAAGTTGCTACGCAAGTGCAGGTGTATCGTACATTTGTACCAATTTAATTGGATGTCAAGTTATGTACAGTTCTTTGCTTGTATTTCACTGCTGTGGATGATTTGAATATTATAAATCTTTTCAATTTATTTTTATAAGTAACTTATAATATCATCTTGAATTAATTCATTGTATACTAGGTAATTTTTCTGCGCTGCAGCAGGCATAGCTATAGTTTTTTTTTTAAAATATATATTTATAGAGATTATGAAGAATAAATCTATAAATCCTTAATTTTTATCCAATACAAGTTTCTGATAAAATATATAAAATCTAATATGATATAAATTTAGGTTTTAAAACACTTACAACTTTAAAAAAATAATATTAAACGATAAAATTAAAAAAAAAATATAAAACTCGAATATTAGATATAAGAATACATGAAGTTGTAAAGCACAATTACTTGCAAATATAACATCAAATGATAAAAATATTTTAATTATACTACTGACATTACTATTACTAATTATTATTTTATAATTAATATCCTAATTATTATTGATATTATTATCGTTATTAGCTTTCTAACCAAAGTAGCAACATCTGTACAACTACCATTATCAATGATCATATTACATACTTTATCATTGATTAGGCATCTAATATAGAAGATGTTCTCCCTTTGTTGCTTCACATCCTCCTCCTTAGTTTGAATATTAAGTGACCTTCTAACCACTGAAATTTTATCACCAACAGAGCATCCTCTAAATCACTAATGGATATAATCTCTCTATCATCCCCTAGAATCATAACTCGATGAGTTGCATATTCTAATGCATAGTGTCTCAATCCTTGATACTTGAAACACTTTATATCATGATTATGCTTCGGTTGAACTTCTCCCTTAAGTTTTTTTATCATTGGCTAAAATCTAATTTTTTCATGGAGTTAGGTTCGAAAAAATTTGAAGTCATCATAGGCTTCAATGATGCACTACCCTCTCTCCTATAATTCATCTTCCAACCCGAAGAAGATCCCGTATAAGCTCTAGATCATGTATTACCCTTCCTTTTCAACTTCCTTCAACTTTAATAGTTAAGTGTACTAACTCCTCCAAATTAATATGATTGCAACTCCAAAACATTAGTTATGTTTCTATTCAAGCCATTTAAAAACCTAGGCATCATAACTACCTCATCTTCATTAGCATTAGCTTTATTCATAACCACCTCTAATTCTTTCTGATACTCCTATACACTCTTATTATCCTATGTAATCATTTGTAAATGATTCCCGATAATAATGTTTAGGAACATACCTCCTCTTCATTATTGTTTTCAACTCCTCGCATATGTTAACTGGTCCTTTTCTATTTCTTCTTCTTTCTGCCACCAAACCATGTCATAATCAACAAACTCCACTACAACAAACTTAACCTTCTTTTCCTCTTAGCCCATGTATCTTGAAGAAATCCATTGAAAGCTTATTTGAACTTCTTAACCCTAAGCCTAGTAGATGAACCAACTAGAATCTCTAATAGATCCTTTGATGTTTGGATCGCAACACCGCATGAAGTGAGTTATCTAGTCCATGACTTGGAACTTGCAGCAGTAATATTTGCCTTACGAGTATAGAGACATTACTTGTATGGAACACAAGTGCAGATTTTCACTGACCATAAAAGTTTGAAGTATTGAATGTCCCAAAAAGAATTAAACATACGGCAGAAGAGGTGATAAAGGACTTAGATTGCATAATTGATTACCATCCTGACAAAGCCAATGTAGTGGTGGATGCATTAAGTCGAAAAGGGAAAGCAGTGATGGGTGATACAGAAACTTCAGAACAAGCGAATATGATGGAATTGAAAAGTATGGGAATACAATTAAATGTGGGTTACGAAGGGTCACTACTAGCTCATATGAAGATTCAAATTGGTGTTACGAGATAAAGTTTTAGAAGCTTAGTTGGCAGATGAGGGTGTAGTAAAAATTAAGTAAAAGATATAGCAAGGCAAAAAGTTATCTCTTCAAATGTTACCGGGAGGGTTGGTTGTGATGGGAAAACAGGTTTGCGTACCTAAGAATAAGACCTTAAATGGTGAGATATTGAAGGAAGCTTATGAATCTCAGCTTACAAACCATCTTAGGAGCACCAAGATGTATAGGGATCTCAGGGAGTATTACTGGTGGCCAAATAAGAAGAAAGAAATAGTGAAATATGTGTAAGATATGGGATATGTCAATAAGTGAAGATAGAACATTAAAGACCGGCAGGGGAATTACAACCACTACCAATTTTAGAATAGAAATGGGAAAATATAGCCATGGACTTTGTATCTGGATTGCCAAAGGGAAAAAAAGGCAATGATGTTATATGAGTGGTGGTAGATTGACTAACAAATTCATCTTTGTTTTTACCCATTAAAATGATGGACCTCGTAGACAAGTTAGCCAAATTATACGTGAAGAAAGTGATTAGACTACACGAAGTGCCCATATCAATGGTGTCAGATCAAGACCCAAGATTTATCTTAAGGTTATGGTCGTGCTGACAACGAGCTTTAGGAATCGAGGTGAACTTGAGCACGACATTCCACCCCTAGAAAGATGGTCAATTTGCAAGAACTATCCAAACACTTGAAGACCTCCTTAGGTCATGTGTGCTAGAGTTTGGGGGAAACTGTGAAGACTTATTACCGTTGGTAGAGTTCACGTATAATAATAGTTAGCAAACTTCTATTAGGATGGCTCCATATAAAGCCCTTTATGGGAGAAAATGTCGCACTCTGATATGATGGGATGAAGTTAGAGAAAGGAAATTCCTGGGTCCTGAAATGGTGAAAATAACAACTGATAAAGTAAGGGTGATTAGTCAAAAAATGAAGGAAGCCCAAGAAAGACAAAAGAGTTATTCAGATAATCGGAGGAGATCTTTAGAATTCCAAATAGGGTATAAAGTATTATTAAAGGTGGCAGCATGGAAGGGCATCATTCGGTTTGGAATGAAAAGAAAGCTTGCTCCGAGGTACATTGACCCATTTGAGGTTATAGCTAGGATAGGGTCAGTAGCTTATAGCTTGAAGCTACCGGCACACCTAGAGAAGATTCATAATGTATTCCATGTATCACTATTATGGAAGACATAAGTGAATCCTTCCCGAGTGTTACCTCTAGTTCCTATGGAAGTAAAAGAAGACTTGACACTCAAGACTAAGCCAATAAAGATAATAGATCGAAGTGAAAAACATTAAGAAATAAGAGAGTATCCCTAGTTAGAGTGTTGTGGAGAATTCACAAATTAAGGAAGAAAAGTGGGAGATAGAATCCGAGATTAAGGAAAAATACCCTCTTGTTCCTTGAGTTAGGTATGCAGTTTAAATTTCAGGGATGAATTTTTTGTTAGGAGGGAAGAATGTGAAACCCAAGAATAAAATATACAAAGAGAGAGAGAGGTTTATAATAATTCCAAATGTTGTTATAATATAAAATTTATGCAAAAATAAAAGAAACAAAAGGGGTTGAAATATTATATAAAAAAGGAGGAAGATGGGGCCAAAATGGAATTAAGAAGATATGGGACTATAAATACCCATCCCTTCTCTCATCCATGGTCGACTGATAACTAGAAGGAGGGGCTGGGGAATTTCATATTTTTCCTTCATGAAACTAGGAGTAAACATTTAAAATTAGTAAATTCAATTTGGTTAGAAGTTCACGATTTTTCTTGAATTCGGAATTAAGGTTCTTTAAGACAAAATGTTGGGAAATGCAGAAATAAGTGAGATTAAATGGACTAGAAGAATAAGAAGAAATAAGTGCATAAAAGAGAGGAAGCAAACTCTTAATTCCCTTAGGCATGTCTCGGGTGAGAAATTGTGAAGAGAGAATGAGGACTTAGGAATTTGTTTAACTAATTAACTTTATACAAATGACTTTAAGAGGACATGAATAAGAAGGGTTTCCATTAATAAAGGGAAGGCATGACTGTAACTGATAAGGAAGTAGGGATTGAAGATGAATCAAAGATACTTTTTGCATTAGCAAAACAGGGCAGATTCGTTGCCCTATTTCTTGGGGGAATTTGGACCTGAAGACTATAAAACCCAAGGAGAGTCCTTTCATAGAAGTTGTAGTCGAGAGTGTTATCTTTCCAACGAGTCTGACCCCATCTAATTAAGAGTCCTAAAACTTTAGATACAAATAAAAATATGAGGAGAGATCAAGTTGTCACCCCTAATGACATTTTAATTACCCTAGCTTAAGACAAATCAAACAGGATAGTATAGAGCAAGCAAGGATTGATCCCACGAGAATGATTTAGTTCAGATTTTCATGATATATGTTATGCAATTGGGGGGGTGGAAGTTGTCTAGGCTAGGCTAAAGCAAATTAAATGAAAATTATATAAAATTAAAATTTATCAATAAAGCATACCTAGGTCGCAAATCAAAATCCACCAACAGAAATAAAAAATGATCATGGAAATGACACGTCAACTTATATTTTGAATATTTATCTCTTCTTAAAATTGGTTCGTTAATAGATCCGCCGTATAACTTACCCTAACCATCAAACAACTACAATGTCTGTACTAGTAATTTGATTCAATGACAACATTAAAATCTAGATAAATTGATCAACTAAGAAACATAATTGTTTGTAATATATGTTTTGTTTGATTGAATGTTCTCCGTAAGATTAATAACATAGATTCGCTGTAATTATTAACTTAGTTGCTTCATAAGTTCATATATCACAACTCTAGTTTTGATATCAAACTTAGCAATCGATTGTCTACAATAATAACTTCGAGTCTGCTTTTAGCAATTAAATAAACAATCATAGAAAAATAAGCATAAAAGAACAAATATATTCATCATATAAAATGAAAAAATGAGGTAAAATTATATCTCACAATTCTTGAAATCTAAAGGTTTCCATGTCCTTGCAACCAACCAAAAGATTCTAGCCTTGCATGTTTATTGAACAACTAAATAAAATGATGGAATAAAACATGATTTAGGATTTGGAGGAGTAAGATTTGTGTTTTCTTTGCTGCCATCCAAAACTTCCTTGTTCCTCTCTTCTTTTATATATACTTAGAAACCCTAGTTTCTATTTTACAAAATAGTCCTTTCTTAAGTTGATAAAATTTAGTTGTCATTTGTAAAATTCATATCTCCTTCATATCACATTTTTATGAGCTTAATTTTGGAGTGTTTATAGGTCTTTGAGTACGGAATCCATGAAAATTTATTTTGCATCAATCAGACTTCTCTAGATTGAGATGTTGAAGTTTGAATGGATAAAGGTCGATATCGGCAAATTGCAAGATTTGACTTTGAAGGCTGCGATTTCCATGATATTCATTATTTTATTTCTTTTTCCTGATCTTTCCATAAATTATGGATGTTAGCATTTGAATGTCACTGGAATCACTTCATTTCGATCTTTAGAGCTTCCGCTCTGCACAAAACATTCCATCATTGTACATAACATATCATCAATAAGTTGAAACATAGGTCCTTGAAGAGCTCTTACCCATTAAATTTATAACACTCAACTCAACCAAAGAAGTATGAGGGACAAAGAACGTGCACACCATGATTATCACTTCTAAGAAAAGCTAGATGCTTTGAAAGAGATCGTTGCTCGTCTAACCAACTTACTTGAGAAAATACTGAGAAATGCGTCTTAGAAAGGTCTTTCAACAAGACCTAAAAAGATTGGTCAAACACAATCAATGAACCACCCTGAATAGGTGATAGAAGAAAAAGTTCAGGATACTCATCAAAATCCAGCTTTTATACAATCAGTAGCGCTAACACCTACGCCAACCTCAATGGCTATAATAATGTTTGTCAATGAGTCCCATAGGATCAAGTCAACAGAGGGTATTGACCAAGATAAGATGGTGATGTTGGAAGCCAGGATAAAGGCCATTAAAGTGTTAAACTTATATGACCTAGTACAAGTTGTAGAAATGTGTTTAGTCTCGCAGGTTGTAATACCAAAAAAACTGTGATTCTAAATATATCAATACACTGGGATACAATGCCCCCATCACTCACCTAAAATCATACAGTAACAAAAAAAAGTAGTGCATGATAAAAAATTATTGATGCTTTTTTTCCTAGACAGTTTGAGTGAGTAGGGCAACATTGAATTAGTACATAAGACTAGACAACACCAAGATCTGTAGATGAAAAGATCTAGTAGATACTTTCATCAAGCAATATAAGTACATTGTTCATGACATAACAAGTTTGTCCAACTTGGAGAAGAAGAACAAAGAAAGCATAAGGGAATATGCTTAGAGATAGAGAGATCTCGCTACACATGTGCATCCCTCACTTATAGATAAAGATTCAACCTAGAGAAGAAGGACAAAGAAAGCATAATGGAATATGCTCAAAGATGGAGTGAACTCGTTACACTCGTACATACCTCAATTCTAGATAAAGAGATGGTGACATTATTTGCCAAAATGTTGAGAGCGTCCTATTACAAACATGTGATGGGTAGTTCGATACAACAATTCATCGATGTTGTAGCTGTGACAAAGCAAATATAGGAGGGAGTCAAAAGTGGTAGAATTTTCGCACCTATGGAGAAAAGGAGCTTTGAAGAAGAGATGATTAAGGTTGACTATTTTGAAAATAGGGGTACAAAAAAAAACAATTCTAGAATTATCACAACTCTTCACCTGAAATTGTTAACGTCAATCTTGAAGTCAAAGACCAAGCTAGAAATTTTCCAAAATTTTCTTACTAGAAAACCCTAAAACTACTACCTCTACTATCACATCCCTTTAATGAGATGTATCAAAAGTTCTTAAGTATTGGGTAAATAATTCCCGAACCTCGGACACCTTTGCAAAAGGACATAACCTTTATATTTACAATGCCTTCAAACAGAAACTCATGCAATGGATTAAAGCTAGGTGGATAATATTTAAGGAAACTTCAAACCTTATGCCCAATTAAGGTGACTTCATACCTCTAAAAACCGACATAATAAAACCAAGCTTTAAGCTAAATAAATAATAAAAAAAATCATTTTGCATGGGAAAACAAAGTTTACCGATCATGGCTGCATGTTTTTGAAATGAGGGGAGACCATCTTTGATATACATTCACAAGTCTCAAATATCCCCGCAATATCTATTTGAGCCTAATAAATTTCTCTTGATATTTAATCCTAACAAGGATCACACCTTATGCTGGAGGTAATTGCGAGGATCAAAAAACACTTTTAATCTATAAAACAATCCTCAATCACAAGAGATGCTAAACAAGGTTGGGTCATAAATATAAAAAGGGTTGAACTAATCAAAATAACAAACATGATGATAATGCTAAAAATTCATGATAAAAGCCCAAACAAAATATTGGGGGCATGTTAAGTCAACATGATGATGTGCTAAAAAACCATGATAAAAGCCAAAACAAAATACTAAGGGCCATTTCAAGTCATGACGCAAATCAATTATGAGGTTCCCAAAGCCTATGGACAAAAAGAACCTCTAAGAGCAAGTATTGGTGATCTTCAGTCTAGAAAATCTTTAAACATCTTTTAAGCTTACGAATATATTTTTTCCATAACTAACATCATGCACCAACATAATCAAACCTTTCCTGCAAGTACTTCAAGTCTAAAACACTTGTGGGGCATAACCAAATTAGGAGGTAATTTAAAATTACAATGAAATTGTCTTCACTATTTTGTTTGAGAAAAGATAAAGGGTGTCAAGCAAACTTGAAAGTCTTTAAGCATGGGGACATATGGATATAGTGAAGATTTGTCATTAGAGAGGTCAAGATTACATGTTGTGACTAAAGTAAGCAGAAATGAGAAGCTATCCAAACTTTAAAAAAAAACAAGAAGACCATGACGAGGAAAGGTGACCTATATTTTCTCAAGTATAAATGCATAATCATGCATTGCATCCATAACAAGGATCTAAGGAAAATGCTTTGGAGAGATTGTTATTTAAAATCCTTTATTCATCATTTTTGTGTGCGCCTTTGAGCCCTCAGCTCTTTCATTTTCCTGTGTATGCCTGCAAGACCTTAATCAACTCAGATAACGTGTTCTCACCCTATCTCCCTCAACCTTATTAAAAGGCACTTTTAGCTCTCAATCGTCTTTATTATTACGTTTTACAACTCTATCTCTCCCTTTCTCTTTTAGTGTTCAACCCTCAATTATTAATTAAAATAATCCATTTTCTAACCTTATTTCCCCCTCCTAATTTGAGTGTACTTTCCAACTTTCGACATCAATTAAAATAGTGTTTTCCAGGCCTATTTTCCTTGATTTAAGTGTCTTTTCCAACCCTCAATCATCAATTAAATTACGCGCTTTCCAATCTTATTTTTCCTCCTTATTTGAGTGCATTTTCAAACCCTTAATCATAAATTAAAATATTGCGCTTTCCATTCCTATTTCTTCCTTCTAGATTTGGATCCATAATGTATCAAACTAGACTTTTGATATTCTATTAATTGTAAGCTTGATTCATTCAATATTTTTGAACCGAGGCGAGTTAGATACATCTAATTGGAATAAGGTTCTCATGGATACTCATGGATTGGTTTTATATTGCCAATTTATATTGGTTGGATTTCATTAGTTGGACTTATGATTTATAACAAACGATGTAGGCTTGATATATCAACAAAATCAATGGACTCAAATGGAAAAATTAATTGCAAAAAACAAAAGGATGGGACAATGTATTGTGATGGGGTATGGATTGGAACAAATGGACCGAGTTGACCCGTCACCTAACTCATAATATCTATTAAAAAATTTATTTACTCATTATCATTTATTATATCTATATTATTTTATTTTGACACACATAAAATAAAATAAATAATACAAATATTATACATGATCAACTACTATTTTAAACACCCCTAGTTATATATTTAGCGAATTAAATACAGATGCATGAAAAAAATTACCCCACCCAATCCTTTGTCATCCTAGCCCCAACCCGTCATCGGCAGGTTACCTGTTACATTTGCCTAATTTCCTGTCAAACCCCAACAGGTAGCCGTAGAAATTCATGAATGGCCCAACAAAGACTATCATATCCAAAATAACCAAGCTCTTGCTCGCCCCTAAAACGACCCCATACCAGTCTCTCTTGAAACACTATGGAGCCACTCAATCCCTCACCAGAACAAAAGAACTCCATGCCCACCTCGTTACTTCTGGCCTTCTCTCCACCGATATCCGGTCAGTCCTCGTCGAAATCTATGCGAATTGTGGGTGCGTACATAATGCACGCAAACTGTTCGATGAATTGCCTCAACGAGGAACGCTCTTATATAATTTCATGATTAAAATGTATATAGCTAAGGGGGGTTGCTTTGAAGCGATGAAGGTGTTTCTTGAAATGCTTCGATCAAAAGGCTGCTGCCCGGACAATTATACTTATCCGTTTGTTATTAAAGCCAGTAGTGAATTGTTATTGATTGAATATGGTAGAGTGCTTCATGGGCTGACGTTAGTGTCAAATTTTGGTTCGCACTTGTTTGTGCTGAATTCTTTATTGGCAATGTATATGAATTGTGGGGAGGTGGAGGAGGCAAGAAAGATTTTTGATGCAATGAAAGAAAAGAGTGTGGTTTCTTGGAATACTATGATAAACGGGTATTTCAAGAATGGGTTTGCAAATACCGCTCTGGCGGTTTTTAACCAAATGGTGGGTTCTGGGGTTGAGATTGATGGTGCTAGTGTGGTTTCCGTGTTGCCGGCTTGTGGGTTTTTGAAGGAATTGGAAGCGGGGAGAAGGGTTCATGGATTAGTGGAAGAGAAGGTTTTAGGTAAAAAGATAGTGAGCAATGCATTGGTGGATATGTATGCTAAGTGTGGTGGTCTGGATGAAGCAAGGTTGGTTTTTGATAACATGGTTGAAAGGGATGTAGTGAGTTGGACTTCAATGATTAATGGGTACATTTTGAATGGTGATACGAAAAGTGCATTATCACTCTTTAAGATTATGCAGATTGAAGGGTTACGACCTAGTTCAGTGACAATAACCTTGATTCTTTTGGCTTGTGCTAGTTTGAATAATTTGAAGGATGGTCGTTGTGTGCATGGTTGGGTGATGAAGCAAAGGCTTGATTCAGAAGTTGCTATAGAGACTTCATTGATTGACATGTATGCAAAATGCAATTGTCTTAGCCTAAGTTTCTCAGTGTTTACTAGAACTTCGAGAAAGAAAACAGTTCCATGGAATGCAATGCTCTCTGGTTATGTTCATAATAAACTTGCAACTGAAGCAATACGACTTTTCAAGAAAATGCTAGTTGAAGGAGTGGAAATAAATGTTGCAACATGTAATAGTCTCCTTCCTGCATATGGCATTATTGCTGATCTGCAGCCTGTAAACAATATAAACAGTTATCTAATGAGGTCTGGGTTTGTTTCAAATATTCAAGTTGCTACATCTCTGATTGATATATATTCTAAGAGTGGAAGTTTAGAATCTGCTCACAAGATTTTTAATACTATCCCTGTAGATTTCCAGGACATTTTTGTGTGGAGTATAATTATAGCTGGTTATGGAATGCATGGACGTGGTGAGACTGCTGTTTCACTTTTCAAACAAATGGTTCAGGCTGGGGTGAAGCCAAATGATGTTACTTTTACTTCAGTATTGCAATCTTGCAGCCATGCTGGCTTGGTGGATGATGGATTTTATTTGTTCAAATTCATGCTCAAGGATCACCAAACAACACCCAATGATGATCATTACACATGCATGGTTGATATGCTTGGTCGTGCTGGTCGAATGGATGAAGCTTATGATCTGATAAAGACAATGCCATTTATTCCAGGCCATGCTGTTTGGGGTGCATTGCTCGGTGCTTGTGTTATACATGAAAATGTTGAATTGGGAGAGGTTGCAGCAAAATGGCTTTTTGAGCTCGAGCCAGATAACACAGGAAATTATGTGCTGCTGGCGAAACTTTATGCTGCACTGGGAAGGTGGGAAGATGCGGAAAATGTGAGACACAGGATGGATGACATTGGATTAAGAAAAGCACCCGCCCACAGTCTGATTGAGGTTGGAACTGTGAATTGGTAACATGCTATCTAAATCAAATGGATAAAATAGTTAGGTTGCTAATGATAATCTTAAGATAATCCAAAGCTACAGTCAGCACAAGAACTGAAGAGTATAGTTGAAATGCGTCTTTTGACCTTAAAGTTTTGCAGATAAGGAATTTATATGTCAAACCAATTGGTGCAGCTTCTTTTCATGGAAGAACCGATTGCCACCTTGATTTTTAAGAAATTGGCTAGCTCAAGTGGAAGAGAGATCAGTGTCCTTGAGTGTTTAGACAGCATTTGTCTTCAGGATTTGCCTTATAGAGCTAGTAGAATTACATGATAATTAAGTAGGATGAACCATCAATTGTACCATAGTACATTTTATTGGCACGACCTATGGAGATAGTTTTCTTGACAAGTGTAACAATGGCAATGCTCATGGATTTTGTTTGTGTACTCTTTGATTAAATTAAAAAACAATAAATGGCGTCGATATTTTACTATACAAAGACACAAATTATTGTGGATTGTGACAGTAAAATTATCATTTTAACCCTTGGAGCCAAAGGTATTTTAGACAATTCCAGGGGATATATATAGTATTTTCAAATTCCTTTTGGGTTTTTTCGTATTTTCCATTTCAAATTGCAGAGTGAAATTAATATTTTACTTTTGTGAGCTCACAAAAAGACGTGGAACAGTTGAGGGTTATTTTAGTTTTTCACATTCATGCACAGTGAAATTATGCAAATACCCCTTGAAAAAAAAACAAATATGTATGTCTAAAGATGGGGGCATTATGGTACTTTCATCACTGGTTTTTTTTTTGTGGCTATCGCTAGGTCCAGGGGCGTATAAGTAACTAGCTATTTTTTATAGACACGCCGACAATGTTTTATGTGCACGTGACTTTCAGGTGGCGTATGTGTCAGCAGAAAGCTTGCTGTCAGCAAGCATTCCTATTTTAGAAATCCACAATTATTTCCCTCTCCAGTATATTTTCTATTTTGTATATATGACAGCTTATAGTTTACATAAATAGGACTAGAATCATGTTGTTTTACTTTCCATGTATACATCCTTGTAATCTTTATATAAGATACAAAAATTAAAGCCAAAAACAATTTTTGGACAATCTTTTGAGTTATTTTGTAAGCATGTGGCGTCCTTCGAGAGTCGAAACTGCCCATCCACTATGTCACCTGGTGCGCCGCCATGTCCTCTGCCTCTTGAAATGGTCGTTGGTCTATGATGATCGGTGAATCGTCGATGGACGGGTTTTCTCTCTCTCTTCCTTTTCTCTCTTATGATGAAAATTACATGTAAGTCCTTCATATTTATGATTATTTTATTGTAGTCTCTATTCTATTGATATTGATTTTACTCATTTTTTCAATAAATATTTTGATTCTTTTCAATTGTGCCTGAAACTACTTATATATGTAGGTTTTCATTTCTGATGCAAACTAAGGAGCTGGACATATTGATCATACACTCGGGAATGCGTCTGAATTTGCATAAGACCCTTTGTCACTTACAAGTGGCTAAATTACAAGACTTAGAGCCAAACGCTTCAAGAAAGCACTAAATGGGTCAATCCAAGAGATTTGGGTTGATTCTAAAAAGACCAAGATGAGATTAACTAATAATCAAGGCTTAGTCCACATCATCCAAGCAATTGAAGAGGGTAATAATTACACAAAAACATTTCAGCATGATCTGATCATCAAAGGGCATGAATTTGATGAGTTCCAAGGGTATTAAATAGATGAATGAATTTAATCTTCAATGGTTATATTAAATACATTAAATCTAGTCATGTAGCTATTTATTGTAGCCTCTAAAAGTTCAAGATACCCAAAAACATGGAGACTTGTTTATGTTACTGTTTGAGCTCTTTTAAAGCTTTAGTTATGACTTTTCCTATTCTTGGAGGGTTGTTCCAAGTATATAAATGGGTATTTTGAAATGAATAAATAGATTATGTTTTCGAAGAATTATTATATTTGTGAGGTTTTGTGTTCCTCTTTGTTCTTAAAAGAACTCCTAGAACTTATCAAGTTAATCTTGTGGCGTTCAAACAACCAAACTTATCACCTTGATTGTTGAGAGATTCTCAGGTTTTCTAGGTGTGGCGCTTCAATCTTTCATAGTCTTGGTTTTCATCTTGTTAGTTGACGGGTCAAGGCTCAACCAATCTTGTGTACATGATTTTCGGTTTCTAAACCATCATTCTTATTGGGTTTCATCACAATTGTTGGTGAAGTTCATATCAATTTTAGCCTTTATTTTTTTTTGGTTCCTTTAATTTTTTTGGTGTGCAGGTTTTAATTTGCTTTAATTTTGTCATCTAATTGAAATTGGTCATATATGCTACTTTTCATTTCGATCCTTATTCTTTTAAGTTTTTAACAAAATTACACTGCAATTGTTTTTTAAAAAGTCTTTATTTGTTTTGGTCTTAGGTTTTTTATTTCTTTTAATTTTGTCCTTCAATTGGAATTAATTATATATTTTATTTTTCATTTCGGCCCTTATTCTTTTAATTTTTTATTTGTTATTAATTCCTTTTCCTTTTTTAGTCCTTCTTAGACAATGCTTATTTTTTACCCATATTTATGCATTTATGCTTTTAATTTGTTTTTTAAATGTTTTTCATTTTATTTTTATTAGGGTTTTATTTTTATTTTGTTTAGTCATGAAATTTTAATTTATGTTGGTGATAATTTAAAATTAATATTTTTTCTTTTTTTGTGTTTTCTATTATTTTAATCTGTTTTTTAAATTAGATAATTTAATGATTTTATTATTTGTGCACTAATAATGATAATTTTAGTGATATTTTGTTTTTGTAAAAAATTGTGTTTTGTTTAAGGATGAATTTTCAATGAAGTTTTTTTTTTGTAAATAGAAAATTTACTACTAGTTTTTGTTATTTGATCATTATAGGGGTTTCTCAATTTATATTTTGTTTGTTGTATTTAATTTAAATTGAATTATAAAATGAACTAATCATAATATAATGAATTCAATAATTTAGATATTCGAATTTTCTTGCTTTTTTTAAAGATGATGATAATTTTATACTGGTGATTTCATTGAAACTTACTAGACAAAGAAATTTATATTAATTTAAAATTCATATATTTTATACTGGTGATTGCGTTGTCCAATCTCCAACCATCAATTAAAATTGTGCGCTTTGCAGCCCTATTTCCCTTTATCTTTGAGTGTGTTTTCCAACCTTGACCATCAATATAAATAGTGCGCTTTCTAGTCCTATTTTCCCTCCTCTTTGAGTGCATTTTCTAACCCTCGACCATTAATTAAAATAGTGTGTTTTCTAGCTCTATTTTCCCTTCATCTTTGAGCGCGTTTTCCAACCATCAACCATCAATTAAAATAGTACGCTTTCTAGTCATATTTTCCATCCCATGAAATCTTCATCTTCACTTTCATACTTGGGAAGGTTACCCATTACAATGAGACCATCTTCACTATTCTCACCCGGGTACAATGAGACCATTTTCTTGTGCCATTCACAAACATCATCCTCTTCCATCATTTGAGTGTCCTATTTAGGGCTCAATTATTAGGTAGTGCGTTTTGTAGCCCTATCTTACCATTCCCTTTTGAGTGCTCGTTATAACTCTCATTTTCACTTTCTGATGGATTAGCTAGTTCTTGGTCTTGTAAATCCACTTTTCTTTTTCTTTACAACGCTTACTATCTAAAGTCTTTTACAAAACTTTAGTTGTAAGCATTGTAAAGAGGGGGGCAATTGTCATAACCCAATTTATTCCACAATTCTACCCAAAAATAACAAAAATAAAATAAAAGAGGTTGGTGTTGGCAGGAAAATTAATGTGGAAATTTTAAATGTTTTCGAGAGCTCGGTCGTATCTCTTTTTTTCCCATAAATGAAGGACAATGCAGATTCAAGGCTAAAATAATTTATTATTGGATAAATCTGCTTAAAAGTTAAGTAGAAAGACATAATTATATTTTTATGGGTCAATTTGATTTAATCGTTGGCCAATTTTTATGCTTAAATATTAATTGAGAGCCTAATTGAAGGATTTAATTAAGCGCATAGCTTAATTATACTTCAAATGGGTCAAATTAATTTTATTAAGGGCTTAATTGGTAAGAAGTTAAATTTGGAAGCTTAATTTGTGTTAAATTGAGACGATCAGATTTTTCGGTGATGAAACTTTTTGGGTAAAATTGGAAGCCAAAATTAAAGATAAAAACATCGTTTTTCCTGGTTTCTCCAATTGAAACTCTTTTTTTACAACCTGTTTATTTAAAATTAAAAAAAAAGAGAGAAAAATTGTCGATAACATGCTTGACCATAGCAGCACCATGCTGCACCATACCTGCCATTACTCTCACCATAACATACCATTCCTTTCAATGCACCATACTCTAGACACTTCCCCCAGGTCGTGCACCATGCTTTCTTTGCCTATAAATAAGAGGAGAAAATAATGGAAGAGGGAGAATCGACGGGGGGAAATAGAGAAAACAGGGGAAAATTAGGGTAATTGAATAAAGTGAGAAAATACTGAAACTAGGGACAATCATGGGGAAGGATTGAACACATAAACGAGGTGAAAAAAACCAGGGAAATTTATGTAACAGGCACATGCAACCCACACGTAAAAAAACAAATAACCCCCTCTCACCTCCCTTGTAAATAACAGCCCGTCATCTCCATTGCTGGCAAGGCCACTCCGGTAGCACCATCTCCCTCACAGCCTGTTGCAACTCCTCCATTTTCCCATCCTCTCTCTCTCCCCGACGGTGCCATCCTCTTTCTAAAAAACATCAACAAGTAGCAGATCCTCCTCTCCTCCAGCGCAACCGATGACCAAAAATTGGTCTTCCTCCTTAGCTCCATCGCCAACCACCAAACCTTCTTCTTTAGCTCCGGTGACCTTCTGATGCAAACCTTGTGATCACATTGTCACGCAACCCACAACCAAGAATGAGATAAGATTTCGGAAAGCTGAAATAAGGTCTGATAGGAGTGTGACACAATGAAAACCTACCCTAAGGCACCACCACTACTAGAATGAGTAGAATGACGCCATGAAACCAGTTAATCTTCGATAAGTCGAATTCGATTGTTCAATATATATATATATATATATATATATATATATATATTATTTTTAACATCAACATATTAAACTATCTAAAAACACAAAAAAATATTAGTTTGATTTTAATTTTTCATAATGAACACACTTTCGAATCTCTTTATTTTTAAATAATGCTTAAATATTAAAATTAGTATTTTTATTTAGTGAATTTTCTGTCTTGAAATCGTCTAGGGATATGTAATCTTGAAATCGAAAATATTGTCATAGCAAAAAAAGAAAAGGGAAGATCAATTTTTTTTTTATTAATAAATAAAGTAATATGGAAAATATAGTTTTTTTTCCTGATGAGATATGAACTAAAATTAAAAAGAAAGTCAAACTCGTGCTAGGATATGAAATCCAAGTGTTGGCCATAAACATAGGGAGAGAGACATTTAAATTTAGCTCGGAAGATTACAACACTACACGCGCTCTCGAAGGTCAAACACCCCACCCTTCTCTCTCTCCAAACCCAACTTAATAATAATAATAAACGCACGGTTTTGACTTTTAAATAACCTTAATTACTTTATTAAATTTATTTATTATTTTTCAAAAATAAACAAAAAAACCTCACGATGTCACTAATTAAAAGAGAAAAAAATAAAAAGAAAAAAAAAGAGAAAAACACAGACACAGAACAAACCCCATTTTCTCTCTCCTTTCTCATTCTATGTGTTTCATCTCTCTCTCTCTCTCGCTCTCGATCCATGCTAGAAGGAGATGATAATAATAATAAAGAAAACGATTATCTTCCCATAATATCATTATTGTTGTTAAATCTCCAATGCGGTCTTTGAGAAGACCACAAACAAGGGAAGGACAAAGAGGCAAATATAACAACAGGAAAACCCAGAAAAAAAAAATTAGCTGTAAAGAAGAAATTATTAAAGATAGGTGTGGATCTGATGGTGGGTGGGGTATTAGTGGGAGGGAAGGAGGTAGAATTTGTCACTTTTGTGGTTGCCGCAGCTAGGTTTGTAGTGGTGGGGCTGCTTAAGAAAGGAATATGCAGCTTCACATCTCTCCTAGCATGAGAAGCATCACTATATCTTCGAGCAGCAGCAATGGATTTATTGACTCAATGAAGATCAAAGTCGCAGCTCGCCATATCTCTTATCGAACCCTTTTTCATACTATACTCATTCTTGCTTTCTTGTTACCTTTTGTATTCATTCTTACTGCTGTGGTTACGCTAGAAGGAGTCAATAAGTGCTCCTCATTTGGTGAGTTTGGTTCGTTATTTATTTCATTTCTTTTCAAGCTTTTCTGATGTGTTTATTTATATATATATATATATATAGGTTATTTTGATTGTGATTGTTCCTTGACCAGGTGGATGGATCATTATTTGATTTGGGTAGCTATTACTCTCTATTTCATGTTTTTCTCATCTTCTGTGTGTATGCATTTGGTTGTGGTTGCTGTGGTGTTTTTGGATCCTGATTTTATCTGGGGTTAGGTTGTTTTTCACATGTAATGCATTTGTGTCTTTTTGTGACATCCGGTGCATATATATGTAAATGCGCCTTATGTATATGGTATGGGCATTTGATGGCTGATAATTTCAATTCGTTGACATCTTTTTTCTGTAATCCTAATACCCCCCCCCCCCCCCCCTCCCCTCTCTCTCTCTCTCTCTCTGTGTTAATTGTATTCATTTGATTATGACTTTTGCATTTGTGGTTGAGATTGAGACTGATGGATCTTATTCTGATTCAGTAGTATATTATATTTGTTGCCACAGTAATTTCTTAAGGTGAATATATTTCATTCAATTAACTTAGCCTTGGATTTCTTGATCGAGCATGGTTAATTCCTGGATTCTGCTATTTTCATTCATTCCTCACCTATGCTTACACATTTGTTTTAACCAAGTATGCTTTCCACGTGTAAATTGATAGTGGATAGGTTTCGAATTCATTAATTTATAAATCCTGGGAGATTAGATTTTGATTATTATTTATGATGAATATGAGTTAAATGAAGATTTGATGGACTTTTGCACATGTGAATTAATTTTAATCCATGTATGTCAATGTCATATACAATAGAATTTGATTACTTGGTCGATTCGAACCTAAATAAATAGCAATTGGCAGACAATTTAAACAGATAAAGACTTCTTAATCACAATTTGTGGTGGTTCAAAAATCCACAATTTTTGATATCATTTATTTGGTTCTCCTGGCATTTCATTTTTTTTAATCCCCCTTATATATGAGAAATTTGTTCACCGTGTTTCTAATTCAAATTATTTAAATGTCACAGACCAGTCTGGATATGCATGTAGCATGTCTACACTCTATTATGTCCTGGGATCTGGATCTAGGATTTCCTTCCATGATGATGTTTCTGTGTTTGTGGTGGATACTTGATTCTTGTTCTTACTTAGCATTTGTTCTACAGATTGTTTAGGAAGGCGGTTAGGACCAAGGCTTCTTGGAAGAGTAGATGATTCAGGGGTGAGTAAGCTTTTTCCTTCATCCTTCACAGTTTCAGATTAAGTATATTACCTACTCTCCTACTTTAGGATAATTTTGTTAATGGTATTATTACAAATTGAATGCTTATGCTGATGCCTGATGGTGATGAATCAACAGAGGCTTGTTAAAGACTTTTACAAGATACTCAATCAAGTAAAAAATGAGGAAATCCCAGATCATGTAAAGCTCCCTGCTTCTTTTAATCACCTTGTTTCTGAAATGAAGAACAATCAGTATGATGCAAGGACATTTGCGCTCATGTTTAGGGCTATGGTATGTGCAAGTTATTCAAACATATACATAATTACTTCTGGATTTGGTTCATTTCCTTATTTTTAACTTCTTGGATGAGAGCAGGTTTGATAAATATGTTTAGTTTCATGGCTCTAGACTTGCTTCTACTCCATTAATCTTGTTCTAAACTTGTTATATCCCTGAATGAGGGCTGTTAGACAGGAATTAGATTTTAAACTTTTTTGGTTGTTCTTGTTTTCTGTTGAATGTTAATCTTAACATTTGGAAATTTTTGAAGTGGAGAAATATATGATATTTGGGTGACGCATCTAATAGTAACTGTTTCTATTTCTGGTTCACCAACGAAAGTAAGAAAAGGGGTTCTAAAGAGAGGGGGATGGGTAATAGATGATACTTGAAATTTTGCTCTTTTTTATTCTATCAAGTAATGATTTTCCAGAAGTGTCTCTGCATGGATCTATGAACTATTTCCATTAAATTATTGCATGCTAATTTTTTTTAGTTATCTGAAGGGAAGATCTAAAAGAATTATCCAATTATTGCATGCTAGAAAATGATTTGTTGTCAGTTTCATTCATCACTACTTAGTTAGAACTAAAATGCCAATTCAATCTATGCTCAAACAAATTATCTGACTCTATCTCCCAACCATTGAAGATTATTGTAAACCTAAAAATTACATTGGATGATGGATTTCAAGTTGTTGTATGTTTATGCTGGCACCATCTGATCTCTTCATTTTTAGGCTATACTAATTCGAGCTTCAAACTTACCTATTTGCTTATCTATTTGACTATCTTCTTTGACATTGTGATAAATGTGGCGGTCATAATTTTGAGACCTTTCATGCCATGTCTGACACCTTTTTTATACCAACTATACTTGTTGCTTATTTTGTACCTGACTTTTTTCTTTGATGAGCATCTGCTTTTGAGTTTTGATTTAATGGGTGTTGGGCATCCTGGTCAGGTTGTCACTGGAGGTGTCCGCAGTACTTCTTTACATATCTATTCTCTAGGTTGTGGTATGGTTGAGATGCTATAAATATTTTTGGTCTCTGGGAGGCAAAAGACAGTGCAGTTTTCACATAGTTTGTTAGTAAACTGGCTGATGTCATGAATTGTGGTGTTGTAAATTTGCTGGATGTGGAGATACCATCAATTGTTTCTTAATGATGTGCTCTAATAATTAGTTGGCAGCATCTTTTCTGGTTGTGGCCCTTTTTCCAGAAGAAACTCCTTACCTCCTATTCTTTCTCTGTTATTCTTGTGTGTGTGTATCTAAAATTAAGTTATTTATTGGGAAAACATGCTATGGATATGACTCTTTCATTATTCAAAAATAATTTGAATTATAGTACTCAACTACTATGAAGCTGGAATGCTGCAGTCATGGGACTACTACTGTTGTATATTTAAGTTTAGATCTTTTAACTGCAACATGTTCATGATATTTTATCTCATTGAAGTGGATGTAAATTTTGTATTTACTTTCTTTTTATTGTCTTGATTGATCCAGCAACTTCATTTGCATTTAGTCTCCTTGCTTATCATCCTATATCCACATATATGCATAAATTCATGTTAGAGAGTGCAGTTACCTGTGCTCCACCAAGAGAAAATAAGTAAAAAAAATATGATGGAATGTTAAGAAAATATTTTATCTGATGTCATTCTTGTTCTATCTTTCACAGATGGAAAAATTGGAAAGAGAAATCAGGGAATCTAAATTTGCAGAGCTGATGAACAAACACTTTGCTGCAAGTTCCATCCCAAAAAGCATCCACTGTCTTTCTCTACGTCTGACTGATGAATATTCTTCTAATGCTCAAGCACGTACACAGTTGCCTTCTCCAGAGTTCCTTCCTTTGCTCTCTGACAATTCATACCATCACTTTGTCCTCTCAACTGATAACATTTTGGCTGCCTCAGTTGTTGTCACTTCTACTGTACAATCATCTTTAAAGCCTGACAGGATAGTTTTTCACATCATCACTGACAAGAAAACTTATGCGGGTATGCATTCATGGTTTGCACTAAATTCAGCCTACCCTGCTATTGTTGAAGTGAAAGGTGTTCACCAGTTTGACTGGTTAACTAGAGAGAATGTTCCAGTACTTGAAGCTGTGGAGAATCATAATGCTATCCGGGATTATTACCATGGGAATCATATTGCAGGGGCAAATCTTAGTGATACAACACCACGAAGATTTGCTTCTAGATTGCAGGCTAGAAGTCCAAAGTATATATCATTACTTAACCATCTTCGGATATACATACCCGAGGTAATCTCATACGAAATTTACCTTTTATGCTGTCATACTTGGAGGCTAATGAATTATGATGTGTATGGTTTATTATAAAAGAACTAGGGAACTAAAGATGTTAAAGGAATAAAAAACAAGCGAAAAAACTCTAATTCATGAGGCATTCTTGTTGAGGGATTAATTCATCTGCTCAGGGGTAGAAACTCACCGGATCTCGCTGGAAATTTTAGTCCTTCACCAGCCAAACGAAGACAGATCTAACTTTAGTAAATTTACAAGTATCTGGGATTATTGACAACATTCATTGAGCCCTGTGAAATAGTGAAGTTTCCAAAAATTTTAACATATTGATATATGAATTAAGTGTGATACTTACAAATTGAACAAGCAAGATGGATATGAATAACAAATGATGTATCACAGGAAGTTAGGTAATTTTTTCAGAAAAAAGAAATATCAGTTTGATAATCAAATGCTTGTGGAATAGTAACAATAATCTCTTCATTGCTTTTGTTGCTAACTTCAGCATTATTTTTTCCTTTCTAAGAACTAGTGTATCATTAGTCCACCTTTGAAGTTGGCCAATGATTTTGCATTTTTGTTTTCTTCATCTGTTGGCCTAAAATCTTATTGCTGATTGGTTATGTTGAACAGCTCTTTCCGAACCTCGACAAGGTAGTGTTTTTAGATGATGATGTTGTAATTCAGCATGATTTGTCTCCACTTTGGGATATTGACCTTAAGGGAAAGGTCAATGGAGCTGTAGAAACTTGTAAAGGTGAAGATGAGTGGGTAATGTCCAAGCATCTCAAGAACTACTTCAATTTTTCACATCCCCTCATAGCAAAGAATTTGGACCCTGATGAATGTGCGTGGGCTTATGGAATGAATATTTTTGATCTCCATGCATGGAGGGACACAAATATAAGAGAAACCTACCATTCATGGATGAAAGAGGTAAGCCCTACACTATACAGTTTCTTTCTTGTCCTAATAATTTTGCTGTTCCTTCTTCTGGCCTCCACCTTTTCTTGATCTAATAAAATAACAGGATAGTGTTAGTGTCTCAAAGATTTTCACTAACACGTTCATGTTGTGCCATTTGCTATCTTATGTGGTAAGTGACTACATGCTAAGACATAACCTTGATTCTCAAATAAAATAAAATTCTTATCTGATGGATCTGTGCACCAGTAAACAAGCATTGCAAGCTCCAGAATTACTCTTTGAAAAAAAAATCTTATATATAAGAAGCACTGTGCTAGTAAACAACCTTTATCATCATCTTTTTTTCATTTATGAAGTACCATTTTTGCTTGGCTGCGGGCTTCTGACTGTGCGCACACAAGGACTGGGTACACCAGAAGTGATATTGTGGGTTCTATACGCTCATAATTAACTTGCAAGCATGGTCACTTTGGGTTGTTTCTCCTTAACATTTCCTGTCTGTTCTAATTGATAGTTTAATATTTGTTGGTTGGCAGAATATTAATCAAATATTCAACTTCGCTCTGGATCTAAATTTTGATCAGTATTTAACACAGCAAATACTGATATTTTGTATAGGGTTATTCTTGTATGCACTGGATGTTGGTGAGGCTGCTTGAACTTATAATGATCTGTATGTAACTGTTGGCAAATAAGAAATGCTTTGCCACCATTTCTCTAAAATTCCCGGTTATTTTGTGCAGAACCTGAAGTCAAACCTGACGATGTGGAAACTTGGAACCCTACCACCGGCTTTGATTGCATTTAAAGGTCATGTTCATCCAATTGATCCATTCTGGCATATGCTTGGACTGGGATATCAGAATAATACAAATATCGAGAGTGTAAAGCAGGCTGCAGTTATTCACTACAACGGTCAGTCTAAACCGTGGCTGGAAATTGGCTTTGAGCATCTACGGCCATTTTGGACCAAGTATGTGAATTACTCAAATGATTTTATAAGGAACTGCCACATCCTGGATTCAGTTTGATTAACCATAGGGGCAAGAGCTATAATTGGAAAGGAAAAAACAAGTGATTCCAAGTGTCTGGAAGTTTTTTCATGGTTGAAGTTTTTCTCAAGGTCTACTTACGAAGGCAAGTAGAAAATCATACAGAAGGGGGCAGAGTTTCAGGTTTGAATTCACTGTCATACCACAAACCTTTGAAGAAGGGCAGCATCACCAGCACGGGCAAAGGATTCTTTCTTCCAATCTTTAACATAGCAATCCATCATTTTTTTTTTCTTGCATGAAAAATGGATACTATCAGTGAGCTTCCAGCAGAGAGTCTATCTAGCCTGATTTCCCGGCACATATATTAGAATAAAGCAAGATACACGTGTTAGAAAGTGCATATTATGCCAATGCATCCATCCTACTGCTTGGTACGGGGAAGAGGAAGGCTAGGACGTACAGGTCTCTAGTGAGGGCTCCAGTATTGGTCTAGAAATGCTTCTTCCCTTCATTTTTTACCTCTTTAATTTGATATCATCAAGTTGAAACTTAGGAGTAGGTAATGGAGATTGCTTTGTTACAGGACCTATTGAATTGGGGAACTTCATAGGTTATTTTGTTATGTACAATTCACGAGAAACATTAAAACCTGCAGAAATTCCTGTGTGCTTTGGTGACCATGTCCACTTTCGAAGTCTTGTTCCTTGCATCCTCGTGCTTTCACTGGGTGACATTTTGCTAACAATGATGCCGATGTTTTATTTTTTTGGGATCAAGCCAAGATGCTAATGCTAGGATCCACAAAACCTAATCTCCGCCGTAGGGAGAACTATTTTTTAAAAAGTAAATGTAAAAAACAAATGGCAAAAGTGCTATTTTATATATAATGTCGTATATTTGGTGAAAACAATTAGTCTGGATATAATTTTTGTTAGGTAATGTTAAAACAATTATTTATTAGACATTTTTTTTTGTGTTTAATAATAATGTTAAGTAAACAATTTTGCACAAATAAGATAAAAAAAAAATGAGCGAGAATTGCATCAATAGATTTATTAGCAAATAATTAATATAATTTATTAAAGATGAGTTATTTGTTTTTTACAGTAAATTGATCGATTGTTAATTATTTTTTTATTTATTTGGTTAAATATTTAATTGATAGATAATAAAATAAAATTCCATAAAAATGAATTATTAGTTTTTTGAAGTAAATTGATTGCTTGTTGTAAATTTTTAAGTTCAAATTTCTTATTGTTAGTATTATGATCGATGTCAAAATTTTAAAAATAAAAATATTAGCAGCGTAAAAAAAATATTATTTGATTTGAATAATAAATTAATATAATTAGAAGAAAAAAGAAAAAAAAGTATTATTATCTTTTTGAATATAATTATTATAACCATTTGGATTAAAATAATATAATTAAATTGTCCTGAAAGTAAAAAATTTTTATAAGAAGTAATTACTAAGATAATTATCATTATATAAACAATTCAAACTATAAAATTATAATGAATAACAAAACAAAAAAAACTCTCCAAAAAAACACAAAAACAACAAAAATAAATGGAAAAAATAAATAAATATTATTAGCATTTAAAAAATCATTTGATTTGAAGAATAAATAAAAATATGAACATAAGGAAAAGAAAGCAACAAAGTGAAGAAAAAAATAAATATCAATTTGAATAAAAAGAGCAAACAAAATTAAAAATTAAAACAAGACAAAATACTATGAGCAAAGAAAGTAACTTATATGATCTAAAGAACAAATAACCAAAAACAAATACCAAACTAAGGAAGAAGAAAATATCAATTTTAAAATGATGAACAACATAAATTTAAATTTCAGGATTAAAATGAATGAAAACAAAACTTCAAAAAAAAATTATTATAATGATTTTAGTGCTTATAATATTAATAATTATTGATATGGTACTAATAGTAACAAAAATAACTAATAAAATATATTAACACTATCAGTAATAGTAACTCACAAAATAATAAAAATTATTATGGCTATGATACTTATGGTAATAATAAATCATATAATAATTTTCCTTTTATCTTTTAATTTTTCCATTTAATTATTTCATATGTTCTTCAAATCAATGTTTTATCTTCAATCATAATAATAACAATAAGTATAATAATTCAAGTAATTTATTATTTAATGTTATATTTATTAAAAATTAAGTTTTGCAATTTCTCTATATATATTGTTTCAAATCCCATATCTCGGATTAATGATCTAAAACATCATGTGGCTTCATATTGTCTTTAATTTCTTTATCTTATTTCTTTATAATTGTATCACTTAACATTAGTATGAAACAAAAAAAATTGTCTTATTTACTTTTTGTTTTAGGTTATGACCCTTATTCTTTTAATTTTTGGTTTAGTTTTGATTTTTTTTGTCCTTCTAGTATAATTTCTATTTTTCGATTGTATTTATATATAGTGAATGTTGTGCTATGAGTGATTTGTTATCCTTCTGTTCTTTTTTCACTTGTTTTATTCACAAATGGCTTAAGAACACTAACATTAAATTAATATGAGATTAACAAATAAAAAAAACTTTAAACTCAGTTTTTTTTATTTGTGTTGCTTATATCAACAATGTATTATAAAAAACTCATTTTTTAAATAATGTTTATAAATATTTTATTATTATTTTAATATGTTAATATTAAACAAATATCAAAATATATAATTAGCCTATATTTTTCAAGAAATTTTTTTTGTAAAAACAATCGCTATCATTATTTTCAATACTCTTTCCATGATAAAATTAATATATATAAAAACAGGAAAGAATAAAAAAATAAAAATAAAAGGCCAAAATGAATAGTACAATATATGAGCAATTTCAATCAAATAACAAAATTGAAATAATTAAAACCCTGACACTGCAAAAAATAACAAGAATGAAAAAAAGAGTAGAAGAAGGGCCAAAATAAAACATAACAAATAAATTTTTTAATTAATTTCTGTGTTGTATAGTTTTAAATAGAGTTTATAAAAAAATGTTTTTTTAATTTATTTTATTGTGTTAATCTTAAAAAAATATCAAAATAGATAATTAACCTATTTTTCAAGAAAAATACTATAAAAATAATCGCTATCATTATTTTCAACATCTTATCTATAATAAAATTAATATATAAAAAATTAAATAATTTAAAGAAATTAAAAAAATAAAAAAATAAGGGTCGAAATGAATAATAGAATATATAGTCAATTTTAATTGAAGGAAAAATTGAAACAATTAAGACCTCAATACCAAAAAATATCAAGAATGAAAAACAAAACAAATCAAAAGAATAATAGTCAAAATAAAACATAATATTTCCGATTAATTTCAATTGAATGACTAATTGAAACAAATCACAATTGTTATAACAAAAATTAGGACAAAGAAATACAATAAAAAGACCAAGGACTGAAATGAAATTACTATAATCAAGATGACCAACTCGCATGTTGTATGAGAGAGGAAACCGTACACAAACGATTAACCGACCACCATCACTTGTCTGCCCATCATAAGACAACACGTGCACACCATGTGGAAGAGAAAATGACGGCGCATCGGATGAGATGCTGGATGAACATTTTTAACCACTGTAATATGTTGCACACGCTGCCGAAGTGCGCGTAAGGAAGGAAACCATAGGAGCTTCCAGCAAACGCTTCTGTAGATTTTTCTAGAAAAAATAATAATAATAAGCTTACAATTACCTAAACATCTCTGCAATCAACACCTGGATTTAGCTTTTTGGAGAGCATAAACATAGTTTCACTATTTAGAAATATTTGAAATACCAGAATCACCTCCATTGACTACTCTTGGTTTTTTTTTCTTATCTGAAAATAATATGGTTAATTTATTGTTGTAAAAAATTGAAAATACCCCAGGATTGTTAGCTGTTTGTTGTCTGCTAGTAGATGACAGTGCAAAAATACTCGAAAAGGCACAAATATCCCCCATACAACTAGTAATGTCAATCAGTATCATGAAAAAGTCAAAAATACTCTCGGACCAAGAATTGTCAGTACTATTATAATCTACCAACGGATCAACTCTTTCTTTAATATCTTTAGCCAACAAAAAAAGTTTCTTGTTGTTAATGGGTTTCTAAGTTGATGATGACAAGATATCCATTTACTTGTACGAAAACCGAACCGGTAGTTCTGATCTTTCAAGGCCCAGATTCCTTATGCCTAACGCGTTCCCAATCATCTTAGACCCCCCCTGGAATTTTGCTGATCTCATCTCTAAATCATTCAATTTAGTACTCAAAAAGTGAATGGGATTGGATTGGTGTCATTTGTGAGATTAATTAAGCTATTAGTTGATGCCTCCAAAGTTTTTAAAGGGAAGAACCTGAACGGTTCGTTGAAAAGAAAAGAAAAAGAAGATGAATATAAAATGGGTCTTATCAGTTATCATCATCATCGAAAGAAGAAGTGGAATTGCATTTGATGTTTCCATGTCTTCATGGCTGCCAGCCTCCTTGACAAGGTCCTCGCAGACCCTTTCACGCCCTGCCTGCCTTCGCTTTCGATCTTTGTAATAATACCATCAACGTATCTGCTTGGCAGTGTCACCCCTCCAATTTTCTGGTTACATGCTTCAGGCTATGCACAACATTTATAAACCCACCCACCCCTCTTTTTTTATTTTCAGGTTGGCGGTATCATAAATAGATACACACTAGTTGGTTTGCCCGCACAACGTTGCGGATATAGTGCGGGCAGAATAAATAATCTTCATAATTGTTGAGATTAAAATATAATATTTCAATATGTAAAATTTGATATAATAAAAAAAATCAACATCCTTTATTATAATAATAGTAAATCAAAGTCTTAACTTCTTAAATTGTCATCACCATCATTGTCAAAACAATAAATATTATTTAACAAATCTCAGAGAAAAACAAAAAAATAATAATAAAAAAGCACGTAAGAACAAAAACCTAAAATTATTATTATTATTATTATTATTATTATTATTATTAATATTCATATTATTATTCTTTTAATAACGGGAAGAAAACAAAATTAAATCAAAGGATTAAAAAAACCTAAAACATTAACAAAAGAGCAAATGAAAAAATAAAATAAATGAAAAAATAAATAAAAATTATTGACTAAAAAAATGATTTGACTTGAAAATTTATAAAACAATATTATACTACTCTGCGGGCTGAGTAAAAAATTTGTATAACTATTAAAAGAATAAATATTATCAAATTATTCCGAGAGAAAAAAACCTAAAAAACATTAACAAAAGAGTAAGTAAGAGAAAAATATTAAATTATTATTATTATTATGCTAATAATGAAAAACAAATAAAAGAGTAAAAAAATCATAAAAACTTTAACAAAAGATCAAAAAAAATTATCAGGTAAAAAAAGTCATATGACGTAAAAATAAAAAATAAAAAAGGAAAAAAAAACTAAAATAAATAACAAAAAAATAAAAATATCAATTTCCAAATGATCATAGATATAAAATAAAATTTAAGAACTATTGTTTTTGAAAAAAAAAAATACCAACCCAAAAAAGAAGAAAAATAAAATAAATAAAAATCAAAGCTAAGCACACTTATATATATATATATATATATATATATATATATATATATATATACAAAAGTAAGGATTATTCTTGAAATTAAAAGAAATAAAGGGATTAAAATAAAAAATTAAAATTAATAGAGCTGAAATGAACATTAAATATAAAGGGATTAAAATCCAAAATTAAAAGTATAAGGGCTGAAATGAAAACATCGAAGTCTTAAAATCTAAGAATATTATTACTATTACAACTAAAACAATAAAAAATATTAAATTATTACGATAAAAAAATAAAAAACATAAAAAAGGAACCAAGAAAAAAACTAATATTATTATTCTTATTGAGTTAATAATTGGAAAAAAATCAAAGAAAGAAAAAAATGTCAATAAATTGTTTTTTAAAAAAAACATAAGTGAAAAAAACAATTAAGGTAAAAAAAAATGTCAAAATAAATAAACAAATAAAAATAAATAAAAATGAAAAAAAACATAAGTGAAAAAAAAAACATAAAAAAGAAAAAGTGAAGAAAACAATGCTGGCAGGTCGAACCCCTGCCCCTCTTAGACACAGGCGTGTCTTTGCCAATGAGCCATATACCTTTCATTGTCTTTCTTTGTAAAAAAAAAAATATAAATAGTATATTTACTATTGAAATCCACAGTATTTTCACTCACAATGCACAGTATTTTACTGTGACAAAACAGAGCATGTAACCTTTGCATTTAATGCAAATATACATTCTATGACGTGGATTTGATTTGCAATCATGAGTATTGAAAGTGAAAAAAATGGCAAAACAACCGAAGCTGGAAAAAGATGCACAAAGAGACAAAACAGAAGGAGAAAAAAAGAAGGTGATATTGGCTCGGGTTTTCTCTTTTCTCGGGGTCTAGTCCTTTGCCAAAGGGCTATGTCAGGTGCCTTAGTTTGCAGGCCTGCTTCCAAGCCCCCCCTCCCCCCCGGGGTTAAGTCCAGTCCAGTTGTTGGGCCTTTTGTCCTTTTTTTGTTCTTCTTGTTGTAGGCCGAAAGGCCTGTTTTTTCTTTTTAAGTGGATGGCCGTTTCCCTGTCTTCAAGCTCGACCATGGGTAATGAGATGACAGGCCCTCTGTAATCCCTTCTCTATTTTAATCCATCTTGAATATTTTGTTCAAAAAAAGGAGAAAAAAATAGGCAATGCATTAAAACATGCACAAAAAAAAGACGAACACGTGGCACAACAGGAAGCATAGGAAAAAAAAACACAAAACAAACAAACCGTAACCCAACCGACCCATAAACCCAACTGTCTCCATAAACCAAACTGGCCCAAGCTACTATTCCAATCAATAGTAAAAGCACTCACATTGCAATCTAATCGGTTGGTGTGTCTTTGAGGAGCTAAATTTGTTGTGTTTTCCAGTCATGTTGCTTTTTGTTTCACACTTGGTGGACAACGATTGGGGATCTTTATTCCAGTTTTATGGCCGGTGCCATGGTTCTTCAGTCGACTGGGCATACTCCCTTCTTCAGCAACGAAAATGAAGATCTGTACACTCAAAAGAGAGAAAAAGGAGTGAGGCCACATCAACCCCCATCTTCTGAAGTTGAAAGGGTTTAAAGAGAGAAATGAGTGAGGCCACATTAGCCCCCATCTTCTGAAGTCAAAAGGGTTTAAAGTGTGGAGTACATGGCACAACATGAACAATGGGCAGAAGACGCAAAAAAAAAACCATCATTCCAATCCACAGTAAAATTACTAACATTGCACAGTAACGACCTAATGTCTTTTAGTATATAGGGCAATCTATCTCTGCAATAAGTCATAACTCTGCCAGTAAACATGCAAGCTTAGCAGAATAATGATTTAGGTTTAGTATCTGCTTGGGAATGTGGTTGATTTTTTTTCAAGTGATTTTCTTTAAAAAATATATCAAAATGATTTTTTTTTCTTAAATCATTTTTGATATCAGTATATCAATATGATTTAAAATCACCAGAATATTTTTTTTCAAAAATGTTTTCCAAACACATTCACAAACACCCCCTAGTGCATTGCATCAAATTTGACAACGTCCTATTATTGTGTTTGAAGCATGCACGAAGAAAAATGAATGAAGTCTTAGGGTCAAATAAATCCAAATACAAAAATATTAGCTTTTTTTAAATAGTAGATCAAGTTTGATAAGAGTGTGGCAACAAAAATGAATTGTACTCTGATACCAACACTGTAATATTTGAACCCTCACTTAACGAATAACAATTCATGAATGAGAAGTACACACTAACATCACAAAGTCAATTATACCTCAATAAGTCATTTTCAACCCTTTAGAGAACGAAGAAAGAGAGAATTCTTACATCACAAGAACAAAAAGTTATAGCTGTAATCTGAATATTATTAACTAAAAAACATGATCAGAAACTTAGGTTACATATGTGTTTTAAACCTAAGTTAAATACTAGAATACCCAAGGATATGGACTTGTACAAAATTCACTTACAATTAGATTCAAACCCCTAAGTATCCATGTCCAATTGATATTTATTAACCTTAAAACACAAAATACAAATTTAAAATAAAAAAATAAGTTGTACCCACATAAAAAAGACAAAAGACTTGCTTGGACTTGAATGTTGTTGATTTTTATGTTTCCTGACTTGAACTCCATGTCATATTAGAAAAAATAAGTCCAAACCAAATTGTCATAGGGCCTAACATATCAATCATTTCTAGAACTTGAATGAGATTTTTTTTGGATTTGGATTAGATGAATTAAAGACTTTTTTACTCCACATGCTCTGAACTAGTGAACTAGCTTATTCAATGTTTCTTCAAGTCTTTTTGTCCTGACTTTGTAATAGGTCACTTGACACCACCAATAAGCTATTTACGTGATTACGTTTAATGCTGGGCTAATACTCATTACTTCCAGTACAGTTAATTTAGCAGTCACACCTATCTATCATCACTTCCAGTACAGTTAATTTAGCAGTCACACCTATCTATCTAACATTGAATAATAGAAGATATATAAAAAGATTAAAAAAATTTAAATTTAGCATCGCATAAATATTGTTGCATGTGGGAGACTTTAGTTTTTTATTTTTTTAGTTGAAAAAATATACTATCTTGATTATGATCGAATGGCTCTCATAATAGTGCATATACAAACATAAATTTGTGTGCATGTGACATAATCATAATAGAGAAATATAGGATTTATCATCTAATACACTAAAGAGGTCAGGTTCAGTTGTGTAAAATCATTGTGGATTACAATAGTATTGTTCAATTTTTGATTCGATTTGAGTTTGTTCGGTTTGCCAGCTTATTGATTTTTCTTTTATTTTTGCACAGTAAAATAACTTTTTTGTCCGTAAAAAAACAGGCCTTGCTAAGAGGGGTTTCATGGTAATTGCACATTTTTGATCTAGTTCGGGTAACCGATTTATTAGTTTTTTTATATTTCTTTGCATGGTAAAATTATCATTTTATCCCTTGTAAAAGACAAAAAATCAGCCCTGGTCAAGAGGGGTGCCACAAGATTTTTTTTAAAATGGCTAAATACGGATATGTTACCAAATAAGACAAACTTGAAGAGTTGGTTGTGGGGATATTTTAGAAACTGACCATGCTTTTTTTTCATCGTAATACTATTGTCGTGTGTAGAATACGTGGGTGACATCATTTGGCCTCACACTCTCTTCGTGCAACGAATGCGGTGTCGTTTGGTGGAAGAAAATATCCATTTGGTGTCTGTGTGGATGCGCTGTCGTGTCTCTTTCCTGATGGTGTTTGCACGTGGCATCCAAAGGTGGCCAACGATGAGTCGATGGGTGGTTGAACATTTTCCCCCTATTTTCTCACTTCTTTAGCCTAAACTATATGACAACCACTCGGGTTTATTGCCTTTTCATTGCAGTCTCTTCTCTTTGAATTGTGTTGTATGGTCCTTAATTTTATTATTAGCTTTGGTTTTTAATTTTTATTAGTTTATTCTTAAATCTTAGTTTGTGTTTGTGATTATTTGAATTTTTTTTCATTGTTCTTTTTTTGGTTGTTTTTAATTAATTTTATTTTATTTTAATGTCAAATGATTTCTTTTAGCTAATAATTTATATTTGTTTTTTTTATTTGTTCTTTTGCTAAAGTTGTTGGACTTTGTTTTTTGTTTGATTGGATTTTTACCCATTATTAATGCAATAATAATAATTTTGGTTTTTTTTCTTACTTTCTCTTTTGTTAATGTTTTTATGTTTTTTCCTCGGGGTAATTTAATAATTTTTATTGTTTTAGCAGTAATAGTAATGATATTTTTAGATGTTAAGGTTTTAATGTTTCTATTATTATAGTAGAGTGTGTTGATGTGTTCATTATATCAAACCTTGCATGTATAGATGTTATATTTTATTTGATTTTTTCAAATTTTCAATTGATTGGAATTGATAATATATTTGGTTTTTGTTTTGGCCCTTGTACTTTTAATTTTTATTCTTAATTCCTTTAATTTTTTATAGTTCTTAAATAATCCATATTTTTGTCCATGTTTATATACATAAACCTTTTGTTTTGGTTTTTAATTTTTATTATTTTCTTTTTTGTTGAGATAACATTCTTTTTCAAAAATTTTGTTCTTAAATTTTATTTTGTATTTATGATCATTTGAAAAATAATATTGTTTTCCTTTGTTCGTTCTTTTGATTTATTTTATTATTTTTTTTTTCACATCATATGATTTTTTCTAGCTAATAATTTTTATTTTTTGTTTGCTCTTTTGTTAATATTTCTGGGCTTTTTAGTCTTTGATTGAACTTATTTTCCCATTATTTTTTATTCTTTTTTTTAGTTTTTTATCTTGTTCGTATTTTGTTAATGTTTTCAAGTTTTCTTCTTCTCGAAATAATTTAATAATTTGTATTGTCTTAACAATAATAATTATATTTTTAAATGTTAAGTTTTCAATATTATTGTTATTATAATAAAATTTATTAATATATTTTATTATATCAACCTTCATAAATATAAATATAAATATTATGTTTTATTTTTGAACTATCAAATATTGCAGGTAATTAACAAGTTATTATCTACAATAAAACATCGAGTGACATTGTAGAGCTGTGGAACACAGCCTAAAAGTCTTCGCAAGTATAATAAAGAGAGAAACTTGCCAATTTCCCTCAGTTATCGGATATTGCTAGGAGAAGGCAAGGATGGAAGCACTGACCATAGATTTAGAAGACTTTGAAAACTTGGAAACAGCCTCCTTTCAGGGGACTTATTTGATCCCTTCTTCTCCTATTTCTGTTCACTATTGATATATACACGCATCAGTTTCTTCATCTTCTCCTTCTCTTTTTTATTCATGTTTGGATTGCTTTTTAGCTAAGAGATTGACCCAGATCAGTTTTAGAGAAAGTAAGCCAACCCATCAAGGATTTCCCCTTTTGTTGAATGTTTGTTTTGTTGTTTTGATGACCCAGTTGAGGATCTGGGTTGACTTTATGGGAGCATCCTTTTGGTGATTTTTTTATATTGTTATGCCCATGCATGTTAGGTTGTTTCTCAAAAGGTTTCCTGAAACAAACCTTTTAATTCTGAGGATTTGTTTGAGGAAGAACTACTTGAAGGTATTGTAGGTGGTTGTGCTTTGTAGAAGATTTGTTGTTAGAAATTTTGTTATGCTTATATGTATGTGTGCTTGTGATTTCTTTCTATTTGTGTGGCCTCCTGCATCATTTTGTTGCAAGATAGCGTGGTTAGCATTGCTTCTAATTTTGGATAGATTCATCTGGTTATATTTGATTGCTGGAAATCCCAATTCAAAACCATTCCCCTAATAGTTTTTTTTTTTTTTTTTTTTTGCATTACTCACTTGTTATGCATAACATATATTTATGTGCTCTCTGTTTCTTTTTTCTTATTTTGATTTCGTTTTTATTTGGCAGAACATCGAATTCAGGATCTTGGTGAAATATTTGTCTTTGTGAGGATCCAAATCAAGAAATTTAGTGGGCTTAATTTGAGATAGAAAAATCACTCGAGATAAAAAGTTCAAGTACAGGTGGTTGACTTGATTTTGAAAGACTGAATCTTAAAATATGTCTGGGGTGCAAGATCAGCTAGAGATCAAGTTTCGATTGACGGACGGATCAGATATTGGTCCCAAAACCTTTCCTGCTGCTACAAGTGTTGCAACCTTGAAGGAAAATGTTCTTGCCCTATGGCCTAAAGGTTAGATAAACCCCCTCAAATCTCAAATTATGATCGTTTCTCTTGAGCAATTTATGTCTGTGGACTATTCACAAGCAACAACTTCGACGAGATGATGAAATAGAACCATACTTGCTGCCTTCTGCTCCGAATCAGTATTCACACCCAATCCATTATTGCACATAAACTACTTGCGTTCATAAACAGAAACAAATTATTATCTTTTCTCTTGTGCAATTTCTGTTTAGCTGTGTTCTAAATCCTTGATTTCCTCAGTTACAATTATCAGATACATAAACTGCATGTGTTTTTGTTCTTATGAATATTCATGAAAATTTGTAACAAAATTCTGAAATCCGAACTGATATATATATAACACTGTTTGCCTCAAACCAAAACTGAAGTGACAAATTATGTAGTTACATGTTTAGTCATTTCTTCATCGTCGCTGGTAATTTGGATTTTTATACTCTTCTTCTTTCTCCAGTCAAGTAATTTAGAAATTTACTGAGACTCTAGTTTGGGTAGTGAGCTTGGTTGTTTTTGTTCATTGGCAATCCAGTAGGAATCTCTGTATTAAATTTCAGATGCTAGTGTTTAATACTCTTGTTCTTTCTCCAGTCATTTTTTTTGTTCAATTTAAGTTTCAGATGCTAGTTATTAAATTAATTTATTTATGGATTTGTTTGACATTGCATTTCAAAGATGCTTTTGAATTTATTTTTTTCTTTTTTAAATTAAAACTTTCTGGTGTTTTTAAATCATTTTCATGTGCTGATGTCAAAATTTTAAAAAAAATCATTTTGATGCATATTTGAATGAAAAATACTTTAAAAAAAAACCTCAACCATACTCCCAAACAGGCACTTAAGAACCACTGTCAAACTTGATAGCATAACATCAGATTTGTCATGTCATCATGCTAGATCATCTTCAAGTCCTTTATTTTCTTGGTGTTTATTCTCTAGTATAAACACAAGATTTCTACCTTCTAAACTTTGATGTTTTCTATGGTTTTAAGTACTTTCCGAGAAATATAATTCAAGGTATATATTTGTTAATATTTGACCAGAAAAGGAGAATGGTCCAAGGACAATGAAAGATGTCAAGTTAATAAGTGCAGGAAAAATACTGGAAAACAACAGAACTGTAGGGGAATGCCGGAGCCCACTGTGTGATATCCCTGGTGGTGTTACAACCATTCATGTTGTTGTTCAAGCATCTTCTGTAGAGAAAGGTATGAGTATTCTTCCATCATCTGAAAATGATGGCCAAAACTTTTAAATATATATTTTCCCATTGACTGTTTCTTGGAGCCTCTTGGAAATAATTCTTTTGTTTTGTTTGAGCAATTGGCAACTAGCATGGCATGTTTTGTTCTTTTGTAGAAATTTTCTAGATTCTCATATGCTTTTTTTCCCTGTGAAAAAAGCCTTGTTTGTGGTTTTGAGAATGGTACCCTGTTCCATTCTTTCCCCCTTTTCTGGTCATCATGTAAGATTAATGCTATTCTGGTGAATACCTTATTACTTACAGGCCAGGGACAGAAGAAAGATTGCATTTAATTGAGGTCCCAATCACCTTCTAAATTATAACGGAATATGTTGTCTATTGAACTCAATTATTGACCATTTCAATATTAATGGAAAGTATACGTTGGCCAATTATACAGCTAATCGCCTAATCACTTTGGCCTTTTCCTGTTGCTTGTAAACATTTGAACAATCAATTCTGCTGCTAGTGTCATAAAAATTTGTATCCCTTTTTGGCAAAGCAGAGAAGAAACTGGCAAACCAGCCAAAACAAAGCAAATGCGTTTGTGTTGTATTATAATTGGCACCTCCAAGAGCTGGAATTACATCAAGGTAAATTTAGACATGATTATCCATTTCATAGTCAACAAACACCATGCCCTTTTGAGTTAATTTTGTGTTTGTTTTGTTTGTTTTTTCATAGGTAGAGAGTTTGGTGCTGGTAAAGATGATGAAATTGGCAACTTGAGGATTTGATGAGAGGCAATGACATTGTGAACTTTTATCATAGATCATATGTAGATGCAGGTCATGGCCTCTCCCATACAGTTTGCTGATCCAACCCATTTGGTATCTTATGATTGTATTGAGGTTGATTCAACGTTGCTTTCATGCAACTAAATCTCAATTTAGTTGAAAATTTCTCACTGGCTCCTATCCCAGATTGAGTGTTGAGTTTGTGTCACCTTGTCTTGTATCATTCATAGCCGAACAATTTTATCCAACCCATTTGGTATCTTATGATTGTATTGAGGTTGATTCAACGTTGCTTTCATGCAACTAAATCTCAATTTAGTTGAAAATTTCTCACTGGCTCCTATCCCAGATTGAGTGTTGAATTTGTGTCACCTTGTCTTGTATCATTCATAGCTGAACAATTTGAGTGGGTATAACAATTCATGTTTGTGGTCATTACTCTGTTCTGGAATGCAAAATGGCCATTCCTGATCAGGTGAATCATTGGGGTCATAAAATGTAGTCTGAGAATTGCCATTTGGACTTCCATGGTAGTCTTATCGCATTGAGGGACAATGCTATGACATGGAGCTCCTTGACGGAGAAGAACAATATATTGCTTATTTAGTGGACCTTTTTGAAGAAGGAAGCCATATATGCACTCTTCGTGTGAAGGATTTGCGAATCTCCCTGGTTAATCTAAATAGGTATGTGTGTCTGTTTTCTGTTGGGATGTACTACAAAACTGGGGTCATTACGGTAAGAGTATATTTCATGAAAGTGGTGGATTTGAGAGCATGAACTTTCTTCTATTTTGTGCTGAAGTATTTTAAGTTGAAACTGTAGGAACACATGCGATTATCATAATGCATGACTGCTACTAATAAATATGTGGTGTGTGTGTGTAACTAATTGCTTTTGATGCTACTACTGTGTTGTTTAAAATACCAAGAAGACTCCTTATTCTAATGCCCTTTCCAGTATTGAATTCGTAATGTTGCCATGCTGCTGTGATCTTTGTTTAGTGGAGCTATCATAAAAAATACAAGCCACCTCTTTTCTCGCAACCTTTTTGTATCTGATTTGAAAATAATAATTCGGATAAATTGTTTCTGAAAATTCCAATGAAATCCTTTTTACTATTACAATATTTAAATAAATTTTGAATATTATTTTATTACATTTAATAGACAACATACTATTTTGATATTTTTTGTAAACTTGTTTTAACAATCATAAAGTGGGTGTGGCCTTTTGGCCCAACTCGGCTTAGCCGATCTATGTAGAGATCAATTCTAATGAAAATGATATATATATATATATGTCTTTGTTTCACTTTATATTGTTTTTTGATTAATTATGAGTTTTAATCTTGCAATTGGATTTGGTATTGGAATTATATCTCTACATCATGTAGACAGAGATCTTGAAACTCAGTGTGGATTGAAGATGCTCTTAATGATATTTTACCAAATGTTCCTCAATCAAATAGTAAAGGATTGTAGAGGCCTTCACGTTTATATTTAGCTTGTGATGAAATTACAAGTAGTTTGATGAGAATAAAAAACAACTATCTATTTTACTTGAATTATTAATTATATTTTAGTATTATGATTATTAAATCTATAATATTTACAAAACAATGTATATTTGTGTGTACTCTTTAAAGTAATTTCAAAGTTGACAGTAATATGAAAAACATGGTAACCAAATATACGAAACTGTTTTTCATTAAACCTCAAATTCAACTATATTTTACAATTTCAGTTATGAATCGCAACTAAAAATGCTTTTCATAAAACTTTTTTAAATCCTCAACCACAAAAGAAACCACAATACCAATTAGGCTCAAAGTATTAAAAAACGAAATAATGATTTTATAGTGTTGGCTAGGATAAACAAGATATATATTAATAAATAGAAAAACTTACACTGATGAGAATAAAAATAATCAAAATGATTGTATTTTCAAGTTAAAGAACAATGCCAAAGAGTTTCTTAAGATCGAAGAATTCATTTTATGTTTTTTAAAAAATTGGATCCTGTGCAACATTGCGTGAACATACAAACTAATATGAACAATAATATGAGAGATTAATATAAGGAAATATCATGATTGGAAGTCTTTGAAAGATCTTGATTTCTATGTATTGTGTTGAGATATGGAATTGTGAATCAAGATCTTCAAGGATTTCCAATCATGAAGTTTCTTGTTGTTTTGGAAGCTTATCTAGTGTTTACACCAAAGTTGTTCAACTGAAAATGATGTTATTTTTGTTTTTCTACATAAATAAAACATTATTTAAAAAAAAACTAAAATGACAATATTTTGGACAAATATTAAAATCAAAGCCTTGGAATTGGCTTGATTAGGTATTGTGATGTTTGAAAAAGTCAACTAGGTTTGTTTGGTTTGATATCCATTTGAAATAAATGGGCTAGGGGTGAGCAAAAAAACCGAACAACCGATTAAACTGAGAAAAAAACCGAACAAACCGAACCGAAAAAAAAAACTGATTAAATCGAGTACAAATAGAAAACTAAAAAACCCTAGATCTACTTCGTCAGTTCAATCGTTTGCCTCTCGCCTCCCCTCCTCTCATCTGCATCTAAGGCTCGCTCGCCTCCTCTGTAACCCAAAAACAATCTCCTTCCCTCTCACCTCCCCCCTCCTACTACAAGTCTGCAAGACTGCACCTAACAAGCAGCATCTCGCTTGCCTCCTCTGCAAAAACAATCTCCATCCCTCTCGCCTCTCACAACTCTCACCTCCCTCCCTCTCACCTCCCTCTGCAACTAAAATCACCCTCTCGCCTCTCGGCAAGGTTCATCGTCCCCATCCGACACGGTTGCAGCTTACAAAAGGTAATTAAAATTAACCTCTGTTTTATTTCTTATCATCTCATATAGATTATCTATGCTTCCTTTTCTAATTGAATCATATATTAAATTGGACCTTGAGTTTTTGTTTCTGGGCACAAAGCACGGGATAGTGTTGAAATTGAATCATATTGCTTGTATTTGAGATGTTATATTCAATTTGTCCGTTGGTATGAGTTTCTGTTTCTTTTGCTATTCTTGTTTCGTTTCTGGTCGTTGATAGATGATTCTGGGGTTCGTGTGGGCTTTAGAAAAAATGTTTGTGTTATTAGTGAAAAGCAAATCCTACACCAGTGAAGTAATTTTGATCAAGTTTCCTACAAAATTCCATCAACTATTACAGCTAGAAGCATAGAATCTTTCATAAAGTATTTAGTAATTTTGGTGTTTCCTTACAGAAGAATGTGATTACACAAGTGAAAAACAGTTCCACTAGAAATCTGAAGCTTTAGAGTGAGACATAAGTTTTAATCAGTTGAACCTTGTGTTTTTTTATTCTTTAAATTTGTTTCTTATAACTCACTCCTACTTCAGGTATGCTTCAAACACAAATGTAATTGCCCTTTGTCGAATATCTAAATTAAAAGCGTCTGATTTCTCCTACAACCTCTTTACTGGGAGCATTCCTAAGTGCTTGGGGTATCTTCCGAGATGCATAAGCTTACTCTAAGCCTTATCCTGCTAGGTACGTCTGAAATGGTTTTTTTTTCTAGCCTTCAGGCTCCCATTGCTATATTTGTGAACTATACTATTGTGTGTCAATATACTATATATTAGCTTGCTGCCATGAAGACTTCACCATTGTATATTGCACCATGATTAACATGTTTATATGATTACCATGTTTAAATTATTATTAATATATGCAGAAAATATATTGTGATTTATAAAAATATATATTAACATGTTTTGATCTTTTTCATTTGGTAATTACTGATGGAGAACCGTCAAAACCAAAATGTTTCATCCACCGATACTACCCCCACATCAATGTTTAATGCCCTCAGTTCAAACACCCAACTTACATCAACCACTGCAAGGTCTGTCACAAATGATAAAGGTACACAACATGAAGCCCTTACATTAAGAAAAAAAATGTTGATGATAGGAAAAAGTCACAAATTTGGGATCATTTTACAAGACTTGATGGTGACCCTAAAAGTCCTAAAGCTGAATGTAATTATTGTAAAAAGACTTATACATGTCATACTGTTCTGAATGGAACTAGTAATATATGGAGTCATTTGAAAGTATGCAAAAAATTCCCTTTTGTGGCTCATTACATGTGACATCAAATTCTTTCTTCAATGAATTGATTTACATGCATACAAACTTGTTGAAATTATGTAAAAGTAGAGATGATGTTTTAAGTGGAATGACGATGAAAATGATGTTGAAGTTTGAGAAGTATTGGGGTTATGATGCAAATCAGAATTTCATATTGTATGTGGTAATGTTTTAGATCCACGTTTTAAGTTGAAATATGTTAAATTTTATTTTGGTGAGTTGCATGATTATCACAAAACAAAATTGAAGAATGCTAGAAATTGATTTGCACAGTCTCCTCCATATTTTAAGAGCTTTAAATATCGAGTTTCTGCCTCAGAAATTCGAACTAGTTGGCTAGCAATGGTTTTGTGAAAATGTCAGCAAGTTGTTTTTCAGACTTGCAGTAAATGAGTTTAATTTCACCTTCCTTCTGCACTTCCCTGGAAAAAAAAATATTTGATCTTGAAATGCTTTATTCTCCCATGAAAAATTGGATTGCATGAAATTTCAATTGCTGCTTGATTATCCACAAACAATTCAGTTTGTTCCAATTGATTCCAGTATAAGTCACGACATAATTTTCTCAGCCATACCACTTGGTTTGCTGTAGCTGTGGCAGCAACAAATTCGGCCTCAGTAGTTGATTGTGCCACAGTTTCTTGCTTCTTCGAGCTCCATGAAAATACTCCTGGTCCCAAGCTAAAACAGTTGCCAGAGGTGCTCTTCATGTCATCCATAGAACCTCCCCAATCACTGTCAAAAAATCCCAGCAGTTTGGAATTTTGACATTTCGTAAATTTTATACCAAAGGCAACAGTCCCTTTGATATATCTAATTACTCTCTTTGTTATTTTAAGATGATTCTCGCTAGCGCAATGCATAAAACGAGAAAGAATGCTGACAACAAATAGAATATCTGGTCTGGTTGCCGTTCAATACATTAGACAACCAACCATACTTCTGAAATAATTTTCATCCACCTTGTCTGCACCATCATCTTTGCTTAAACTCTCCTTCGAATTCATTGGAGTAGCCATAGCCTTGCAATCTTCCATGTGGAATATCTTGAGAATTTCCTTGGAGCAATTGAAGAGAAGTTTGATTCGGACTCCATGATTGCAACACACAAACAAGAAAACCTCGCACACAAATCCCTCAAGAATAAAGCTCTGATACCAATTAAAAGTGTTTAAAAGAAGAAAGAACAAAAACAAGGGAAAACAGAATTGAAGAATGCCAGAAATTGATTTGCACAATAGCTGTTTTTACTGTTTACAAATCTTGAATTAATTGCTGTAATTAAATTGATTAAAAACTGAATTGCAACCTTACATTTTATAGGGAAGAAAGCTAAGCATAACAACCATGATATGGACTCCATTATCATGTAACAAGTTGCCACAAAGACACAATCAAAAGAGCACTACGTAGCCCACTAAGCATAAAGTGAGCTTAATGTGGTGCACTACACAGCCCACTAAGCATAAAGTGAACTTAATGTGCTGCACTATACAAACCACTAAGCATAAAGTGAGCTTAATGTGCTGCACTATAACATAATTTCAAAGATAAAGACAATGACTAAAACATAATTAATCAAACAATGCAGGACTAAAATAAATAGGTAACAACATCGTAAGTATATTAAGAAAGATCCTGCTTTGGAGCGTCATTTCCAACAAGTTTTTGTTGATCAACCTACAATAGAGGATACAATATTTGTACTCCGTGGACTACGTGAAAGATATGAGTTGCATCATGGAGTCCGTATTTCTGACAGTGCACATGTGGAAGTTGCAGTTCTGTTTGACCATTACATCAGTGGAAGATTTTTACCGGACAAAGGCAAAACTGATGCACATGAATATATAACAGCGTAAAAGCCATGAGATTATTTTTTTTGTCTTAAATGATTGAATTTGACAATTTTGTGCATGTTTGTCATTCTTTCAATATTTTGCAGGCATCCAATTGTTAATGTTAAACCTCATGATCATATACTAAATTCTTGTAGAAGAGATATTATTTATGCATAAAATTTGTATCTAGTCCTATATTTGGTTCAATTTTTGGAAAGCATAAACTTGCAAGGTTTGCATGAAGTCACACACACACACACATATCTAGATGCACATGCTCCTCCTTCAATGTCCAAGTGCCTGTACATTTTTTTTAAGAACTAAAAGCTCCACAAAGTGCTCATGTATTTTCAAATTGCAGCTATTGATCTAGTTGATGAAGCAGCTACAAAACTGAAAATGGAAATTACTCCAAAACCTACTTCCCTAGATGAAATCAACCGTTCAGTATTAAAGCTAGAGATGGAGAGGTTATCTCTTGTGAATGATACAGATAAAGCTTCAAAAGATAGGTTGAGCTGCCTCGATACAGTGTTATCTCTGCTAAAAATGAAACAAGATGACTTGACAGAGCAATGGGAGCATGAGAAGTCTGTTATGACACGCATTTAATCAATTAAAGAAGTGGTATATTTTCATCGTGAATAATCATTAGAAGTTAAACTCTCTTCAGCATACATTAGATAACTCTGTGAAGACAATTCAGTTGCACACTGCCACTTGCTAGTTTCAAAAAGACAAACCGAATAAAGTTATAATTGTGACCTTCAGTATAATTTAACTATTATGAAATTTTTTTTGCCAAGAATAATAAATTGCATATTGATGTAACATTATTAAAGCTAATATTTATTCCTTTACTTTATACAGATTGACAGGGTAAATCTTGAGATTCAGCACGCTGAGTGAGAGTATGATCTAAATTGGGCTGCTGCATTGAAATATGGGAGCCTGAACTCCTTGCAACGTCAACTTAAAAGTGCTGAAAAGGAGTTGGATGAGTATATAAACTATAAAGTCAGGAAAGTCCATGTTGAGAGAAGAGGTAAAAGGTGATGACATTGCTGAAATTGTTAGTAAGTGGACTGGTATCCCAATTTCCAAGCTTAAACAATCTGAGAGGGAGAAACTATTACATTTAGAATAAGAGCTGCATAAGCACGTGGTGGGTCAGGAACCTGCGGTGAAAGCATTAGCTGAGGCCATTCAGCGATCTCGTATTGGTCTCTCAGATCCTTGTCGTCCAATTGCTAGTTTCATGATCATGGGCCCCACTAGTGTTGGAAAAACAGAACTAGCTAAAGCCCTTGTATGAATTGATATGAGTGAATACATGGAAAAGCATTCAGTTTCACGATTAGTAGGAGCCCCACCTGGTTTTGAAGGGTATGAAGAAGGGGCGCAGTTGATAGAGACAGTTCGCCGGAGGCTGTATGCAGTTGTTATTCTCTTTGATGAGATAGAAAAGGCTCACTTTGATGTGTTTAATATCTTCCTTCAGATTTTGGATGATGGCAGGTGACTGTGTTAGGAACCAGCAGGTCCACGTGGATAGGAACACTGGAAAGAACAAGGGAATTAAAGTCTATCAAAGACGTGGACGAGAGGGTTGCTCAAAGATAGGAGCTGTGGATACTGGGGATGCTGTGATTGGAAGTTGAAAATTGCAGTTATGGCATGAGGCTCCTGGTGGTAGATTACGTGGGAAGAATTCAAGCACATTTACTAATTATTGTTATTTCAATTATTCAATTACTGCATTGTTATTTCTAATTGTCAGTTATTTCAATTCTTGTATTTCCAATTGTAAAGATCGTGCAAAAGTGTCAGCCAACTTTGAAGGAGTTGGTTATCAAAACAATTTGTATAAATTGTAAGAAGATCATTACAGTGAATAGATAAGAAATTTATGTGTTCTTTTTTTTGAGATCGCTTGGTTCTCTCTTAAACGAGCCTATACATATTTTCTCACAAATGCAAAAGGTCTGGAAAGCACCATCCTTTTCTAGTAGATTTTGTTGTGAATCGCCCTGTAACTCAATCGCAAACCTGGAACCTTAACAACTTGGTATTAGAGCCAGAAGTTTTGGGTGATTCTTCAAACAGTCTTCAAGCTCAGTTTGAAACATTTATGAAAATGTATCAAGAGCACCTTTACCATGATCGACTGAAACGGGAGCATCTTTCTGCCCGAATCGAAGAACTCTCTCATGAATTGACTGCTACTCAAGTTGAGACACACCAAGGGGACGATAACAATGCTAATTGGGGTCCAAGGGAGCAGCCTCAAGTAGGTTATTGCCTAGAAGGGAGGGCACCATTGTCACGGTAAAGCAGACTGGAGTTTCCTCTATATGATGGAAAAAATGACCCACTTGCATGGCTTAGTCGCTGCGACCACTTCTTCCGTCATCAACACATTCCAGAGGATGAAAAAGTGGAAATTGCTTCTTACCACTTGGATGAGGATGCCCAGGTTTGGTCCCTCAAACTGTAGAGAGATCGTCCTGGAATCTTTTGGGAAGACTTCAAACATCAGTGTCATATGCGTTTTGGTCCTTCCCTCCAAAGCAGCAAACTGGGGGAACTTTCCAAGCTACGACAAGGAGGCACCGTAGAGGAATACCAGCACAAGTTTGAGCAATTGGCAGCGAGAGCATGGCCTCTCACGATGGAGCAAGAATTGGAGATATTCATCAGTGGCTTACATGAATATATTGCAATTGAGGTTGAATTGCACAGACCCCCGGATTTAATTTGTGCCATGAGCCTTACACGCTTGTATGAAAGAAGGGGTGGAGCCAAGTGGTTCACACAACCCAATTTCAAGCCTATTTACCCTACAAATCCTGGTTCTTCCAACCCAAAAGCTTTTAAGAGGCTAAGTCAAACCGAGATGGATGACTGACGGGCAAAGGGACTTTGCTTTAATTGTGATGAAGTCTATGCTCGGGGCCACCAATGTAAACGTCTCTTTTGGTTGGATGGAATAGAAGAATCAGTCCAAAGAGAGAAGGAAGACCATGAAATTGAAGAGGAATTTCCACCTGAAATTTCACTACATGCGATAATGGGAGAGAATTATGGGGGCAAAACCATGAAGATTCACGACATCATTGGAAATCACCACCTGCTGATCTTAATAGATTCGGGGAGCACCCACAACTTCTTGGGTTCTCAATGGGTGACTACACTGGGGCTGACATGCGAACCAAAGGAGGGATTGCAAGTGATGGTGGCCAATGGGAACAAGATCAGCAGTCCAGGACAATGTCTTCATGTGCCTGTGACGATGGGGAACCAGCTAATTCATATTGATTTTTATGTCTTGCATATGACTGGAATTGATGTAGTGTTGGGCGTAAATTGGCTGCAAACTTTAGGTCCCATTTTATGGGATTTCAAGGAAAAAACAATGGTGTTTAAACAGAATGGGAGATTTATGGAATTGCAAGGTGCAGATAGAGAGTATCCCAGTACACCCGTGTTGCTCAATGTGGCAGAGCTGGAATCATCTAATATAGACCTTGATATTCTTTCAGGAACCATAAGGTTTTCCTCCAGTACGAACATTTGATCATCGCATTAACTTGGAGCCAGGGACGCATCCTGTTGTGGTGCGCCCATATCGCTACCCTCATGCTTAGAAGGATGAAATAGAGAGGCAGTGCATGGAGATGCTAGAGAGGGGAGTTATTAGGCCTAGCTAGTCACCTTATTCCTCACCCGTTCTTCTGGTCACTAAAGCAGACAACACATGGAGGTTCTGTATCGACTATAGGGCCTTGAATTCCAAAACAATCAAGGACAAATTTCCTATACCCGTGATTGAGGAGCTTTTGGAAGAATTGCATGGTGCAAAGTTTTTTACAAAACTTGACCTACATTCGGGTTATCATCAAATCCGAATGTATCTCGCGGACATTGAGAAGACAACATTCTGCACTCATCACAGACATTTTGAGTTCTTGGTCATGCCTTTCGGCCTCACCAACGCACCAAGCACCTTCCAAGCCTTGATGAATGAGGTATTCCAGCTATACTTGTGTAAATTCATCCTTTTGTTTTTTGACGATATTCTCGTCTACAGCAGGTCGTGGAAAGATCATTTAGGACATTTACGACCTGTCTTCAAATTACTTGCTACTCACCAATTGTTTCTCAATAAGTCGAAATGTTGTGTGGCTCAACGCCAAGTACATTATCTTGGCCATATTATATCAGAGGTTAGGGTTGCGGTGGACAACTCAAAAATTGCAGCAGTGATGGATTGGCCAAAACCATCTACGGTACATGGTTTGAGAGGGTTCTTGGGACTCACGGGCTACTACCGCAAATTTGTCCAAGATTATGGCACCATTGCAAGTCCTTTAAAAGCTATGTTGTGTAAAGACTCCTTCCAATGGACACAAGAGGCGACCCTTGGATTTGAACAATTGAAGAAGACGATGACGTGCACACATGTTTTGGCACTTCCAGACTTCACTGCCAGTTTCATATTGGAATGTGATGCATCTGATTCGGGTATGGGAGCAGTTCTACAATAGCAAGGTAAACCAATTGCTTATTTCAGCAGGCCTCTTGGGAGTCGTTATAAAAGTCTTCTGGCATATGAAAAAGAACTAATCGGGTTGGACAAGGCAGTTCGACATTGGCGTGCATATTTATGGGGACGTCAGTTTCTCATTAGAATCGATCACTACAACCTCAAATTCTTGTTAGACTAGCGAATTATTACATCACCACAACAACATTGGTTGAGTAAGCTCATGGGATTTGATTTTTTAGTTGAGTACCATGCAGGGAGACACAACACAGTAGTTGATGCCTTGTCTCGGTGCTTAGAAGATCAGGCCTCCCTCTCGGCAATTTCAATGCCCCTTATTCCTCTCTTCAACTCAATTAGAATGGAGATACAAACTTCAGAGTAATTGCAACTATTGCTGCGGAGAATCCAACAAGGCAAGGCAGTGGGACCGTGGGAAAATAAGGATGGTCTAATTTTTTTAAAAAAGCAGGTGTATTTGCAAGACACTTCTCCACTTGTCCAGTCCATTATTGCTGCTTTACATGAGGGAAGTCATGAGGGATATCAGAAAACACTTCACTGTGTGGCCAAAGACTTCTATTGGAAGGGAATGAAATCTTCCATTCAGACCTTTGTGCGTCAATGTGTTGTTTGTCAAAAACACAAATCTAAACACTTGCATCTTGCAGGTCTTCTCTAGCCCTTGCCAGTACCACTGCAGATATGATTAGACATTTTGATGGATTTTATCGACGGGCTTCCCCCTTCACATGGCAAATCGGTTCTCTTAGTGGTGGTGGATCGTTTCTCCAAATATGCGCACATTCTCCCTCTAGCCCATCTGTATACAGTAGTGAGTGTGGCACGTTTATTCTTTGATAACATCTTCAAGCTTCATGGATTACTCGAAACTATTGTTAGTGACAAAGATGTCACCTTCACTAGTATGTTCTAGACAGAATTGTTTCGGTTGAGTGGTACAAAGTTGGCCTTTAGTTCGGCTTATCATCCCCAAAGTGATGGTCAAACTGAAGTGGTCAATCACACCATTGAGATGTATTTGCATTGTTTTAAAAGTGACCGTCCACGATGATGGTTTCAGTGGCTGCCTTGGGTGGAATATTGCTACAACACCAGCTACCACTCCTCACTTAAGGCCACTCCCTTTGAAGTGGTTTATGGGCGCTCTCCTCCAACAATGCTGTCTTATTGCCTCGGCTTAGCTAAACTAGAAGCAGTGGATCAAGAATTATTCACTCACGACTTGGTTCTGCAGGACCTTCGCAATCGTTTACTACAAGCTCAGAATTCCATGAAGTCCCAATATGATGCTAAACACAGAGCTGTGCACTATCAAGTAGGGGATCAAGTCCTACTGAAACTATAACCATATTGCCAACTAAGCCTCTCTTCCTCCAAATTTTCCAAGCTGGCACCACGTTACTATGGCCCCTTCCCAGTCCAAGCCAAAATAAGTACTGTGGCATACAAATTAACCCTTCCAACCCACTCCAAATTGCACCCTGTTTTCCATGTTTCTTGTCTGAAACCATTTTAGGGTACCTCTGTTGACATTGAACCTTCCCTCCTAGTCCTCACTCAAGGGAAAATCCAGCCTTCACCTAAAGCTATTTTGGACACTCGTTCTCTTCATAATAGGCGTCAACTTTTAGTCCATTGGGATGGTTTATCACCTGTAGATTCTTCTTGGGAAGACGAGTCTTCTTTCCAGTCTCGTTTTCCTTCATTTGCACTTGCAGACAAGTGCCACTTTAATGGGGGAGGTGATGTTAGGAACCAGTAGGTCCACATGGATAGGAACACTAGAAAGAACAAGGAATTAAAGTCTATCAAAGACGTGGACGAGAGGGTTGCTCAAAGATAGGAGCAGTGGATACTGGGGATGTTGCAATTGGAAGTTGAAAATTGCATTTATGGCATGAGGATCCTGATGGCAGATTACGTGGGAAGAATTCAAGCACATTTACTAATTATTGTTATTTCAATTATTCAATTACTGCATTGTTATTTCTAATTGTCAGTGATTTCAATTCTTGTATTTCCAATTGTAAAGATCGTGCAAAAGTGTCAGCCAACTTTGAAGGAGTTGGTTATCAAAATAATTTGTATAAATTGTAAGAAGATCAATACAGTGAATAGACAAGAAATTTATGTGTTCTTTTCTTTGAGATCGGTGGGTTCTCTCTTAAATGAGCCTATACATATTTTCTCACAAAATCCCAACATAGGTCACAAAGGCAGAAGGTCTGGAAAGCACCATCCTTTTCTAGTAGATTTTGCTGTGAATCGCCCTGTAACTCGATCGCAAACCTAGGACCGTAACAAACTGATTCATAAGGTCACACCGTCAGTTTTACGAACACTGTCATCATTATGACATCAAACGTGGGTTCACAATATATACTCAACATAGATGATGACTTGCCAAAGGAGGTAGCCTATGAAACAATTAAAAGGAGCGTAATAGATGCTTCTAGATCAGTCTTCCGGCCTGAGTTCATGAATAGGGTTGATGAGTACATAGTTTTCCAGCCTCTGGATCATGATCAAATAAACAGTATTGTCTAGTTACAGGTATGTTGGTGCAGTTTGTTTTGGTTGATAATGATTTTTTCTTGAGTGAATGTCTTTGCAATGTGTTATAAACTATTATTACAGAAACATGGTTAGAGCTTGTTTGGTTCATTCTAGATCCTACTGCCCAAATTAATAGTGTTTTTGAATCCAGACTGCAATCATCATGCAGTCTAGTACATTAAGATTGAGACTTGGTAATTGAACCTGCCTAGGATGCTTCTGAATGGTGGTGCTTACATGTATGTGTGCTAAGATGTGCTAGATCCCTTACAACTCTTCATGGAGACTCATGGGAAATGACCTCTTTATTTGATAGAGTGATTTGATTTGAATTTCAATGCTAACTTCACCATGTTTTTTACACTGTATGTAGCATATTGCATGTTGGTCCTATGTCCATGCATTTTCCTGACTGCTTATTCAATGTTAAGCTCGGACGTGTCCAGCAAAGGCTTGCAGACTGCAAGATTAAATTATTGGTCACCAATGTAGCTGTAGAGCTTCTAGGGATGCTCAGGTACGATCCCAACTACGGTGCCAGGCCAGTCAAAAGGGTGATTCAGCAGCATGTTGAAAAAGAACTTGCCAAGGGTATCTTGAGAGAGGAATTGAAGGGTAAGGATTGATTCTGTATTAATAGACACGCAGGTTATAGCATTTGCTAATGGCCACCTCCCCTAACAAAAGCTAGTTTTCAAGCGTCTGGAAACTAGTGGGGATAAAGCAGCTGTAGAAAGTAAAGCTTTTCAACACACTGCCTAAATGTATTTACTGTCACTACACTAAACAAGCGATATACATTCTGGGTAGAGGGTTCATAACTCATGCTCAATGAGGTTTTACCATACTATATAGCGTTCCCTTGTAAAACTATCGGTCTCGAGGAAAGGTGCCTTGACTTCTTAACTACATATTTATATATTCCTTTTTGTGGTTAGTGAAGCTGGGGTGATCTTGTGGTTCTTGCAGTCTAAAGCGCACGAGATAAGACCATAATTATTATACAAAACACATTCAATTGACAATATTTTTATTTAAATTATGTTATAAATTCATAATTTTTTTAAAAACTCGGATAAGAATGAAAACATGCTTAGTGGTGGAATTATTAGAGATGATTAATAGTTTTTATTTGTATTAAAATATTTATATTATTCTATTTACAATAAACACTATCACTTTGGCTCATATTAAATTATAAACTTTGATTATATTTTAAATAGTGAGATGACTTTTAACAACGCTCATAATTATTAAGGAAAATAAATTCTTTGAGATTTGACATTAACCAAAGCTAATGTCACAACAATATCAGATCCAATAGACATAATTAAAGGCTTTGAAAAAGCTAGTATTGTGTTACCAAATAACACAAGACTGAGCATCCAAAATGCATTATATTTACTTGAGTCTAGAAAAAAAATTATTTAGTCTTAAGAATATACGTGCTAATGGTTATCATATTAAAACAATAAATGAAGATAGAAAAAAATATCTTTATATTAATACACATATTTCATGTCAGAAGCTTGTATTTGAGAAACTACTTGCTTTTCTTCTAGAATTTATTATACGGTCGTGAAATTTATTGAATCAAACATTACACCAGAAGTGTTCCAACCCAAAACAATTTATGCTTTGACATGATTTTCTTGAACATCCAGGATCAATAATGATGAGATGAATTATTGAGAATTCATATAGGCATCCTTTAAAGAACCTGAAGATTCTTTTACCAGGTGAAAATTCATGTGTTGCATGTTCTTATGGTAAATTAATTATCAAACCATCTCCATCAAAGGTTCTTATAGAATCGCCATCTTTTCTCAAAAGAATTCAAGGAGATATATTCATCCATCATACGGACCCTTTAAATATTTTTTTGGTATTGATTGATGCATCAAGTAAATTGTAACATGTTTGTTTAATTTCTACTTGAAATATTGCATTTGCTATATTAATAGCACAAATTATCATACTACAAGCTCAATTCCTAACTATTCTATCAAGAAAATTCGATTGGACAATACTAGTGAGTTTACTTTTCAAGCATTAAATAGTTTTTGCATTTCTATAGGAATTGATGTTGAATATCCTATTGCTCATGTACATACTCAAAATGATCTAGCACAAATAAAGCAATTTCAATTAATTGCAAGACCATTACTTATGAAATCAAAATTGCCTACATTTGTCTAGGGACATGCTATATTATATGATGCATCGCTAAATTAGACCAAGTGTTTACCATAAGTATTTTCCTTTACAACTTGTTTATGATATACCACCTAATATATTTCATCTATGATTTTTTATTTGTGCAATATATGTGCTGGTAGCACCCCCACAAAGGACTAAAATAAGTCCATAACAAAGAATATGAATTTATGTTGGTTTTGATCCTCCATCTATTATTAGATTCCTTGAACTTTTAACTGCTTATGTTATTAAAGCATGATGACTCTCATTTTGATGAGAATATTTACCATCATTAGGGAAAGCAAAGTCAATGTCTAAAGCATGACAAGATATTACTTGGAATAACCCAAAGATATCTCATTTTGATCCAATGACAAATCAATGTGAACTTCAAGTTTAAAAGACAATTCATTTATAAAATATTGCAAATCAATTACCAAATGTTTTTATCAGTAGTGAATAGGTAGTTAAATCCCATATTCATGCTACAAATTCTCTATATAAAATTGAAATTCCTGAAGGAAAAAAGATCAACATGGCAACAAATGAATCTATATCATGCCTAAAACGTGAAAGACCCATTGGCACTAAAAACAAAAATCCTAGAAAACAAAAACTCTAATGAATAGATAATGGTACTCTTTGAGAGTCCTCAACACAACACAAATATCAAATCTTGTATCCAAATCATCTAATATTGATCCCCTTGAAGAGGGATCTCCTGAAGAGAACCAAGTACCTAAAAATAATAAAATCTCTATAAACTATGTTTATATATGAGAGATTTAGAATGAGATAAATTATCATAAATGATGTGTTTGGATTTAAGGCTATTTTTGGCATCACTAGAAGTGATGATGATGTTGAACCACAAACTGCTGAAAAATATCGACATAGAAATGATTGGGCGATGTGGAAAAAAACAATCCAAATAGAGTTAAAATCACTTGTAAAATGTAATATGTGAAGTATTGGAACTTGTAGTCCATACATCTAAAAGTGTAATACCTATTGGATATAAATGAGTTTTTGTTAGAAAAATAAATGAGAACATTGAAATTGTGTGATATAAGGCATGACTTGTTGCACAAGATTTCTCGCAGAAACCCGACATTGATTATGAGAAAAATTATTCTCTAGTGATGGATACAATCACTTTCAAATTTTTAATTGGTTTAACAGTCTTATAAACTCTAGATATGCATTTAATGGATGTAGTTATAGCATGTTTATATGAATCATTAAATAAAGACATTCATATGAAAATCCCAAAGGATTTAATATATTTGAAGCCTTTGGTAATGAACCTAGAAGTGCTTATTCCATTAAATTATAAAAATCTTTATATGGGTTGAAGCAATTTGGACATATATAGTATAATCATGGGTTAAATACCTCTTAAAAAGGGGGTTTGAAAATGATGAGATTTGTTTGTGTCTATTTATTAAGAAAACAATATATGGATTTGCTATTATTACAATATGTATTGATGATTTAAATATTATTGGTACTATTGAAGAGCTCATAAAAACTACAACCTATTTGAAAAATGAATTTGAGATTAAGGATCTCGGAAAGACAATTTTTTTCTTGGTTTATAGATCAAATATCTTTCAAACGAAATGTTTGTACATCAATCAATGTATATAAAAAAAATCCTAAAGCGTTTTTTATGGACAATGCTCACCATTTGAGTACACCTATGGTTGTTTGATCACTTGCTAGGAAAAATTGTCCATTTCAACCTCTAAAAGAGGATGAAGAAATTCTTGATCCTGAAGTATCATATCTTAATGCTATTGGGCACTTATGTATCTTGCAAATTGTACAATACTACATATAGCTTTTGCAATAAATTTATTGGTAAGATATAGTTCCATTTACTCAAAAAATACATTGGAATGGAGTCAAACATATATTTCTCTATCACCATGGGATAATAAAAATGAGGTTATTTTATTGTGAATCAAACTCACAATTGATTGGATATGCAGATGAAGATTATCTTTCTTATCTCCACAAAGGTAGATCACAAACATGTTATCTATTTACCTATGACAGTAGTGCAATTTCTTGGAGATCTATCAAACAAATAGTAGTAGCTACTTCATCAAATCATTCAAAGATTATCATGATACATGAAGCAAGTCGAGAATGCATATGGCTAAAATCAATTATCCAACACTTCAAGAAAAATATGGATTGTCAACCATTGAAAATAATATCACAATAGTGTTTGAAGATAATATTGTACTCAACTCAGAGGAGATTATATTAAAGGAGGCAAAATAAAGAATATGTCATCGAAACTATTTTATACTCATGAGCTCCAACAAAAAAAGAGAAATTAATATCAAACAAATCAGGTCTAGAGATAATTTAGCATATTTATTTACTATGTCTTTACCAGCCTCAGCTTCAATATTGAATTTAGTCTCCTGGATTTTCATAACCTTTGAGTTCATTAAAATCTTGAATACTGACGCATTCCATGAACAACAGCGTTGTAAAACATACGTAACTAAGCTCAGGGAGACATCTGGGGGGACTTGCTGCATACGAAATGAAATTTATCCGTTATTCTGAACCATCTGCAATGCTCTGTAAGGTTTTCAAATTCATAGGATTACTGCGTTACAGACTAGGGATTATTTTTTTACCTTTCTGTGGGTAGTAATCACAGCTGCTCTTTTTGAAACGAATTTCGAAGTGGATTAAAAAAGATGATCTGTACAAGGAAGAAGCCTCCTGCCAAAGCAAACGGCCCGAAGGCTAACGGAACAAAGCCCAAAGACCAAAACAAAAGCCCGAAGACCAAACAAAGGGAACCAGGCCCTAACCCAAGAAAGAACCAAAAAACCTCAAAAAAACAAAAATCAGCCATTAGACAAAAAGGCTCAAGACAACCCAAAAAACCGAAAGCCCCCTTCACGATCCTCCAGCAGCCTTGACGACCACCAGAACCGAAGAAGAAACCCACAAGAAACTCAAAAGAACACGTTGCCAACCCGCAAGAAGAAGAACAGCCAAAACGGGAGCCCAGACCACCAAGCCCCAACACCCAGCAAACAGACAGAAGCCGAAAGAATAAAACGCCAGGCCAAAAAGAACACGCCTGAGAGTCCAGCCGCAATCCTCCCATCTGCCAGGAAAAACTCAGCCCGCCCAGAGCCGAAGAAAGCCTACTCAAGCTGCAAAGGAGCTTAGTCTTCCACTGGCCCAAAGAGGGCCAACCACAACCCCATCTGCACACCCCAGCAGGCTGCCTGGACCAAGCCCAAAAGAGCTAACCAAAGAGACCATCACCAGAAGAGACAAAAAACAAAAGCCTCCAAGGAACAGCCCATCCTTACGCCCATACAAGACCCTTTAAAGAGTCCAACGCTGTAAGAAGCTCGATGGAACCATGTCACCCACACCAAGCCCTCCCAACTTTCCACATACCGAGTTTACTATTTCATCTCGAATTTTCTGAGGATTGGAAAAGTGCTGATCGAAAATTCTATTATTCCTCTCCTTCCAAATATGATAAATAGATGAAGCAAGAGCTAACCCCACAAGCCTGTGTCTTGGGTTGTTCTTGTTACTACACCTGACCGCAATATCTTGCCAGGCCTGGGACCAATTTCCAGCCTTCCACCCAATTTGAGCCCTTGAGGAAATGTCCAACCATATTGAAGATGAGAAGGAGCAACCAAAAAACAAATGATCGTGATTCTCTTGATAGTGTCTGCTGGAAGAATCATTTTTGTGGCCCAATACACTTGAGTAGAAAATAAAATGGATTTAATCAATTGCATTCTGCCAGCATAGGATAATACTGAAGAAGTCCATAATTTTATCCGAGAAGTGATACGCTCAATCAAGGGCAGACAATCCAATTTTGACAATCTGGTGGTGATTAGAGGAATCCCTAAGTAAGTGACCGGCAGGCTACCAGTTTGGATCCCAAGCCGATCCATAATGGCCTCCCGAGCTTCCCTCGCCACTCCTGACAAATAAAGGCTGCTCTTGCTATAATTTATGAACAATCCAGAAATTCCCGAAAAATGATCCAAGGAATCCTTGATAATACCAACCGAACCACAATCACCATGACTGAACAACATTAGATCATCTGCGAAGCAAAGATGAGTAATTGGGATTTTGTTACATCTCCAATGGAATTTAAACCTTTCCAAGCTAGAAACATTGCGCATGATCCCCGAGAAGCCCTCCATCGCAATGATAAACAAATAAGGAGAAAGCGGATCCCCTTGACGCAAACCCCTGGAAGCCTTGAAAAACCCATGAGAACCTCCATTTATACCCACTGAGAAGTGAGCCGTGGTAATACAATCACGAATCCAATTCACCATTATCTCTGGCACCTTAATAGCACGAAGAGCTGCAATAATGAAATCCCAGTTGACCGTGTCAAAAGCTTTGCGGATATCAACCTTAATAGCACATCTGGGAGGGCCTTTGTTGAGGTGATAATGATGCATGATTTCCTGGGTGAGCAAAATCGCATCAGAGATATTTCTCCCAGGAATGAAAGCAGACTGCTCAGTGCTGATAACCTGATCAAGAGAACCCTGCAATCTAGAGGCCAAAATCTTGGAGATACATTTATAAATAGTATTACAGCAGGAAATCGGCCTATAATCATCCAACCTATTGGGATTTTCCTTTTTAGGGATCAAAGCTATACGAGTTGAATTTATGCATCTCGGGAGATGATTAGTCGTGAAGAAATACCTCACAGCAGTAATGAAATCATTACCAATAATGCTCCAGGCACATTTGAAAAAAGCACTAGTATAGCCATCAGGCCCCGGGGCTTTGTCCTCATGAATAGAGAAAAGGGCTGCTTTAATTTCTTCATCCGAAATGGCTTGGGACATGTGAGCTTGACTCTCAGGAGAAAGGGTGCAGCTAAAAAGACCATCCACTGAAATCATCTCCTGCTGAATAGGAGGGTGGAGAAGCTCACGGAAATGCTTTACTGCCATATTTCCCATAGTCTGTCTGAAGAGTTCATGAAGAATAGACTAGATCGATCTCTGTATGAGACTATTCTCGAGCACAGAAAGGATAGAAAGTTGAGAAACATAATAATAATCGCTAACTGATATCGAGCAAGTAGCCTGTGTTCCATGATGGCCATTCTCCTTCAATATCCTCTCAGTTTCAACCCAATTGTCCCCCCCTGGCACAAACAGTTAAGTGACAACAACATCAAAATCCTTCTTCTCTCTTGAAAAGGGCTTCCAAATTAGCAAAACATTTCAAGTGAAGAATCACAACCCGTAGTGCCTGCAATTGCTTTCAGTGATCGGATGTTGGATAAAATGTCAACAAGTCCAGCAGTTACTGACCTAACAAGACTTTTTTCATCAGTTATGACAGTTTGTAAGCCTCAGAAATTGTTGGATTATGATGATGATGATACAAGGTTGTCACAGAATTTTGTAGCACAATCCTGCACCACCCAACTCAAATTAATCTGCAAGCCTTTTCGTATTCGCGCATACTATTTAGAGCCTTGTCTAATATTGAAATCGGGATTTTGTTTCTTCTCCATGTTGATTATAGCACTAACATGCAGCTTAGCTTATTTTAAGGCTAACTTGTCCTATCTTTCACACAGATCAAATCTTTGCATTTCGTTATCTACAGCTTGAGGGCTCCGTTACATGCCATTGTGTTCTCTCTTTCTCCGGCTGACAGAAAATTTTAGGAAATTTCGCCGTCACAGGCGTACCTATGAGATATCAGTCTAACTTCTGACTACAGACCATTTTCACCCCAACCTCCTTCCGTCCAAATTATGCTAATCTTGTGCCCAACAAGAAAAACTCAAGACCAACTTTCTAAACGCAATTTTTTCACATGCCACCATCCAAATGAAAGAAATCGGGTGCATCAATCATATCTAATCAATTAAAAGGCCTCGCATTCCAGTTTCTCCAGAACATGGAAAATACTCAGGAATTTCAAGACTAGGATACGGGGAAAAACATAAATTTCTTCATAAGCCAAGCTGGGGTCTTCTGATTTCAATATAAACACCACTGCGTGGTCTGTTCATTAAAAACTGAAATAAGACAGTAAATAGCTATGGCAACACGTAAAATCAACAAGAGGTGGGCAAGGGAGCCCTTAAATGAGAAGATAAGCAAACTTTCTACCATGCATTTCTAGTGCCATTGTGAGATAAACAAGAAGAAAAAATACTGTTACGTCAACTCCATCTCTTGCCGATCGCACATGCAAAACATGATTCTCTGCGGCGGCCATGTACAGTTGATTAACCTTCTAAATTATATTAAGATTTTCACAGAAAATCTAGAAGGTATAACACCATGTGGGGTTGTGAATTATTGCAGAATACCAATCTGCCATCCAAATACACATGGGCAATGCATAAAATGTATACCACAGTATTACACGCTCAGAGTAAATAACAGATGATTAAAGCACGGTCAGCAATAGACTCCAACCCTTCTCTATGAAACAATTGACCTAAACAGGACCAGGAAGCAAAATCGAAGTTTATTGGTTTCAGCTCCAGGGTAATAAGGCTATCAGGTAGCCTATCAACTGCCATCCAGATTTGCTCTGTCCACAACAACAAACCCAAGCCTAGACAACTGTTGGGGAAAAAAAGGAAGAAGATTCTGTTAGCTATACATTTTTCTGGTATGGAAAAGCACATGAAATACCTTGCACGTCAGTAACAGGCATAGTATAGAATGAAGTAGCTCTACGACTCCTAGACCAAACATAGATCACTCTACTACTAATGACATACCATAACACAAATGAATTATCCACCACAGACATCAGACAAGAAACTGACTCATTATCATGAAGTCCAAGAGAGTAGAAATACCAAAATTCAGGAAGGCATGCTTTGTTAGTGAAGTTGTGGTTCAATTCCTTACTGTTAGTTATTAAACTAAATGATCTGCACATACATCTATATCATAAAGGGAAAATACATACATCTTCCTAGCCTGCATGACCACAAAGAAACTGTATCCTGTGACAAATTATTACCATATTGTTTATGACAAATAGATGTCTCTTTGACCAGTCAAAATCTCCCCATAATTTTATCTAACAAAAACTAAATTGCTCAGTTGAGGAGGATACCTGCATTTATTCCAACTCAGAAGCCTCTTCTGAATCAGACAAAGGTAGGAGAGTGCATATTCCCAGCATATGTCCATTGAGGCACACATAATACTCTATGCAGTCATCATAGGCACCCAGTCTGCAGCTGGCACTCTGTGGTATCATTTCAGCTTGCTGCATACTCCACAACTTTGCCTTACAGTATGGACACACCTCTGTTGGGTGAAGCTGGGCCTTTCTTTTGATTAGCATTTTCCGAACCTTTGACATTGAAAATGACTTGAAAATTCCTCGGAAAAACCCCATGTCCCCTTCATCCCCCTGATCAAGATGTTCACAGGGATCAGACACATATAATACATCCGTCCTGCATTGTGGCAAAAGAAAGCTCTTTCCTGAAGTCCTTGAAAACCGAGTCCTATAAACAAAATGGCCAGGGATGTTAATGTTATTGAACAGGCCACCCTTTGTACATCCTGAACAGTAAATGAGCAGTTTCCCAAGTGCCCTCCAATTCCCATCCACGCTGTGACTTCCACTAGATTGCAGATCAATCATCATCTTTGGAGCTCTTGTTCGGCAGAACTCCTTCCATAACACTCGCTTGGCAAGATCATCAAACCATTTGCATACACAGGACAAAGTAGCAATGAACTTAGGGTTCCAGTTCAGCTGTTGAAATACTAAAAAAATCACATCTTCACTTAGATGCCCTTTTGAGCATTGACAACTTGAAGAGTGTATACAACGATATTGCTTTGTTAAAATCATTGTCTCCACCTAGTAAAAGGGAAAGAAAAAAAGGAAATGAAGATGATAATTAACAGTATACAGTTATGGCCTTTGATAACCAAATTTGTAAGATGGACAGCAAAAGTCAGACTAGTTTCTGTGATGAAACTAGACAATTCAGGGCATCATGCTTGAGGAAGAAAAAAGCATCAACAGTATTTAGCTCATAGATTTAGCCACACAAAAGGCTCTATATAAAGACTGGGATTCCTATCTTATTTATATGTCTGATATAATAATAAGACTAACATGTTAAATATCATTTATATAGTCAAGGAAGTGAATATGGCTCTCTTTGAAGTTATACAACTACAAGCTAACCATTCAAATTATAGATCTCGGCCAACAAAATGAACAAGTGTCAACAACAATGATTTTAAGTCAAGAAAATTCATAAACTGTGATCTTAACAAAAAAAAAAAAAAAACTACTGAACAAAACAACTTAATCCTCAAACAATTAAATGTATGACTGAATATGAAGCTATCTTATGAATAATTTTATCAACTGCATGAAAGTCAGGCCGGTGTAGAAATAGGCAACGATACACGAAATCTGTGATAAATAACGTTCCAAGTAACTCTAGATCAGTTAGGCAAACTACTTTTGTAAAATGATAATCAAAAGAAATAAATACCATCTTTATCACAACCAAATGCGAATATAAAATAGAATAAAGGGATCTCACAAAAGCAACCAAATGCAAAGATTTAAGCACAAACATAACTTCCTCTTTATCGCTTAAATGCCATTTCTTTAATAATATCTCCTATCTTCAGCAATAATTAATCCAGAAGTTAAATGAGAAAAGAAAAAAAATTGAACGCACACAGCATCATAACCTTCATGGTGGCCACAAAAGATATACAATTGTAACAAATTTTAACAAAAGCTTATCGGAAAAAAGGTTCAAGATCAATCTAGATGAAAGTATTAAATATGAATGCCAGCTACATATTGCATAACAAAGAAATCTGGTGCTCAAGTTCGAGAATACACATGCTTTAAAAAAGCGTAACAGTTATAAGGAACAAGACACAGTATAACTTAATCCTACCAATTATTAAAACCTGTTTAAGTTCCATAATCTCAAGCATCCCATACCACACCAAGACAACTGTTTTCTCTTAATTTCTGAATCGATGTCAGTCACCCTCAAAAGCTTAGATGCACAACAGCCCTATATCAAACTCCAAGCCATTTAATCGGGGAAAAGAAATCCACACAATCACTTCAATCTAAACGAAACCCACTTCACATATTCACTTATAATGAAAAAATAGAACTCGAAGTTGAAGAAGTAAGAAGTAAGAAAACCCTAGCCCACATCAAAATCAACCAAGAAGAGCAAAGAAGCTAGAAGTGGATAGATCGTAATTAAAATCAAATCAAAACCAAAATTTTTACCTCAGCAAAAGAAGTATCCTCTTCTCATAGCCTCAAAAACCCTAAGAACATAAATCTATACAATTAACAGAAGCAAAGATTAGGTTATTGTGAAACACTAGTGATAAATAAATAGAATACTTTTACCAAAAAAGACAAACTTTGTCAAAACAACTCAAGAGTCCGTTCTCCACAAGGGTATTTCGGTCCAGATAGAGAAATAACGCACTCCACGGGGAGGGGGGCGAGATATTGAGAGCGAAGCAAACTCAGAGATTCGAGCGAGAGAGACCTGACGGCTTTCTTCTGGTTCCATAAAATAGTTTTATATTATTTGAAAAGATACAATTACATGCTTGTTATTTACTTGAATCAAAACAGCTCATAACCATGCCACGTGGGAGAGAAAAGAATGGGAGAATTTTGAGGTTGGCTGCTCTAGGACATCTCTGGATTGCCTATTCAAAATGTAACTTTAAATACGGTAAAAATAATATTTTTAATGATACATGTGGTAAAAATTATTTTAAAAAATCATTTATTTTTATATTATTTTAAATATAATATAATTATTTTTGATTTAGTTATATTATTTTCTAATATATATATATATTAGAAAATAATATAACTAAATCAAAAATAATACGCATGAGCTGCTACAAATAGCAAAGCTAATTTTGGATGTGAAGATGGCACTCCCACTAGAGGGCCGAAACATGCTTTAACTTGACAAAAATAATAGTTTTTTTTCATTTTTGGCTTCTCAATTTGACAAGCCCGCTGCGGATGCTCTTAGAATGGTTTCGTGTGTTTGTACTTGGTGGTGACTTACCATTTAAGGCATGCCACAGGCTTTTTTAAATAAAATAAAAATAAAATATCAGATATGTAGATTGTTTTAATGTATTTGTAACTTAAAAAATTTAAAGGGTAAGTTAAAAAAATAATAAAAGTATTTAACTAAACAAATTAAAATTTATTTTTGTATGTATATAAAGTTAACAATAATACAGGTCTCGAGTTGATATGTATTCTTTGTTAGAGCCTAGAACAACAAATATTTTAGCCGCTAACCTGGACACATAAAATGTATTTGCATAAAAAAACCAAAATAATATATTCATAAGAACAAATAATAAGATCATTCCAAGTTGGATCCCTAACAAATCAAATGTCAAAAATGATGAATTCAAGGAAAAAAAACATCCAAGAGAAAAAAGAAATTAGAGGGAAATTATTTTTTTACTGGACTTGCATTCCATAACAGTTTGTAATTTTCTTAAAAAAAAAAAGTTGAGTAGAAGACTATTTTGATATATAATTTTTGTACATAAAAGGTTATAATTAAATCAAAATTTCTATCCAAACACATAATAATAATAATAATAATAATAATAATAATAATAATAATAATAATAATAATCAATGCAAAAAAGAAAAATTATGAACAATAACTAAAAGAGAAAGTGGAAATTTTAATTTAATTTAATTTTTGGATGGACAGATTTATTTATTTATTATGGTGTCTTTTTTAACTACTGGGCATTGTCGTTTCATGTGCTCAGGAATATATATATATATATATATATATATATATATATATATATATATATATATATTAAAGAAAACAACCACTGCCACCTAAAATCAGAAAGAAAGACGAGAAAGAAAGAAAAAGTGTACCGTTTTTTCCGATTGTCGTTTCAGTTAACATTCTGTTTTTTAATTGGAATTGAATATTTTGGTTTCGAAGCATTTTATCGTGCCGTTTCGATGTTGTATTGTTTATATATAATTAATTAAATAATTATATATATATATATATATATTAATTTAACAAGCATAATTAAAGTTTGAATTTTTTTTATTTAAAATATTTTGGTGTTCTTAAATTATTTTGATGTATAGATGTCAAAAATAATTTTTTAAAAATAAAAAAAATAGATTTTGAACCCTGAACGGCACGCCCAGAACAGAACCGAGGCGTTCCGGCCGGAATTTGACCGTAATTTCCGGAAACGACCAGAATTAAAACCGAAATGAAAACAACACCGTTTTGTCTCAGTTTTTTGAACGAAACGAAATGTTTCGGCCGTTATAAATAAAATGGAACGGAATTAATAAGTATGGTGTAAACTTTAAAGAAGAGATGAGATGAAATCGAGATTATTATATTTCAAAAAAAAAAACCATTTTCATTGACAGAAAGAAAGCCCCTGCCCTAAAGCATGACAACAGGCTCAACTCAACGGCATGTTTGTCCCCACGGTGATGAGAGGCCCCCGTGACTTCTGCTGAAGGTAGACGTGCCTGCCATGCGCTGGAACAATGGCTATGTTTAACTAGGGTCCCATTTCATCACACGATGCTGCCTTCCCATTCCCCTGCCATCGTTCGTTTGGGATTGTGGTTAATTATTTTTTATAGCAACATATAAATTGATTTAAAAATATTTTTTAATTTAAAGTAAAAATTAATTTCAGAGTATTCGTATCTTCTTTTTGACATAGTAAAAAAAATAAAAATACCCTAGAATGAACAAGATTTAAAACTAATTAAAAAAGATTCCCTTGACTTTTCGTAAATTTCTTAAGAATAAAAACACTAATTTGCTCCCAAGATAAACAATATGTTGAGCTCCTAGACAAGAGTTTTTCAAGTTTTTTAATTATCTATGTACAATGAAAGTATATTTTTAGCTTTAGAAAAGACAAAAAAATAAACATAAGCTCTATTTTTAGAAGTATTTTTGTATTTTCACATGAGGGCTTTCTGTAGAAAGTAGAAAATACAAGGTTGTTGGTCATGGTAGGAAAATAAATCTCATTCATTTATTGGAGCCAAGTATAAAAGCTTGTATTGAAAACTAAGGATGAATATTTGGTTGTTGAATAACATTTTTGAAAATTAATCTGCAAGCATTTTTAATGTTGTTAGAGATTAAATTTTGAATTAGAGTGAAAAATATTTATCATAGTATAAATTGACATAATATTTGTGTAATTTATCCTTGGCCTTCTTCAATCACGCCCTCTAAGTTATGTGAATTTCATAAAGACATCCTTGGTCTCGACATTCTTCAATCTAATTTTAATTGACCTTCAAACTTTTAATTTCTTGCAATCTTATCTCTGATTTCACTCTATTGACTTTGTAAAAATTAAATATGGTTATCTTAAATTCCAATTGTCTAATTAAGCCTAAATTAGGGTTTCAAACTTATTTTTCATCAATTAAGTCCAAAAAAAATTAATTTGACCCATTAAAAGTATAATTAGTTCTAAAACCTAATTATGAGTTATTAGTACAAAGGGCATATAATTGGATGAATCTAATGTAAGGTTGTACAAGAATGACCTATACCTAATCAATCACAAGAATTAAAAGTTTTCATGGTTTAGTCAATAAGTTAAAAGCTTTCTCTTGTTCATCATTCCATTGAATCGTACTAATTTCTTAATTATTTTAGTCTATAGTTTGGCTATTGTAAGAAAGTTTTTAACAAACCCAAGTTAAGAACTAGTTAAACCATGAGAACTTCTAATTTTTATGATTGGTTAGGTGTACATCATTCTTGTGTAGCCTTAACCTTAACGTTGTTCATTTATATGTCCTTTGTACTAAAAACATATCCAAAAACACAATTTTACATGTAAAAGTCATATATTATTATATAAACATACAAGAACTCCTTTGTAAGCACTTGGATTACCTTGTAAAAGTCATATATTATTAGATAAACATACAAGAACTCCTTTGTAAGCACTTGGATTACCTGTCTTAGAAGTCATATATGCTCACTTATCCCTTACTAAATATCAAGATATAATAAAAAAAATATACTACAACGAATTTACCAACGAAAGTGTCATAACGCATTTTTAGGTTATTTCCTAAAATCTACCCATAATAAAACAAAATAAAATAGAAAGGGCTGACATTGGTAGAAATATCAGACTGGAAATTTTGGATGGTTTCGAGAGTCCGATCATACATTTTTTGTTCCTAAAATGAAGAAAAATGCAAATTCAATACTAAAATAATTTATTATTGGATAAATCTGTGTAAATATTAAGTCAAAAGAAAAAAAATTATATTTTTTATAGGCCAATTTGATTTAATCATGGGATAATTTAAAGTATAATTATATTTAAGAATTAATTTAGGGTCCAATTGAATGATTAAATTAAGTGCAAAGATGTAATTATAATTCAAATTAATATTATTAAGAGCATAATTGGTGAAAAATCAATTTTAAGAGCCTAATTCGAGTTCAATTAAAAAGATTAGAATTTTTAGAGACCAAATTGATTTTTTTTCCAAGTCAATTTTATGAAATTAGGGGTCAAATCTAAGAAAATTGAGACTTAATGGCCAATTTAGGGCTACATTGCATGAATCCAAAACCAAGGATCAAAGTAAAAAAAATACCTTTTTTTATCATCTCAAACCATGGGGGGTGGGGGGGGGGGGGGGGGCAAAGACAAGCACCAGGAGGGAAAAAAAACAAAAACATGTGTTGGTGATCAAGAATGATGCTAGGGCGAGTATATGGTGGACATTTTATTTTGAGGGAGCGATAAATGTATTGGAAAATAGGGTTGGAGTAGTAATAATTTCCCTAGATGGGAAGCAATATTTTTTTCCAATAAGGTTACAATTTGAGTGCACTAATAACATGATCGAGTATGAAGCTTGTATCATTGGTTTAGAAGCTACTTTAGAGCTCAAAGCTAAGAAGCTTATAGTTTTTGAGGATTCTATGTTGATCATCTGTCAAGTGAAAGGAGAATGACAAACTAAGACAAAAAGTTAAAACTTCACCAGAACTACCTTATAAAGTTAGCGAATGAATTTAAGGAGGTCAAGTTAGTTCATATGAGTAGAGATGAAAATCATTTCATCGATATTTTGGCAACTTTGGCTCTAATGGTACAAAATGTTGCAAGAGAAAAGATCCAATCAGTTGACATTGAGGTTTAGAATCATTAAGCCCATTGTTGCACACTCGAAGAGTCACTAGATGGAAAACCATGGTATAATGATATCAAAAGGCTCATTCGACACCAAGACAAGAATACCCTCAATCTAAGGAAAATAAGGAGACCTTAGGGAGGATGGACGTGAATTTGTTCTTGGATCATAAAATCCTATATAAGAGGTCATTTGATGGGACCCTACTTAGGTGCCTATATGAGAAAGAAATTGGACAAGCTATAAAAGAAGTTTATGAAGGAATCTGTCACCCTTGCAAATGGTAATATAATGGCAAGACAAAAGCAAATAAATACATATGTTAGAAAATATCATAAGTGCCAGATTTATGGTGATAAGATAAATTCACCTCCAAATCCTTTGTTCAATATGACTTCGTCATGGCCAATGACTTGTGGAGATTAGTATTATAGAGCCAATTAACCTGAAGCCAAGTTATGGACATAAATTTATTACAGTGGGAATTGATTATTTTACTAAATGGGAGGAAGCTAATTCCTATGCCCATGTAACACAAAAGATTGAAAAAGATTTGATCTATCGTTATGGTTTACTCGCAAGATTGATAACTGATAATGCTCATAATTTTAATGGAAAGCTGATTGTTGAACTTTGCACCTAGGGAAAGATTAAACATCTTAACTCCTCTCCTTATAGACCAAAGATGACAAGAATTGTCAAAGCAACCAATAAGAATCTTATGAAAATCATCCAAAAAAAATCTTGGCCACTTACAAACATTTGTTATGAAATGGTCCAATACGCTTTGCACGCATATCGCTCTACTGTTAGAACTTCCACTAGAGCAACCCCATATACTTTACTATATGAAATAGAGGCAATCACACCTTTAGAAGTGGAAATTCCACCACTAAGGATCTTAAAATATGCACAATAAGATGAATAAGAATAGGCAAGTTGAGGCAGTTACACCTTTAGAAGTGAAAATTCTATCACTAAGGATATTAAAATATGTACAATAAGATGAATCAGGATGGCAAGGCTGAGGTTTGAACAATTAAATTTAACGATGAAAAATGAAACTATTTGCCACCACCAGTTATATCAGAGCAAGTTAGCAAAAGCTTACAACAAGAAGGTTATGCCAAAGGTATTCGAAGAGGGGGATCTAATATTGAAGAAAATATCATTAGCATGAGGAGAAGACTACAATAAATGAACACCAAACTATGAGGGACCATATGTGGTTAAGAAGGCTTTTTCAGGAGGAGCTATAATTCTAACTAGTATAGATGGAGAAGATATGTTAGGGTTGTAAACTCTAATGTTGTGAAAAAAATATCATGTCTAATGTATTGCTCATGTCATATAACTTAGTGTTCTTCTGATCCCTATCATTATTTTTCTTATTTGTGTGTTTTTAACCCTCAATCATTAATTAAAATAGTGTGTTTTCTAACTTTATTTCTCCTCCTACTTTGAGTGCACTTTCCAGCCCTCAGCTATCAATTAAAATAATGTGTTTTCCAACCCTATTTCTACCCGTTTCACTTGTGTTTTACAACCATCAATTAAAATAATTTGTTTGTCAACTCTACTTTCCCTCTTTATTTGAGTTTGTTTTCAAACGCTCAATCATCAATTAAATACTGCACTTTCCAGGTCTATTTTCTCTTCTTCGAGTGTGTTTTCCAATCTTCAACCATTACTATGTTTTCCAACCCTATTTCCCTTCTCTTTTAGTGTGTTTTCTAACCCTCAACCATAAACTCAGATAATGTGCTTTCTAGCCCTATCTTTCATTCCATGAAACCATCTTCACTATTTTTACTTAGGTAAGTCACTCCTTACAATGAGATCACCCTTGAGATTTTTACCATTTTCACATGGGTAGGTCACCCATTGTAACAAAACCATCTATGTGTTATTACCATCTTTATCATTTCACTTGGGTAGGTCATACATTACAGTGAGATCATTTTCTTGTGTCTTTCACAAACATCATCACTTTTTCATCCTCTGAGTGTCCTACTTAGGCCTTAATTCTTAGATAGTGCACTTTCTAGCCCTATCTTATCATTATCTTCTAAGTATGCTTTATAACCCTTATTTTTACTTTCTGATGGCTTAATTATATCTTGGTTTGGTACCATTCTTTTTTTCCTTACAACTCGTACTATCGAAAGTCTCTTACAAGACTATATTCGTAAGAATTGTAAAGAAAGGGGACAACTATCATAACCCATTTGTAGGTTATCCCTCAAAATCGACCTAAAATAAAATAAAAAAGGGTTAGATTTGGTATAAAAATAAGGTTGAAAATTTTGGACGGTTTCAAGAGCCTAATCGTATATATTTTGTGCCAAAATGAAGGAAAATATAGATTCAATGCTAAAATAATTTATTATTGGATAAATTTGTTTAAAAATTAAGTTGAAAGACATAATAATATTTTTATAGGTCAATTTGATTTAATCATGAGTCAATTTTAAAGTATAATTATGTTTAAGAATTAATTTAGGATTCAATTGAAGGATTTAATTAAATGCAAAGACTTAATTATACTTTAAATTGGTTAAATTAATTTTAGTAAGACTTAATTGGTGAAAAATCAAGTTTGGGAGCCTCATTGGGTTCAATTGAGGAGATTGAATTTTTTAGAGATCAAATTGTATTTTTTTTCCAAGTCAATAGTATGAAATGAGGGGCAAAGTCAAAGAAAATTGAGAGTTAATGGTCAATTGAGGGTTATATTACATGAATATGAAACCAAGGACCAAAGTAAAAAGGATGTGCAAAGGTATGGGTGCTATTGAAATTTTAGAGGGGATACAATTGCACAAATTTAAAAGTTTAAGGTCAATTACAAGAATAATTATAACTATTATAAATTAAGGAACCAAAATGTATTGTTTAATATTTCAAAAACAATTCCTTAATAAAAAAGTATTTTTGTTTATGTGCATGCAGCCAAATTCGGAAAACAAATTTGCATATTTTATGATAAAAATACAGTTTTATCATCTAAAAAAATTACAAAAGCGGTATCTTAATTATTTTATGATTATTGATTGAAAGCACATTTTCTAATTAAAATGGTGAATTAAAATAATAGTATAATAAAAATATAAGTCATTTTAAATAAGTAAAGAATCTGTATTTTTTTCAATATGAACTACATTTTGTTTATTAATAAATATTATTATTATTTTTAACATAATCATATTTTTTTTAATTCCAATCATTGTTTCATAAATAAGAATCTATCATGATCTTAAAAGCATGTTTTTAAAAATTAAAACAATATATTAATATTTTGTATGTAATTGAAGACAAAATAAATTAATAAACAAGATAAAATCATGTCAAGATTTTTGTCAAAAATAAAAAATTTAATTGAATTCAATTCTCATGGGATTCTTTTTATATTCATTTCATATGCATAATGATTCAAATGCATTTGTTGACATTCCTATGGAAATTTATAATATTATTTAATAACCATGACAAAATTAAGTAGTAATTGAAATATTATGATAAATTTTGGATAGTATTTAAATAAAAATGGATAAAAATAACTTAAATAAAAATGAAAAAATGATAATAATTTGCCTGACAAAGGTCTGGCGTGCTAGTCCTAGCTCGCGTGCCTACCTTCTTTTCCTGAAAAATATGCCATCCGTCCAGGAAAAGAAAATAGTTATGTGAAACACTTTAATTACACTGTAAGCTAAAACAAAATTGCTTTTGTAATAGTGTTTTTCACTATTTATAGCATTGTTCATCAAGATTGAGATTCATTGTAGATTATAATAGTAATACTTTGAAATAAGATAAGTAATGTTTTCATTCTAGAACAACAACGAACTATCTTTAGTTGAGTGGTTAAAGCGTGCGCTGCAAAAATTCATGTAAGAGTTTGAATACCATCAGCCATAGACACACAAATGGAATGGTTGAGTATTAATACAAGTATTATTTGTATGCTATAACTGCACAAAGAGGTTGCTTGGCCGAGTGGCGAAGGTGTGCTGCTTACCCTTCCCCTGCGCGAGAGTTTGAATCTCTCAGGCTGCATTTTCAAATAGTGATGAACAGTGTGCGCTACAAAGGTTAATTTTTTTCCCACTTATATGTTCTGTAACAGGTGTGTCCAGGTTAGTTTACTCGCACTATGATATTTTTTTTCTCACATGTATACATTTTTTTAATCTCGAGACCCACATATTTTTCACATTTGTTTTCTTGTTTTTTCTTTCACTTATACATTTTTTTTATTATTTCATTAATTAATTTTTTTTTATTATTATTATTTTAATTCTTCAAGTTAAATAATTTCTTCAAATATTTTTTTTTGTTAATATTGTTATGTATGAAATTTTCTATTTATTATAGATAAGACATGCAAAATAATAATAATGATTATTTATATTTTTTGTTTCTTTTAGGTATGTCAGACTAATTATATATTTTGATATTTATTTAATATTAAAGCCTTTATATATATATATATATATGACCCAAGTTTTTTTTGGAATTGTTTTTTGATATCATTGTTCTGAAATATTGTTAATATAATAATATGAAAATAAAAAATATATTGAATTTTTTTCTCTAATAACAAATATGATCTCACCAATTTTTATTATTTTCACTATTATTAAGGTTATTTTTTTAATGCTTGCATTTTAATTTTTGTGGGTGGTCATTTAAAAAATGACATTTTATACATTTTCTCTTTTTTTATTCTTTAATTCAAATAATATTTAAAAATTGAATAACATTTATTTTTATTGTCATTTATTAGTTTTTTAATTGTTTTTTTGTTAATATTGTTAGGTGTTGAGATTTCTTCTTCTTCTTCTTCTTCTTCTTCTTCTTCTTCTTCTTATTATTATTATTATAAGGCATTCAAAATATTCAATTACTTCTTTGAGGAAAAAAAAACTTATTTCTAACAGATTTTATGAATTATAATTTTACTAATTAAATATTAAAATAATAAATTACATCACACATAAAATTAATATAAATAAAAAAATCTAAAATCGAGCGGGCAAATTCGCTCTTGTTCTAAAATTAAGAAGTTTACTGCCACAAGTATTGGCAATCTGTGGTGCGTACACGGACGTGCTTAACCTGCTTTGCCACAGCATAGATTCACAAAACAGGTTCTCCGGGATCTCATGCAGGGACCCGCAGGTAGAAACCCCATCCTGATGAACAAGAAACAAGGACAGCTAGAAAATCCTGTTTATCCAAAAGTGGGGTGGCATGGGGCCTTCCAATGAAAAAAATTGCCAGGAAATGCAGCAGGGTAGCTCGATACAAGCCCAAACATCCCCGATGACATCTTTTCTCATAGCACATTGAAATAACCATTTATATTAGCTTGGCCAGTACAAGAGTGCGTAACCATAGATAAGGGTGAGTACATTAACTCAGGTAACGGAGTCCAATTTTCAGAAACTCATTACAATCACATCTCCTAAACAAAATTTACTTGTATAATTGCTAGATAGCAAAAAGGTTCTACTCCATGGTGTCCAACATCACCTATAACCCAAAAACAGTAAAGGGCAGTCCCTACAATTAGCATACGGTTCGTGTGAGTTATCATTAGATGGCCAAAAGGTAAGATGCCGGTCCTACTTGTTTGGATGGCACGGAATCAGCAGGAGCTCTTGTTTTAGCTTGTAAAATCTGTACAGTATATAAACCTACTACTCTTAGGATAACTAGTTTCTTCAAAATGGAAGGATAGATCACTAACATCCTATCTTTTCTATCTTCATGTGAATTCTTCAGGTGATGTATTGCTTCGATGCCTGTAAAGTATTAACAGCATTGGAAATCTCCAGCATCTGTTGTTCCATCTTCACTCTCCAATTCCCCAAGTCTTTGAACATCTCCTGCAAAGGCAATATTTAAAATACGTGTTCAATTGAGCTCACAAACCATGATAGAAGGTAAAGTGAGCAAGATATTTTGACCAGCTGCTATCAAATGTCACCTGAAAGAATGAAAATGAATTGTCAAGTTCTGACTTGGAATTGGCCGTGGCAGATGAATCTGGGGTCATATTAGCTTGATCTTCCTCCATCCTCTTGGGTACCAACTCTTGCACATCTCTGTTTATACCAGAAAAGGGCACAACAAACCTCAGATCATTAATAAAGATCAAACCTCAGATCTATAGGTCAAACATATAGTCTCCTTGACCCCAAATTGTGCATCCAGGTTTTATGTCCTCTACTTGTCAAAAATAAATAAATAAAGAGTTTCATCACCTCTTCATTTTGGCCATTTCTTCCTTAAGCAGCTCCAGCTCTCCGGCACAAACAGGCTCCTGAGAGGGGTTATCAAAGTGTTTCAACCAAGGTTGAGTAGTGTTGTAGGTTTCTTGTTCCTGCAGTGAGACATTATGCTTAAAATTAACCAAATCTGTGTTCTCTAACCAAGGAGCCAAGTCTTCCCCTTGAATATTTTCCAAGTTGGTGCTCTCCAACCAGTCCTCCCATCTTTCAGAAATTGGATTGAGGGCAGTGCATTGCTTTGATGCCTGCATGCTGCTCAGTGAATTTGAGATTTCCTTGAGTTGTTGTTCAGTCTTCGACTTCCATGTCATCGCATCCTTATACATGTTCTGTCCAAAAGGAAAAAGTAGGGGGGGGATTGATTTATGTAGTCACATGTGCAAATAGTACGTAAAAAGTTGAAAAAATAAACAGAAGATGAGTGTTGTTCTGATACCTGCAAACCACCCAAAGAATTTGAAATCCCCATTAGGCGCTGGTCTGTCTTATCTCTCCATTCCACAAATTCCTTGCAAATATCCTGTTGAAAAGACATACTTAAAATGGAGCCATACAAAGCAATCTTTGTAGTATTCATATTATTTTTCTACTGCAGAGAGTGATTCAATATTCACCACAATTTGGTTAGCCTGGTGCTGCTCTTGATTCTTGGATACCAAGTCCTCCATATCCCTATAAGAGGCAGACTTAATTATTCAAAGAACACGGACCTAAGCTCTATGTAAACAAGACTTTTATTCTAGTACTATTTATTTACCTCTTCATTTTTGCTACTTCATCTCTAAGCAAAGTCAGTTCTTTAGCAGAAACAGAATCTTGTGAGACATTACCAGGCCTATACCAAGATGGGTGGACATAGTTTGGATCTGGCACCCCAGCCTCCTGCTTAATTTTAACCAGGTCAGCACTTTCCAGCCAATACTCCATTATCCCTTGGGTGTTGTAGCACCGACGAAACCGCTCAATGCCACCTGGTGCCACTTTACCATCAATGTGCTTCAGTAGGTGGTCTAAGAGTCCAGTGTCACCAATGCGTTTACGAGCTACTGTTCTCAGTGCTGACCTGGAAATGGGACTCTCGAACACTGCCCCTTCAGCCTTCATGACATCCAGCATACTTTTCTCTGCCAGATTATACCTTCAAAACAGATACATCATTTATTTTATAAATCATGTGACATATCAACCCGGCAGAGAGGAAGAGAAAGAGTAATGATTTACCCAGTACCTGTCTACTGACCATCTATCCTTGACATTCTCCTTTTTTACAGAAATGGAATTTTCTCGCTTGATTTCCTTACGCTTATAAACAAGACTAGTTTGCTTTGTCTTAGAACGTCTCACAGCTTGTTCTTCTCTGTGTTCACTGAGGGCATGGCACTTCCTTTTCTTAGCCTTTGGTGACACAGAAGACTCAGTACCAGCTTCACCAACTTTTAGTTCTTTGACAAGACTGGATGGAAATTGAGGGTTACTCTTCCGAAGTTGAGTGTTCTTCTGTCCATGCTCAACAATGGCAGATGGAGGTTGAGGGTCCTGTTCATGCTCAACAACAGCAGAAGGGAATTGAGGGTTATTTCCCCCCACACTGTCAATGAACTCAATATGCCTGCTCACTCCCCACTGTATCATTCCAGTGCGTTTTATCTCCAACAGACACGCCCCTTTCTTTGTACTTTCATCTCCCCTGCCGCAGCTTTCATGCAATTCTGAAGAGCCTGTAAAGATGAACCACAATGAAAGCCTCAAAACAAAATTGACTCCATGTTCTCCACAACATATGAATACATTTACTGCATAAGATGAGTTGAGTTCTTTTCCACTACCTTTGTATGACTGCGACATCAAAAAGCACATGATCCCATAGCCAAAAAGCAAGTGTTTGATGGTAAAGTGCCCCTTGAAATTAACCTACAAAACACAAACAAACATAGAGTACATGTACTTTACCCTCTGCCCTCCTCCCAGTGAAAGAGAAATAAAAAAGCAAAACCCTTTTAAGATTAAAAAAAAAAAGAAAAAGGTTTTGACAGAGTCAAAACACGGAACACTGCAAGAATGCATTGAGGTACAGAGAAATAACAGGGATAAAAAGGAATAAACACACCAGTAATTGCATCCAGAACTTTTCAGTGTATAATGGTAAAATGTTTCTGCCATCACACATTCACAGTTGCATTGAATTGCAGGATAGATTCACAAAACACAATAGTAACAGATTCGAACCAATTTCTTTCAAGCTTAACCCTTTTTTTACTCTATTGAACGCATCCCAAAACAACAGCGAACACAAAATCCAAAACATAGAAGGGTTTCACCCCAAAAGCGATTCAGGTCAACAACGAAACCATTCAGCACGTTAAGTTAAGGTTCTCAATGAAATTTCTTTCAGAAACAACTAGCCTAGGGCATTTTTAACATCGAGCCCACACTTTAAGATCCCACGCCTCCAACAAAAACCCCTTCCAAAAACAAAAACAAAAAAGTTTTTTTGTACTTATTTATTTGTTAGGGCAAAAACTAACCCATGATCCACACGCCTATTCCCCTCTCTACTTCCTCGGTAACCAAAAAGCCAAGGTCTAAAAAATGGCATGCCTTTATCCTGCATCAGCCCCGTTTCCAAGACCAACCACAACACAAAAACCGCAGAAAACCAAAGCACAAAGACGCTAAAAAAAGAACAGAAAAATTCCCAGAGACCAAGAAAGAAAACAAAATCAGGGTTTAGAGTTTTACCTAAAAGTTAAAGGGTTTCTTCCTTAGACATTCATGAAGACATTGTTAAGAGAAATTCCGAAAGAAATAACAAGAAAAACCCACACATTTTTTTGCAGAAAAAAAAAACAGACAAAAAAAGGGATCATAGAAAAAGACAGTTAGGGCTTGCATACCTTGGTGTTAGTTGAGGATTTGGTGTCTGGTTGATGGGTTTTGAGAAATTTCAAAGAGGAGAGAGAGTGGAATGTATCTTGTTCGTTTAGAGCCGACGCTGGACGTAGCCTAACTAACTAGAAGTGATTTCTTTTCGTTTTTTTTCATGAAAAAATAAAAAGGGTTAAATATATAGATATATAAATTAATGAATAAACGATATTAAAACCCTAGCGGCTAGGCAACCCCACCGCCAATCTCTCCAATGGGCAAATTTTATTTTAAAAATATTAAATTAATATTTTGTTATGATTATGACAAGTTAATGCAACATAATTTTTTTAATAATATATTTTTAAATATAAAATATTTTAAGAAACATAAGTAAATAATCTCTAGCACAAAAATCACTCAATTTATTTATTTACGTTTCATGATTCCTATAAGTTAATTCTATTTGTTTAAAAAACAATAAATTAAAAGGCATGGTGATTAGATTATAAGGTAATGAAACATTATGTTTATTTGATTTAATTCAATTAAAAATATGATCAATTCAGATTCTTCCTATATTTTAATTTTTTGATTAAAATATAAACATTTTGATGAATACGTTTGCTCTCCTATGCTTATTTTTCTTATGATTTGAAATTTAAACTATTTATTTTATGTTTTTCAAGTAATTGTATATTTTTTTATGGTTGTTGTATTTGAAATTAATTAATGTTATTTATTATCTTAAATTAATAGGATTTTCTTAAAATTATTTTTTATGCTAATTATTATTATTATTATTATAACCCCTCCTCCCTCGTATAGAGTATAAACCTACTTGGCTACTTTTTTTTTATTATTATTATAATAATAATAACTACTATAAACCCCCCCCCCCCCGACATAACCCTAAAGGCTAAATCCCTAATTCTCTATTTCTCTTCTCCTACGCTGCCGCTCATCTCCTCATCCTCTTTTGATCTTCTCCATTTTTTTGTCTACCTCCTCATCCTCTTCTCCTTTACTCTCTTCCTCCTCGTGTCCTCATCCAGATGATGTGGAGGACAACAAGGGCTAGATGTGCAGGTGGTGGGTAAGTGTATTTTTGGGTAAGATTTTAGGGGTGAGAGTTGATGATTTGAGTTTTTTTGTTGAGAAGAGACGAGAAGATTTTGATTTGAGCTGCTGCAAATGTAATTTGTAAATGAAAGAATAAAAAATTGAAAATGAAAATCGCGAAATCCGAATATCTTAAAATCATAAAATCGGACCGATCCGGTCCGATTTTACGAGTCAACCCGAGTTTGACCGGTTTCGATTTTTCTTTCCCGTCCAACCAGGTTTGTTGAGCCAACTCGCGAGTTTGACTACCATGCTAAGAAGTATTTCCCGGCATCTCAAGTTGCCAATATAAGAAAAGAAATGTGGTTTTCGACACTATCATGGAGAGACACTCTCCAAATATTAGGAAAAGTTTGAGCAACTATGCATTCAATGCCCTCATCATCAAATACCCGATCAGGTCAATCAAGGTCGATGGTTTCATCCCCATGGTATTTATCCCAACATAATTATCAAACAAGACAACCCCTAGCATTCACAAACTTTATTGTTATGGAGTTATCATGTAATGACGATCTTCATGAGATGATGAAAATTGCCCTCTCAAGCATTAAATCCAAAAAAGAATTCAGTGCGATCATGCTACGAAATAGGAAAGAACTTGAAAGGGAAAGGTGGAAACAATAATAAGTAGAGATAAATATTTAGAATATAAATTCATATTTTGTTTCCATGATCAGTTTTGATTTTTGTAGGTGGATATGCAAACCAAGGAGCTGGACATGTTGATCATAAACCATCATTCTTTGGCTTTCATCACAATTGTTGATGAAGTTCATAGCATTTGATATTAGATCTTTGATTCTAAGATAAGATTGACTATCTTTCATTTTTGTTTTCTATATTTACTGTTATAGAAAAAAAAGAAAAAAACATCGTAAAAAAAGATTCACGATTCCAATAAGAAATCTTTGTCGTTTCAACATTGTTTCTTACCTTATTCAAGTTTTTAAAAAACAAATTCGTCAAAAAAGAGAAAAAAAGTACATGATTTTAGTAGGGAATTTTCTTCTTTTTAATCTTGTTTCTCACCTTATTCAAGTTCTTGACCTTTTGATTAGTTTTGGTTGTTTCTCATTTTTTAATTGCTGTGGGATTATTTTGATTTAGTTTCTGGAAGTTTGAGTAAGAATTAAAGAAGACACGTAAAAGAGTTAAAAAGAAAAAGGCAAGAGTGTGCGAGACCAAAAGAGGGTAAAAGTTGTATAGAGTGAAACACGAGCACAAATGTATCAATTCTTAAGTGAACCACGTGAGGGAGTGCTTGTGAGGGTTCTAACCTTGTTTTGCAGATTTTAAATATATCCAATAATCAAGAAGATACAATCGAAGAAGTTCAACAACGGCAATTCTGAACCTCCAAATGCAAGCGTTGTTAGGGGAGATGAAACGTATGTTAAGGTTTGAATTAGAACCTATTCATGATAGTAGGGTAGAAGCAGAGGCTACTAGGGAACAACAACAAGACATCCCAAATAGGGAGCAACGTGGGCGTGTCCCGTGGAAGAATGTTGAGGAAGAGACGGAATCAGAAGAGATTGATGAGCCATATTTGAACTGGGGCAAGTTTGAGTGTGGGAATGGGATTCGAGATGCTAGGATGGGTAGGACTAGGAGGGATAATGATTTAGAAAATATAAATATTAAAATCCCATCTTTTCAAGGTAAAAGTGATTCTGAAGTTTATTTAGAGTGGAAAACTAAAATGGAGATGGTGTTTGATTGTCACAACTACTCGGAGATAAAGAAGGTTAAGGTGGTTGCACTCGAATTCATTAATTATGTCATTGTTTGGTGGGATCAATTACTAATTAGTAGGAGAAGGAATAGAGAGCCACCCATGGACACTTGGGAGGAGATGAAAATGCTTATGAGGAAGCGTTTTGTTCCCAATCACTATTATAGGGGATTGTATCAAAGGTTGCGGGGGTTAAATCAAGGTTCCAAGAGTGTGGAAGAATATTACAAGGAGATGGAGGTAGTTATGATTCAGGATAATATAGACAAGGACTGAGAAGCCATTATGGCTAGGTTCTTGCATGGTTTAAATCGTGAGATTGTAGATATAGTTGAGATGCAATACTATGTTGAGTTGATAGATATGGTGCATCAACCCATAAAGGTGGAGGAGCAATTTAAACGAAAGGGATTGGTTAGGAGGGGACATCCTATGGCTACCACCAGCCCGTGGAAGAAAACTCCAAAAAGGGATGACTAGCTATAGAATAAGCCAAAATTTCAATTTTCTAAGAATACCAATCCAATACTTAGAGTGTGAACCAAAGGGTGATGGTGATAAATCCCCAAGGAGAGCTTGAGTCAGAATGAGTTGTCAATATGCAGGTTAAAGAGGAAGAAAATAACCAAAGGGAGAACTCGTTTCATACTCAGTGCTTTGTAAAAAACAAAGTTTGTAGTGTCATTATTGATGGAGGGAGTTGTACAAATATAGTCAGCACTTATTTGGTGAAGAAATTGGCCTTAACTACCTTTAAACATCCTTACCTTTACCGACTTCAGTGGCTGAATGAATGTTGTGAAATCAAGGTGACAAGGCAAGTATTGGTAGCATTATCCATTGGGAAATATGAGGATGAAATGCTTTTGTGATATGGTGACGATGCATGCATGCCATTTACTATTGGGAAGACCATTACAATGTGATCGGAGGGTTACACATGATGGATTCACAAATAGATACTCTTTCACTCATAGAAAGAAACCTATTATTCTTATGCTATTGAATCCAAAACAGGTCAGGGAGGACCAATTAAAGATACAAAGATCAAGTGAACAAAAGAAAGAAAAAGAAATCAAGGCCGAAAATGAAAAAAAAGGATTTTCAAAAAAAAGAAAGACTAAAAAACATTGATCAAAGAGAAAAAGAAAGAAGGGATTTTGGTCATAGTGAGAGGAAGAGAGGAAAAATTCAATTACATTGCAAAAAAAGTGAGATAAAGAGAGCATTATTATCACACCAACCCCTTATTGTACTCATGTACAAGGAGGCTCTTTTATATACTAATTATCTCGTTGGTGCTTTGTAAAGCGATATTGTTTCTCTTTTGCAGGAGTAAGATGTCCTTCCCGAAGAGATACCTTATGGATTACCTCCAATCCTTGGGATTGAACATCAGATTAATTTCATACTAGGTGCATCAATTCCAAACCGACCTACTTATAGGACTAATCCTGAGGATACTTAGGAACTTTTTTTTTTTGGATAAGCCAAAGCTAACCATGGGTATCCAGACCGCACAAGACCTCAGCAAGCATGTTTGCCACAAGTGCACCACAGTTAAGTCAAGGGCTTCGCCCAAGTCCGATGGCCCCAAGGAATTGTTTGCACCTAAGCGGATTCGAACCTGAGACCTCATGGGGAGCACACCCACGAGCCCCAGGCCTCCACCGCCAAGCCAACCCCCTGGGTTATACTTAGGAACTTTAGAGGCAAGTAGGTGAATTATTAGAGAAGGGGTATGTGCATGAAAGCATGAGTCCTTGTGCAGTTCCAATGCTATTAGTTTCTAAGAAGGATGGAATGTGGAGGATGTGTGTTGACTATCGAGCCATCAACAACACAACAGTAAAGTATTGTCATCCTATTCCTAGATTAGACGATATGCTAGATGAATTGCATGGTTCTTGTGTCTTTACAAAAGTGGATCTTAAGAGTGGATATCATCAGATTAGGATGAAGGAAGTGATGAATGGAAAATTGCTTTCAAGACTAAATACGGTTTGTATGAGTGGTCAGCGATGCCTTTCGGTTTAACTAATGCTCCAAGCATATTTATGCGTTTGATGAACCATGTTTTGCGTGCATTTATTGGCATATTTATTGTTGTGTATTTTGATGATATCCTAATTTATAGCAAAAACATGAAAGAACATGTAATGCATTTGAAATATGTCTTGGAAATTCTAAGTAAAAAAAAGTTGTTTGTTAATCTCAAGAAATGCACCTTTTGCACAGATAAACTTGTGTTTGTTAGTTTTGTTGTTAGTAACAAAGGAATTAAGCTGGACGAGGAAAAGATTAAGGCAATGAAAGAGTGGCCACCACCTACAACAATCAGCTAAGTGAGGAGTTTCCACAGCTTAGCTAGCTTTATAGATGTTTTGTGCATGATTTTAGTAGCTTAGCCACACCTCTCACTGAAGTCATCAAGAAAAATGTGTCGTTTAAGTTGGGGAAGAACAAGAAAATGCATTTAATCTGATCAAAGAAAAGTTAACTAATGAACCTTGCTTGTTTTACCTAACTTTGCTAAAACTTTTGAAAATGAGTGTGATGCTTTAGGAATAGGTACTAGAGTTGTTTTGATAAAAGAAGGTCATCTAGTTATTATTTTAGTGAAAAGGTGAGGGAGGCATGTTGACATATAATGTCATACTTTGTATGCTTTATATATTTTGATGATAACAATAAAAAGAAAATGGACTAATAATATGTTTGGATGAGATTAAGTTATAAACAAGTATTATACAAAGAATACATCAACAAGCATAATGGAGTACACGAAGAAATCACTCCAGGAAGTCCAAGATGCAAGCAAGTGAAGACTTAGAATAAGTGTTCATTTTAGTGCTTTATGTAAATCTCAATTTCTAACTTGATAGCACAAATTAAAATGAACTCACACACTTCACATTGCATGCATTAAAAGGGTTTGATGATTATAGGTTGAAGTCATAATTAATCGATTCAAGAAATTAAGAAAAGATAATTTGTCACGATAGAGTTTCTGCATGAACCGGTCGACCGCTTGGGTTACCAAGTGAAACCGGTCGACCACTTGGAAGACAAATTGCTTTTCGAGCTGAACCGGTCGACTGCTTGGGTTATCCGTTGTGAACTGGTCGACCGCTTGATATGACAGTTGCACTAAAACGGCTAGTTTCTTTTTGAAACTTATAAATAGGCCTCTTAATTGCAAAATTAAGAACACACAACTTTTATATCATATAGTGAGGCAATTAGTAGTGCATAAACACCTTCATATCATCAATCCTCATTAATACTCATATTTATGTTTAAATCTTCATATCCTAACACAAAGAGTATTTCTCATTCTCACTACACTTAAACACCTTCAAATATTCTAAGTGCTATTAAGTGAGAGAAAGAGATCATAGATCTTCATTTGTAATATCTACACTATTGAGAGTGTATTGTTGTTTTACAAAAACAATCATTGTAATACTCTTGAGAGTTGAGTATAAAACTCTTGATATTGGTGAGGGAACATCACCAAGGAAAAATCTTGAAGAGGGTACATCTTCAAGTGGGAAGAAGGAAAATCTTGAAGAGGGCATATCTTCAAGTGGTGTAAAAGTCTTGGTGTGGATTCATCAAGCGGGATTTGTAATCTTGTTACTTGGATTAGTAAGAGAGTACAATACTCAAGTACAGGTTGGTACTTGAGTCGTGGATGTAGGCTTGCTGAACCACGTTAAAAACCGAGTTAGCAATCTCTCTCTCTTATCTCTTTACTTTAAAGTAATTAATTTTAAGATTGCATTATTTATTGTATTTACACCTAATTCCCCCTTAGGTGCATAGTTGCCTTAATCCGTGAACAACAAGGCAACCCAAAATTACCCTACTTATGATAAGAAGATGTATGCCTTGATAAGGGCTTTGGAAAACTGGTAGCATTATCTATGGACAAAGGAATTTGTGATTTACATGAATCACAAGTGTTTGAAGCATTTGAAAGGACAACAAAAGATGAACAGACGCCATGCCTAGTGGGTGGAATTCATTGAAACATTTTCTTATATGATCAAATAAAAAATTGTCCCAAAGATATGCTTTACTTTCCATTTTAGATATAAAATTGCTTGGCTTTGAATACACTAAGGATTTGTATGCACACAATTCTAATTTTGGTGATGCGTTCAATGCATGTAAGAAAGTGGTATTTAGAAAGTTTTATAGGCATGAAGAATTTTTGTTTTGGGATAATAAACTGTGTGCCTATTGTTCTTTATGTGAATTGTTTGTGGGAGAAGCTCATGGTGGTGGTTTGATGGGTTTTTTGGTGTAGCTAAGACATTACGAATTTTGCATGATCATTTTTTTAGGCCTCATATGAAACGTGATGTGGAAAGATTTTATGAGAAGTGCATAACTTGTAAACAAGTCAAGTCTAAGTTGAAACCCCATGGTTTGTACACTCCTTTGCCAATACCTATTGAAACCTTGGACTGATTTTTCTATGGATAATATATTAGGATTACCTAGGACTAAGAGAGGGAGAGATTCAGTTTTTGTGGTGGTAGCTAGATTTTCAAAGATGACACACTTCATTTCTTGTCATAAAATTGATAATGCATCACATATAGCTGATTTGTTCTTCAAAGAAGTTGTTAGTCATATGGCATGCCTAGGACCATTGTTTTTGATAGGGATGCAAAGTTTTTGAGTTATTTTTGGAAGACTATGTGGGCAAAGTTAGGAACCAAATTATTGTTTTCTACTATTAGTCATCCACAAATGGATGGTCAAACTAAAGTAGTGAATAGAACTTTGTCTTCTTTGTTACGTGCTATCATTAAAAAGAACTTAAAAACATGAGAAGATTGTTTTCCACATGTTGAATTTCCTTATAATAGAAGTATATATTCTGCAACTAAGTTTTCACCATTAACCCTTTGTCATCTTTGGATTTAACTTCTTTACCTGTCAGTGAACGTGTGAGCTTAGATAGAAAAATGAAGGCAAAATTTGCAAAGATGATTCATTAAAAGGCACGACTGAACATTTAAAGGAGGACTAAACAATGTCCAACAAGTCAACAAGGGACGCAAGAAGGTAGTGTTTGAACCAAGCGATTGGGTTTGGTTGCCCTTAAGGAAGGAATGTTTTCCAAAAAAACGACATTCAAAACCCTTACCCTAGAGTGATGGACAATTTCAAGTAGTAGAACACATCAATGATATTGCCTACAAACTTGACTTACCAAGTGATTATGGTGTTAGTGCTAGCTTTAACATTTTTGATTTACCTCCATTTGATGTAGGTGATGATTTGAGAACAAATCCTTCTCAAGAGAGGGAGAATGATGCAAACCAAGGAGATGGACATGTTGATCATATACTTGGGAATGTATCTGAATTTGCACAAGACCCTTTGTCACTTCCAAGTGACCCAATTACAAGACTTAAAGCCAAATGTTTTAAGGAAGCACTAAATAGGCTAATCCAAGAGATTTGGGTTGATTCTAAAAGGACCAAGATGGGATTAAATAATAGTCAAAGCTTAGTCCACATCATTAAAGCAATTGAAGAGGGTAATAATTATGCAAAAATATTTCAGCATGATTTGGACATTAAAGGGCATGATTTGATGAGTTCCAAAGGTATTTAATAGATGAATGAAGGTCTTGAATGGTTATGTCAAATATATTGAATTTAGTCATTTAGCTAATTATTGTAGCCTCTAAAAGTCTAAGAGACCTAATAACGTGGGGACTTGTTTATTTTACTATTTGAGCTATTTTAGAGTTTTAGTTGTGACTTTTCCTATTCTTGGAGGGTTGTTCCAAGTATATAAGTGGGTATTTCTAAATGAATAGACAAATTATGTTAAAAAAATTATCATATTTGTGAGGTTTTATGTTCCTCCTCGTTTTTAAAAGAACTCTTAGAACTTATCAAGCTAATCTTGTGGTGTTAAAACAACCAAACTTATCACCTTGATTGTTGAGAGATTTTCAGGTTTTCTAGGTGTGGCATTTCAATCTTTTATAGTCTTGGTTTTGATTTGGTTAGGTGACGGGTCAAGGCTCAACCAATCTTGTGTACACGATCTTGGGGTTCTAAACCATCGTTCTTATTGGGTTTCATCACAATTGCTGATGAAGTTCATATCAATGTTAACTTATGAATTTTGGTTTTATCTAATTTTCGCTTGATGGTCCCTAACATGTATGATAGTTATGGATGGGAGAGAAAAGTGGCATCATAAATACTACGATTAAGAAGGAAGGTTGTCAGAGATGGTTGGTCCAATGATGGCTAGTAGCACTAGTTTCAACATTGTTATAAGAACCTTGACTATACATTTATACATCACATTACAATAGGATATAGGCACATAAACGGATTAAGGACTTAATTGACTATAGAAGAAGCACTTAATTGTTGTCATGAAATATGTTTTGATGATGGACCAACTTTGTTTTTAGAACCTGGAGGTGAAACCATCAGGTTAGGGGATTTGTCGTCAAGAATGGAGAATAAAACATTTTTTATTTGATCATTTGTAATGTCCATGTACATTACAACACTCATTGTGCTTTTAGCAGGTGTTAAAAAGTAGTGCTTGAAATCAGTTCCTAGTGTATGATGAGTGGCAGTTAGCAACTCTCTATAGTATTCTGCTACCAAGTTCCCTAGTGCCTTCTGATCAGTGATGAGGTTCCCACTGTCATCCTTTAGGCAATGAATTGTGTTCCTAGTTTGTTTGTGGAGCAAGGATTTATGGAAAAAACTTGGTATTTTTGTCTCCTAGGTAGATTCATTGCATCCTTGTTCTCTACTCCCTTATTGCTGAGCCAAGAGCGAAGTTCTATGAATTTCCTTTCTTTCAATGCATGCACAGTGTTGTTTTGATGTTGCTCAAGTTGTTTTGGGGCTTTCTCCTAGCTTGTCTTTACCTTCTTGAGATGTGGTTGGTATGCTCCCTATGAAGGGCTCGTGGATGTCCTTGCTTGCGACTCTCTATTATCTACGTGGTTAGAGGGTTCAACTTTTACATGTTTTGAAGGGGGGGTTCCCGAGGTGTCTTTCTCCTTTAAATAGAGGGCCAAGTTTTGGTTGTTTTGTTTTTAGAGTAGGTTTGAGTATTAAAATTTGGGCCTTAGGGTTTTTGGTTGGTGTGGCTTTGATAAGTGGTTTGTTGATTGTGGATAGGTGGATCTATAGGAGGGGATATTGTTGTAACTGGTAATTCTTGATCAAATTGTGTTCTTTCAAGCTCACAATTGGTTTGTTTTCGTAGAACGGATGTAAAGACTAGTGGGTTGGTTGTAGTGTGCTGCGAGGCTACTGGGTGGGGTAGTTAAGGTTGGTCGCAACTTGGGTTGTTTGGGGGAGTTGCAGGTTGGGGTCTCTCGCTTACTGCATATTTAGAGGCTTTCGTCCAAACACATGGAACTTGTTACATCTTAAGGGATTCCATTCATACTCTACTTAAACCAGGATGGGTTTGATGGATAACATCTATTTCGAAAAGACTAGACGTAAAGCAACGATACATCGATTTTAACACAAACCCTAGTCTGGTGCATCCATGGGTTGGCAAGTCATGGGATAACGATTTTCCCATCATACTAGATGTTAGACTAAGGCCCTTAACAGACCATAAAGGTAAGGGAAGTCCTTCATTGTTGTAGGATTAAGTGTTTTCCCCAAAACATTCTCTAGTGATTAATTTTGTGTATTATGATGTTTCCAGGGATCTTTAGCCCGCCTCCATGTGGTTGTCAGTATTTGCTCCAGTGCAAACCCGGTTGACGAGTTTGTGATCCTTACTCTAGTGGTGTGAGGGTTTTAGTGGCTAGTCGTGCACTAGTAGGGCTCGTAGCCATTGTGATTTTGAAAAGGGAGTGGAGGTTACATGTTAGCTTGGAAAAGCTGCTTTTGGCTTGGGATGGTGAGGTTAATACCTTGCATGCAAAAGGTTATGATGGTTGTGGTTTTTTTTGTTTTCTAGGCAGGATTGGGAGCCTAAGCGAGTAATTGGCTTTACGGTGCCACCTGTAATTGAGATTCATCACACAGCCAAACACATATTTTACCAAATGCGATCCCAATTTTATATTATGGGTCCCACCAATAAATTAGAGGTTCAACTATAAAAGCATCGAAGTGATGCTTTTGCAGCTATGACCCATATGATTCACTTTGTCTCTACCTCAAACACACAGACACGAAAACTAGGAAAGCATTAATGGGACTACAATAATTAAATAAGTATTGTACCATAGGAAAAACATAGAAAAGAGCTCTAAAAATAAATATATAATTTATATTTTTCAGCATACAATTTAACTTTGTGTGGACAGAATAGTAAAGCAGTGCATACAACATATGTATTGTTCTAGAGGTTATTAACAATATCAAATTTCTCAAACTACCAGAGAAGGATGACATGTCATATACATTTTAAAAGTTGGTCGATTCAATTTAATAATATCCTTTGTCTAATTTTGATTCTTAATATACTTGTTTTTTTAGGCAGGTATTGCGTGATTGATGTTGGATATCTCAATGACTATGGACATTTAGGTCCTAATTTTGTTCCTGAAGATTTTTTAACCGATATTATTCTTCAATCATATAGTCAAGGTTCGCAAATACGTTCACGTATGGATTTAGTTCATGATTGAATTGCATGTAGGTTGATGGGAGAATAAAAACAAATGTCCAATTTAGAGGGTGTTTGACATTGTGGTGCAATCTGCGATTCGCAGATCTCACCACAATTTGTTGTTTGGTTAACAAGAAAAACATTTTTTTTGTGGGACCCACACCAAATTATGTCCAAAACATCGATTGAAATTAACTTCATAATCAAGTTTAAGACTTCTTACCAGAAGATAATATGAACTTAGATTCATAACCAGGTCAAGAATATACACTCGTCCCTTAATTACTCCTACTAGCCCTCTCACTCTTTTTATCTACAACTTCTCATTTTCTTGCTAAACCCGTTGCCTAATGTTGCTTTTCTCATATATTAATCCAATTTATATGAACTTGGCTAATGTTGGTGTTTTTCTCACAATTTTTTGTTGAAAAAATTAGTTTTCTCTCATCGTCTTTTATGTTGCAACTGTTGGCCCATGGAGAAGAAATAATAAGGTATTTCTAATATATTTTTCATTAATTACATTATGGACCCATTTATTTATGTGTTTTATTTTAAACCTCACTTTTTTCTTCTTTTATCATTTGAGTTAATACCTTTTTTTTAATCTTGCAATGTTATCTTTTGATATTAAAATTAAATTATCTATATTTTCTTTCATATGGTTATGCAAGAGATGTTTTTTGCAATCAACATTTCCCGAATATTGTCTAACAAGAGTGCTCTTACACCTGAATATGCTTTTAACTCAACTCTCTATACCTAATCATTCGATTATTCTTTTTCCTTCGAAGTCTTTTATAAGGTTCTAGTGCTTTGAATATTACAAAATTTCTTTACCTTACTTAGATTTATGTGGCTTTTATTTTTATTCACCTTTCTTTGCACTAAACAATCCAACCTCTTAGAATATTGCAAAATGCTAAACAGTGTCGTGTATCTTTTATTGGCATATAATGTTTTTTTTATATATATATATATATATGAAGAGTAGAGTGGATGGTATTTATAATTTAGCTTCACCGTGTTCTTACAGCTGAATCATTATTGTTGTTTCTATTTTTCATTGCATTTACAAGTGATCTGAGACGTCACCTTCAAGGTCGCCATGTTTGTGATACAGAGCACTGGATATTTCACCAGTTTTGTGTTCCTTCAACTGCTAGATGGAATGATGTATCACCGGCTTAGCTTTTTAGGGTTTGTAACAAGCCTGCTGCTGGGAAATGATAATTTGAATGATATTGCTGCTGGAAATTGAATGATGAATTAAAGAATAACAAGCTAAACTTTCGGACTAATACGAGGTAGCCAGCCTCTTGTAACCAAGACATACTAGAACTCACTTGGAGACTCTCTGCGGCAGCCAACAATGACTTGCTTATACTAGGAAACTGACCTAGCTGCAATGTTGTTTGAACTTCAAGTTCTTAAAGTTGATTATACCCTTAAAATTTAATATTTTCAATACCCAAAATAGTTACAGTATACATTTGTGCCACCACAAGGAATGATTATGATATTTTCTTCAAATCTTTTGTTTTTCTCCCCGAGATAATCTTTCGGACTGCTAAAACTTGAGTCAACTATCCTTTCTAACATAGTTTCGTGAGGAATATAGGGTTCTTCATTTGTATACTAGCATAACTATTCCTCAACAAACCCTTTCATAGTCTTAAGTAGATGCATCATTAGAATATCTTTGTGATGAATCCTTTTATTCTTGTACTTCAAACATAGAAATCTAATTTAATCTGCTTTGTTATTTTTTGATTTAGAAAGTACAAAATTAATAAAATCTTCAAACCCTTTTAAGATAATCATACCTATACAGTTTTTCTTGTTAATCTTGATACATGAACAATCATTCATTACTTAATTATGCAATTTATATAGAATAATATTGATTTTATTAATTTTGTTTTAAAAAAAACCATTTTCCTTGGATTTTTCAATTCAATAACAAAATTGATAAATTATGATTGGTACCCATTAAATCACCCATAATTTATTCATTTATAACACACCTAAATTGCAAAATCAAGCTCAATTTCCCTAAAATTCCAAACAAACCCTTGCAACAAATCATGCATGTAATTTTAATAAGTTTCTCTTAATAAAAAGGATTTAAAACACTTAAATATATAAGAAAACTACAAAGCATTTCATTAAACTACATAAAATATAAATGGGTTATAAAAAATGGAAGAGTTTTCTTATTTTGTGTATTTCCATGAAAAAAAAGTAATTTTGTTTTTTGATGAATATAAGATATTATTAAAAAAAAGTATGGAGTGTCCTATATATTTTTTCATATTCAATTTCTTATTCTTTTAAATGTTATTTATTTTGTTATTTTATTTTTTTATTAATTGTTTTTCTTGAATTTCATCATTCATGATTATATTTTGTATGATTCTTATATGAAATTTAATCCTTATTCTTTTTTTATCTTTTAAATAATTCTTAAAAAAAAATGATCATTGTTGACACCACTAGGGGTGAGCAAAAAAACCGAACAACTGATTAAACCGAGAACACGGAGAAAAAAAATGAACAAACTGAACTGGAAAAAAACCGATTAAACCGAGTACAAAATTTTGAAAAACAATTTGGTTCAGTTTCGCTTTTGTACAGACAGAACTAATTTACCAAACCGAATCGGTTCGGTAGACAATGTTAGTATAAATAGAAACTTAAAAAACCCTAGATCTACTTCGTCTACCTCTCGCCTCCCCTCCTCTCCTCTGCATCTAAGCCTCTCGCTCGCCTCCTTTGCAAAAGCCAAAAACAATCTTCTTCCGTCTCGCCTCCCCCCTCCCATTGCAAGACTGCACCCTACAGTATAACAACATCTCGCTCGCCTCCTCTGCAAAAACAATCTCCTTCCCTCTCGCCTCTCGCAACTTAAATCTCCCTCCCTCTCACCTCCCTCTGCAACTAAAATCACCCTCTTGCCTCTCGGCAAGGTTGATCGTCCCCATCCGACACAGTTGTAGCTTACAAAAGGTAATTAAAATTAACCTCTATTTTATTTCTTGTTATCTCTTATAGATCATCTATGCTTTCTTCTGTCGTAGCCATGTGTGTGATTGGTTTAATTAGTAACTATTCAAGTATATTTTCTTTAATTTCTTTTTTTTCTTTTCTTTCCTGGATAGTTCTAGTAATTTGTTCTTAAACATAAAAGAGATATGGAATCTATATAATGTTTGAAATCCCATTGTCCAAATGGTGAAAAGGAATGGCGGGACTCTAGAAGGGAGAAATAGTTTCAGAAGGCTTTCTAACATCGATTTTCAGAATCATTTTCTCTGCTTCCTAGATGATTGTATAATCTGTACTTTGATTTATGCATCCATTCTACTAGCGTTGTGTTGAACTCGATCGAGAGAAGTATAATAATCTATAGATGTTCAAGATTTTGTCGTGCTTTCAAAAGGGTGATGTGAATGCACTTTATGCATTTACACATGAACACAACTTTGTAACTATGACATATAGTCTGTCATGTCATTCAGTGATTTGGCGAAGCTATAGCTGACTCATTAAGCACTCCTTTTTCTGGAATTCCGCGGTATCCAATTGCATGCTTTATTTCTATTTTTATTTTTATATTCTCACAGCTAAAGAACCTTTGGGCAAGCAATTCTTAGCTTTATGCGATCCAACATGGCCAAGTTGACTTGAGCCTGATCACTTTAGTCGATGTTAACTGGGATAATAGTCAGTTGGTTAATGTATACTCTATATTAGCTTGCATGCTTTTTCTTTACAAAATATAAATAATCAAATAGGACTTAGGTTCATGGTTCAAAAGGATAGAGAAGTGGAGAGTGAAAGACTGAATCTTATTCCTGGTTAGTGTATACTGTATATTAGCTTGTTGCCATGAAGACTTTACCATTGTATATTGCACCATGATTAACATGTTTATATGATTAACATGTTTAAATTATTATGAATATATGCAGCAAATATATTGTGAATTATAAAAATATATATTAACATTTTTGATCTTTTTCATTTGGTAATTACAAATGGAGAACCGTCAAAACCAAAATGTATCATCCACCGATACTACCTACACATCAACGTTTAATGCCCTCAGTTCAAACACCCAACCTACATTAACCACTTCAGGATCTATCACAAATGAAAAGGTACACAACATGAAGCCCTTACATTAAGAAAAACAATGTTGATGATAGGAAAAAGTCACAAATTTGGGATCATTTTACAAGATTTGATGGTGACCTTAAAAGTCCTAAAGCTGAATGTAATTATTGTAAAAAGACTTATGCATGTCATACTGTTCTGAATGAAACCAATAATATGTGGAGTCATTTGAAAGTGAGCAAAAATAATTCCTTTTATGGTTGATAAGAAGCAAAAACTTTTGGTATTAGAACCTAAGAAAGGGAGTGATGAATCAGAAGACAAAAATATGGGCACTCTAAAGGGAATAACTTATAATTATAAAGAAAGTAGACTAACATTATCCAAAACATTAATTATATGTCTTTAACGACTCATTGGATTGATAGTGAGTGGAAATTGCATAAAAGAATTCTCAATTTTTGTCAAGTTTCAAATCATACGGGTAATATAATTGGTCAAGTGATTGAGAATTGTTTGTTGGAGTGGGGTATTGATAAACTTTTAACTATTACAGTAGACAATGTAAGCTCTAATAATGTGACTATTTCATATTTGAAGATTGTGATGATAGATTGCTCATCTAATATTTTGTTAAATGATCATATGCATGTAAGATGTTGTGCACATACTATAAACCTTATTGTGAGTGATGATTTGAAAAAGATTAATGCTTCAGTTGTTAAGATTAGAAATGCAATAAGGTTTGTGAGATCTTCACTTGCGAGGGAGCTCGCATTTAAAACGTGTGCAGAAAAATTGCATATAAAGTGTAAGAACTCATTATGTTTGGATGTTGCAACCTGATGGAATTCAACTTATCTTATGTTGGATGCTGCTGAAAGATTTGAAAAGGTGTTTGTGAGGTTAGGTGAGAGTGAACCTAGGTATATGGGTTATATTTTAGAGGTTGATTAAAAAGAGAATAAAAAAAATATATGGCCACCTGGTTTGGAGAATTGGGAAAATACTAGAGTTTTGGTCAAGTTTTTAAAGATCTTTTACATAGTTATATTAATGTTTTCTAGCTCATTACATGTGGCATCAAATTCTTTCTTCAATGAATTGATTTACATGTATACAGACTTGTTGAAATTGTGTAAAAGTTGAGATAATGTTTTAAGTGAAATGACGATGAAAATGATGTTGAAGTTTGAGAAGTATTGGGGTTATGATGCAAATCAGAATTTTATATTGTATGTGGCTAATGTTTTAGATCCACGTTTTAAGTTGAAATATCTTAAATTTTGTTTTGGTAAGTTGTATGATTATCACAAAGCACAAGATTTAACAACAAAGGTAAAAGATCATTTAGTTAGACTATATGAGTTTTATTTAAGAGCTAATGAAGTGGAGGATGATAATATATGTTAATGATATTGATTGCAATGAAATTGAGGTTGGTGATAATATTTTTGCTCGATTCAAAAGACATTTACAAGAGAAAGATAGTGTAGAAAATAAAAATGAAGTTGAGAGGTATTTGAATCATGGTTGTGAGGATCCTGATGATGATAAATTAGATATTTTAGGTTGGTAGAAGGTTAATGTTTCGAAATATAAAATACTTTTTGAAGGTTGCACAACATGTTTTAGCTATTCCTATTTCTACAGTGGCTTCTTAATCAGCTTTTAACACAGACGGTCGTATACTTGACCAATTCCAAAGTTCTTTATCTCCAGCAACTGTTCAAGCACTTGTTTCTTGTCAAAATTGGTTGCAACATGGATTAGTCCCAATCGACACTACAACATTGATGAATGATTATGAAAAATATGAAAATTTTGAATCACATTATTTTTCTTATACAGTTGTCTTTTTTATTTTATTATTTATTAATCAATTTATTTTCAATCTAACATTTCTATTTTTTTTTGTAGAATTTGGTGGGCAACTAAATCTAGCAACGGATGATAATTAATTCAAACCAGATATACTTCTTGAAGTTTTTTATGTTATTGTTTCTATTTCTTTATTTTGAAGCCCTTTGAAGGCATTTTTGTAATTTAAATTTAAATTTGTTCACTTGTGTAGTTTTAATCATTTTGTCTCATGCTAAATTAAACAAAACAAAAGTATTAGAAAGGTTAAAAAAAATTAATAAACATTATATTAACAATTTAATACATTAATATTTTTTAGTAGTTATCAAAAAATTAAAAATATTTTGGGTTCATATAAGAAAATTAGTTTGTCTTTATATTAATTGTAAGCCCATCAGAAAATTCATTATAAAGCCCAACAAAAAGCCCATCGGATGGCCCAAAACCCAAATTCGTTTTTTTGCAATTTTTTCATCATAAAAACCGAACCGAAAATGGTCAGTTTTTGACATGTTCGGTTCGGTTTCGGTTTGTATTTTAAAAAGAAATTAGTTTGGTTATATTTTTTGATTAAAATGGAACCGAACCGAACCGAAAATGCTCACCCCTAGACACCACTAACATGGGTTAGAGTTGTCGATTTTTTGATAAATAGGGGGTTCTGGTATGTTTTTGACAGGAGAAACTGAAGCTACAAATTGTTTGTTTTAACATAAAAAATATTTTTCAAATAAACTTTTGGTCAGTAATTCTGTGAACATGTCCTTGCATGTAAATTTACTAGTATAATGGTCGATAATTTAACATATGTTTTTCAAATTCATCTTTTATTTTGTCGATAAAAACTTACTAGTTTTAATTTGTCACTATATTTGTTGGAAAATGCCAAAGAAAATTTTCCATCACAGCTTTCGTTTGCAATTATTGACAAAAAAAAAATTATAATCAATAACAAAACTGACCTAGCATATACGGCAAAAAAAAAAAGAAGCTAAAACGAACTAGAAAAAATAATGAAAATTAAAAAATGTTAGAAAATGATAAATAAAAAAAAATATTATAGGTTTAATTTGAAAATTAAATATTTGTATGGCAGTGTGGTTGAAATTGCTTTTGAAAATATTGCTTTTGAAAATATTTTTCATTTTAAAATATATTAAAATAATATATTTTTATTTTTTAAAAAAAAATTGATATCAGAATATTAAAATAATCTAAAAAATCAATTATTTTTAATTTAAAATAAAAATAATTGTTTTTCCAAAAACACTTAACACCTTAGAATGGAACAACAACCTCCAATAATTTATATAAAACAATGTTTGGGGCGACAACATGGACCATTAACCACCCGTCTATCTATTTATAAGCCTAGTATACATGTCGAGCCTCGAAAAAGAATTTTAAAAGGTTAGCTTCTTCTCCCTTGCCACCGTCTCCTTTTATTCTCCCAGATTGTTCTTCAAATTTAATTTATTTTTTATTTTTTTTTAAAAAAAACTCTACTGCATGTACTCTACTGAAAGATAAGAGATTCTTTCAAGAAAAAAACAAATTCATGGATTGAAATGTAGTTTTTCATACCTGCTGTGTTTTCTTAATATTAAATTTGATTTTTTAAAATCATAATATAAAATTTACGTTTCATTTAATCTATAATATGTAAATTGAAATAGATCATAAAGTTTAAAAACATGTGTGTGAATGAAATAAAAAAGAAGAGGAGGAAATAAAGATCGTTTTCCATTTAATTTTCCGAAACAGTGGAGCTAAATCACTCTGTGGTATAAACGGCAAAACATCAATATCCTGTTTAGTAATTGTTTTTTAAAAAGAAATATATTAAAATAACAACACGATAAAGGAATTGAAGTCATATTCTGTTTAGTAGTTGTCGTTTTAAAATGAAATATATTAAAATAATAATTTTTATTTTTTAAAATTTATTTTTAATATTAACACGTAATAATAAGTTTGCATTATTTGGTTGATTTCTTTTGTCTTTAGACTGCTCCTTGAATTGACTCATGCAGGACAACTGTGCATGGGGAGGGGTCTTCCTCCCCCGTGAGAATGCAACTTGCTCACGTAAGCCAATTCTCATCCTCTCATTTCTCACCCTGTTTTTTTTTTAATTTTAAAATATTGTTTACCAATTACGATTCATATTGTCGTTTTAAATTTAATTTAAGCATTTTTTAATCTGTATGTATATAATCGGGATGAAGTACTGTTCAAACAGCCGTACCAAACGAAGAAAAATGGAAACTAGCTGGCTAGTAGATTCGGGAGTGGTAGCAGTGTTTTTGTTTATTTATTCTTTGAAATTAATGCATACAGACGAAGACTACCTGCTCTCCTTCTCCTCTCCTAATGTTCTATGAGGTTGTTTAAACTCTTTTTATATCTATATCTATCTATCTATATATATATATATGAAATACACGTGGGCAATTTACTGTGCATGCACTGTAGCCCTTGAGTGTATGTATTATGGATTGTAATAGTGTATTTTTGAGTCGGTTCGGCTCTCGGTTCGATTGGTTTCCCAATTTTCCTAACTTTTTTAAAATTTTGCACAGTGAAATAGCGCCTTTAGCCCTCGAAAAAGACAAAAATTGGTTATGGGTGGAGGGGCTACGCGGTAATTATACAATTTCAAACCAAACCAATTCAATCCACCTACTTTTGAATATTTAATATTTTTCTTGAAATGGCTAATTACAGGTTGAGCCTCCAATAAGAAAAAATTGTTGACTTAGGCACAGGGCTACACCGGTAATTGAACATGTTTTTCTTTTTCTTTTTACTCTCGAAGCGTGTGTAACACACAATCGACAATATGCCACCTCATTCCCTCTTTAAGTAACGTGTGGGTGATGCTGGAGTCGCCGGAGATGAGATACCGGTGTCTCGGTCGATGCGCCTCTGCTTAGTCTTCCTCCGACGTTCGTGGGCGCGACGGTCCCCCAGTTTTGATGCTTTTCACTTCAATCCCTATACTTTTAATTTTGTTTTTGGTCCTGATGTTTGTTATATAAGTTTTGATTTAATTTCATTAGGTCCTTCGATTGGAATTAATTGAATGTTTAAATTTTCACTTCGGTCCTCCTTTTAATTTCTGGATTGGGTTTAAATAACTCAATAAAATCGGTACAACAGTTGCAATTTTTGCAATTTTTTCCTTTGATTGAAATTGATAATAAATTTGATTTTCATTTCGGTCCTTATACTTTTAATTTTGGATTTTAATTCGCTTAATATTTGATTTTCTTTTCGGACCTTATACTTTTAATGTTTTTTTTAATCCTTTGATTTCTTTTTATGATTTAAATTTTCTTAAATTTTTTATGGTTTATTTAGTCTTTCATTTATTTTATTTTTTTCATTATTAACACAACAAAAACAACAACAACAACAACATCAATTTAATTATTTTTATTACTTACTCTTTTGTTAATGTTTTTTAGTTATTTCTTCCTCAAGATAATTTGATAATTTTTATTATTTTGGCAATGATAGCAAAGATAATTTTTGTTTTTATTTTATTTTTTTGTTTGATCTTCTGTTGAAGTTTTTAGGATTTTTTTTCCTTGCATTTTTCCCTTTCATTATTAACACAAAAATAAAATAAATAATAATAATAATAATAATAATAATAATAATAATAATAATAATTTAATTGTTGTTCTCACTTACTCTTTTGTTAATGTTTTTGAGGATTTTTTTCCTCGAAATAATTTGATGATTTTTATTATCTTTTTTTGAAGTTTTTAGGATTTTTTTTCTTCCATTTTTTCCCTTTCATTATTAAAACCAAAATAAAACAAGTAAACAATAATAATAATAATAATAATAATAATAATAATAATAATAATAATAATAATAATTTACTTGTTTCTTGTGCTTACTCTTTTGTTTATTTTTTTTACAGTTTTTCCCCTCTGAATAATTTAATAGTTTTTATTGTGTTGACAGTGATAACAATGATAATTTTTAGTTTTTATTGTACTTTTTTGTTTGATATTTTTTTTTGTAGTTTTGACAATTTGTTTAATCTTTCATTTATTTATTCTTTCATGATAATAATGATAATTAAATCAATAATAATAATAATAATTTAATTGTTTTTCTTGCTTGCTATTTTGTTCATGCTTTTTTTTTTCCTTCGGTATAATTTTATAATTTTTATTATTTTGATAGTAACAATAATAATAAAAAATGTAATCTATGCTTGCATCATAAATTTTATTTAAAATTTTATAAATTTTATTTTATAATTTATAATTTTTATTTAGTCATATAATATGATTTAGGTAGTGTCTATGTATATATATACACAATCACATTCACACTCGCGCTGACTGTAGTTTCTGAACAGGTCGTGGATGCAAAGACAAACAAGAAACAAAAGCGAGCAGAAAAGACCAGTTTTTGCCTCGGAAAAGAGCACAACTCTCGGCTCAAATTCCTCTATAATTCTGTGTGTTTGTCGCTTTAATCCCAAGAAAACCAAGAGGAAAAGATAAACTATTGTGTTTAAAAAAGGACTCCATGGCGTGGGTGTTTGAACACTGTTTTGGGTTTACATGAACAGGAGAGCAGTTGCCAAATATCCCATAAAAGACCATGCCAGCCCTTCCTTTCTAGCCAGCATGCACACATGGCCTCCTCCTCTCACAAAATCCACACTGGTAGTTATGACTTCTCTCGCCCTTTTGAAGGAGGTGAGGAAGACAGAGAGTGGCTTCAGCTAGGGTTAGGGATTTGCAGGAAGCGAGAGAACAATATGGAACAATCAAAATACACTGTCCCTGCGGTTTCTTCTTCTTTGCAGCATTTTCAAGCGAGCCAGCAAATAGGCCACTCATTAGGATTAGAGTTAGGGTTAGGAATTGTAGGGCTTGATGACAATGGCGGTGTCAGGAGAGACATAGATGTGGCGCCGGTTAGTGATTACTATCACAAAAGCAGTCTGTGCCAGCACAACCAAGGTCAAGAAGATCATGATTATAATCTTGATTTAACAGCAAGGTTATCATCACCATCATGGCCATTGCACATGATTTCAAGTGGTAGTACTGGCAGCTTCCTTGGCTGGAAAATGCAAGTTTCCAATGCTTCCCATAATTGCTCTTCGTTGCCGCCGCCGCCATTATTTTCTCCCACCACTACAAGACCGCACCTAGTTGGTTTGTGGTTTATCCTCAGCTCCACTATCAACCGGTGAGTGTTTTCAAAAACAAAATCATAATTACCTGCTCTCTTCCTCTAGCGGGTTCTATTTCATTTTTGCACCTTCAAGTTTTGAGTACTTAGATCAGCACCCTTTTCTCCATTTGCAATCATCAAAAGGAGTGGGATCGATCGATCGTTATCTTTCCACTTTCTATTATGATCCTCCCTTTCTGTTGATAATCATTGCTTATTAGTCCAGCAATGCTCACTAGTTAAGGTGTGGACTCCTGTTTTCCAAATATTCTCCTCTCCAGTTGCCCTACACGCTCTTTTTTTCATGGCTTTCTTAGCTATTTTACCTCTAACCTTGCATTCAATGGCATGGATCTCTCTAGCATTATTTTTCTTGTGTACCTAGTTCATGCTTGGACAGTAGTGTCGTGCATTTGTCTAAGTTCATTAGCTGATTTATCAAGTAAATCTTCTTCCCTGGCTAGATTTATCTATTTTAAAACCCCGTCCACTAAGAATACATCCAGTTTACTGCATCTTTCAAATCTCAATGTGTACAGACTTTAGGGTTAATTGGGTTGTGTTTATGGATTGGCAGGGAAGGAGAAGCGCTCCCTCAAATACCAAAAGCGTACATAAGAGTGAAGTAAGTAGTCATAGAAAGCAGTGCACGTTAAGAGTATTTACACACATGATCGTATCATGCATAATATATCAATTCATCAGAAGCGTCATTCATGCTTTATTCTTTCTTCTATCTAATGATGATGCTTGGAGAAAATGAGTGAAAAGCTGACAAAGGTTTTTTTGCTTTTGGGTTCTGGTGCTCTCTTTCATCTCTCTTTTTCCTAATGGGGTCGGTCATCTTGTAATAAAATAAAGAGACGAGAACGTGACTGTTTTCATGGTGAAGAAGTACCTCGTTAGAAAGCTTGATCTAGCTAACGAAGATGAGGTAATTTCTTTCTCTCTTTCTCTCACTTTTAGTCATTATTTTAGTGAGGTGAGCTCTTATTATGTGGGTCATGGTGTAGAAAAGCCATGATTCCTGTCTGTATTGCTATGTTTTCTCGCATGCACTTGGTAGATTTAGCTAGCCTTATGATTTAAAAATTTTAGGGTTTCTATAGCTTTTGGTTATAGACCTATTGATGGTGCATGGATCCTGTCAAGACTTTCAGACCATTATCCCATTCCAATCGCGTCGAATAACCCTAAACCAAGCTCCTTTGGCTCACCTATCAAGATGAAGAAGCACTTAAGTAACTGAACCACAAGATCTTTTACATAATTTGAGAAGTGAACTTCAGAAAAGTTAGCTGGATTTGATAATTATTAAGGTGTGGAAGTAGATAAATCATCTGAGTGAGATCATACAGATGTGTAGGCTAGCTTTCAAGCCCTCTACACATCTTTTTCACTGTGTTAAAGCCTTTTGATCGAGTCAAAAACAACATAATGCGCGGAGAAAAAACTTTATTGAAAAGCACAAGTGTACAGCGGGTATTTATAGCCCAACATCAATTTCTCTTCATCGACACTAAATTTTGGTGTCATGTCTACCAGGAAGAAAAGTGTCATCACGAGGATATGAGTTTTTGATGAATCTTTAAAATGAAAATTCTATTGCGATTGATACCTTCTTTGGAAGGAGACAAGTCCTCGCTTCTTTTCTATCCTGGCATGATCTTCAATCTTCACCGAACTGCTAATATCAGATATTATATCAAACAATGGATGTGATTATTGACACTAGAGTACTGTAAAAATTTGTTGTTTGTGATGGTAGACATGCCCTTGTCAAGTTCACTGAGACTATACTTGGACTCAAGGTAAGTTTGTCTATGAAATTGATTAATTTGTAATTAGCAGCTGATCCAAATTTAAGCCCTCGTGATCTCAAATGGTGGTTCTTATGATGATTACGTAATTTATATTGTTGGCATGTCGAAGGTTCTGTTGAGTTTTTTTATTACATTATTTTGAAATCAGAAATCATGACAAAATGCTGAAACCATACTGATAGATATATAAGATTTAATTCTCATTGTAACCCAAAGGTGAGATAAGATTGGCATTGCCAACGTATTTAGTTTATATGATTGTTAACTTCATGGCTAATGGGATAAGTTGTGGTTTTTTGTGATTGTGGGATGTAGTGGTTGTTTTTACAAGTATTGTTATATTTATAAATATATTAAAATAATATTTCTGGAAATAATTTTTGATAAACATCACCTTTTTATATATAAAAAAAAAACTAAGATTTGTCATAGATATGTTGATGTCATAAATTAAAGAGTTGTCATAAGATTTCTATTTTTCTTGGTGATCTACGGTTTGCAATGAATTTCATAATTCAAGAATCATTCAGTATGCACATGTTGCTATGGGTTTCTTTCTTCTGTAACATTATCAATGTGATAGTGATAATATTTAAGGATGCATAAAGTTGTTTACAGAAAAACCCACCGGTGTAGCCCATGCTTGTTGTCATTCAAATCTCTGTAGCTCATGATTTTTTGTCTCTTTTCCATGGGATTTCTTGCCTGTAATCTACATGTTATCATAGAGCACATTTTGGCAAGCAGAGCATGCCTCTCCATTAGTTCCTCATTTTATGGTGCAAATTATGTAAAATGTGCTCTGCCTCTCCATTAGTTCCTCATTTTATGGTGCAAATTATGTAAAATGCAGATTGAAATATCATGCATGGGGCAGAAATTGAGGCATGCACAGACATTGCAGCAAGTGAGAGATGCTATTTGGCTGCCAGGACTTGTAGATTCAGTAAATCCAGCAGCAGCTATAACACTTGAAAACTCGCTGATCAATGACTCCTTTTTACATCAATTGATGTCTTTGCATTATCATGTACCATGTGGTGTCTAGTGCTAGGGTTTCATTCAATGCCTAACATCCTCGGAATCCGCCAAGATGTATAAAATTACATCATATGTTTAATCCAGTGATTTAAAATCCATATTTTGCACTTAAATAACCAATAACAATAGCATTGTGTTGTAGCACACACCTTCATATATATATATATATATATATATATATATATATGAACACACTGCATTTTGATTGTCCTTGAACGTGGAAATAGTTTTATTTGATCTTCGTGATAAAAAGAAGACAAAAAGAACAAATAATTGTTCTTCTAAAGCAAACTAATGTATACATGGATATTAGATATGTAAAGTAATTATTAGGCCGAGAAAATTCAAGAGTTAGTTTATTTGGATTATCAAAAATAAGGAAAATCAGCCAAATTTTATAATATATAGTCTAAACTAGTAGCTTAAAAAGTCATGAAATGTAATTGTTATTACTAAATTTCATTTTGAAAGATAAGGTTTTTGAAAAATACTAATAAGAAAACAAAAACTCTCTCAAAATGAAGAGAGGAGGGATATGGTCACCGATGCAAAACCGTTGTGAATAGTGAGATTGGATGTCGAAACCTTTCAAAATATGATAACAAAAACATTCATGGGGCGAGTTTATTTAAAAAATTAAAAATTAAATTATTTTATTTAAAAGCTAAATTATAGTTGTCAATACCATTCCGGTTTTTCGATTGGAATGGAACATTCTGGTTTCGGACTGTTTCGGCGTGCCGTTTCGGTATCGTACTGTTTATATATATATATATATATGAAAAAATAAAATATTAATTCAACAAGTATAATTAAAATTAAAGATAAATTAACTTTAAATTATACAATATAAACACAGAGTTAAACAAAAATAATCTCAAAATTAGAAACATCTCTAAAATTCCAAAATATTATAAAAGTAAAATGATTTGAAGTTTTGAAATTTATGCAAATTAAATTATATCATCTGTCTTATCATACTTGTTTTGAAGTTTTAAAAAAAATTAAAAAACATTGTTTGATTTTTTAAAAATGTATTATAATACAGTTAGTTTAATCAGAATGGGCATGGCAGCTACCCTCGGTCATGTAGTCATTTATCCACTATCACAGGTACAAAAGGATAACTCTTAACTCATGTATGATAACTTATATTGTTTTACTCACATAAAAAGACGCGAGTTGTTTTTATTAAACATATTAATTTCTAATTAAACTCATATTATTTTTATATAAAAAATTACACTTGAAAGAGACTCGTAATCTCGAACAAAGTTTGAAGGAGTGGTTTGTAAAAGGGTGTGTATGGTGATCTAAGCCATGACCTCACTATTTTTATCTCCCGTTGCTTGGCAATTGCCATGTGCCCCTCTCACCAACCCACCTGCTCGCACGCTGGGAGGGAACTGCAACTATCATCTAGCAGTTTTGGGAGGCTATCTCTCCGTCGCCGTTTACTGCAATTACAACAGATTGGAGATCTGGGTCATGAAGGAGTACAATGAGAAGGGGTCGTGGGTTAAGAAATACAAAATCGAAGTGTACATGCCAAAGGGTTTGAAGCAAAATCTAGACCGGCCTCTGAAGATCTGGAAGAATGCTTCCAGTAGAAGGGTTGTTCGAGCTCTGTGCGTCTTGAAAAATGGTAAAATTCTGCTGGAGTACAAGAATAGGGTTCTGGTTTCTTACGACCCAAAGAAACCAGTCTAATCAACACGCTAAATGATTTGTCCTGTGAATTTCTTCGTTTATTCCCTCTTTTCATTTGGTTTTTGACTTTTTTTTTATGAACCCGGAATGGAATGCCCGGAACAGACCGAAATTAAAACCGGGACAAAAACGACGTTGTTTTGTCCTAGTTTTATGAACGAAACGGATTTAATAACTTTGAGCTAAATTACCAAATAACCTCAATGAAGTAACTACTCATTTGATTTCACATGCAAATTCTTGAAACTTTAATCCCCTCATTTTGAAATGGGAAGCATCAAAATTAGCCTTTTAAGAATGATATATTGTAGCTAATGTAGTCTTATCTCATTGATAACATTAAAAGTTTGTTAAATAATTTGTTTGGGAATACAATAGTTGAGTGTTTTTTTTAAATATATTTATCTTGAAAAAAACATCAAATTAATATAAATGTTTTTTGTGTTTTAAATGATTTAATTGTAATGATTTCATTTTTGTTATTATAATATATTTTCAAACAAAAAATATTTTTGAAGAACACTATGCATCACAATACTAAACATAAACAGACATCATTCCCCAATAAACAAAATTGTTGAATCCCCATATGCTATGTATAGTCTACTCAAGATATATATTTTCATTCAAGTATGGAATCTATTTTTTGGTTGTCAGAAGATATATTTTACATTTATAATAATAGACTCCAAGTTATCAAAACCATATTAGTTCAAGACAAGAGTTTAGCTAGATGTTGTTCCAAGTCCTAAATTGGATGTGTTGACTTGAATTAAAAAATAAAATGACTGAATTGAGAAAAAAAATAAATTAAAACAAGTTTGAATCATGTCAATTTTCACTTTTTAAACTTGGAAATAGGGCACTATTTTATCTATTTGGAAGGCCTAGTCTAATTTACTTGGATTTGATCGTGTTAGTGTATAATAAAACAATGTCCAAAAGAGCAATGGTGGAATAATTCATAAAGTTAAATACATGAATGATTATTTTGTATATAAACTATAAATATAACAACTATTTTGTATTTCATACCAGAATTAGAATAAGTTAGTAACAAAAGCAAGGACCAAGCTTACCTTGCTTTGGTTCTTTGTTTTACTTTCATTTCTTGACTATCTACTTGATTTAAAAGCATAATGGTCAGATCATTTAGTTAAGTTCCTTAACAAGGATTGATGTTGAATTTTACCCATCACATTTATCTTTTAGAAACTCAATGATTTTTCTTTCAATGTTTTAGCTATTGGCTAAAGATTAATGCTTTACTGTAACCTCATAAATAAATGAGAGAGGTTGATAAAGGTGATTGATCCTTTGTTAATATTTTTAGATAATGTTTCTGATACAAAAAATAAATTCAACTCAGGCAAAAATATGGGATCTTGTATAGTAATTTCATCACTTTAATGTTGCTCTCTACTCTTCCACTTTTGTTTTTATCAAGCATTCAAAACATTCCAATATTCTTCCTTTCTGTGCATTGCTAGCTTATTGCGAGAAAGAATCCCATTAATTTCTTTTATTGCTGAATAATACCTTCCTTCCACAACAACCATGTTGTTCGATTCTGAATCTAAATCATCTTCTTCCTCAATTGAAGGAAAAGATCAAGGTGATAAATGCTAAAGGTGATTGATACTTTGTACAAAAGATATGCATTGTATAATTAGCATGTAGTATCTAGGCATTAATTAGTCTTGATTACAACCTTTAATAGTTTAGCCTCTGTCTTCCTAATATTGTTAGGGTTAATCATGTATATATATTATGCAATATGGCATAGTCGTCATTAAAAAAGAGAAAAGTAATTTTAAATATAAACTTGTTTTATGGTATTAGAGCAACAATTCGATGCTAGAACTAAAACCTAAAGCTCCTAGCAAATCTCATGGCAGACAGTAACGATTCTGAGGTGAAATCCAAAATTGATTCCTCTTCAAGAGCACACCAACCATGGGAGAACTCCAACCATGCTTTTTACTTAAATCATTTGGATCAACCCGGAGCTTTCTTGTTACACAGCTGTTGATGGAGAATAATTTTTCTAAGTGGACTCAATCAATGAGCATGGCATTCAAAATCAAGAACAAACTAGGTTTTGTTCTTGGAACTCAAACCATATCCCTTGTCAACCTTGAGGAGCAATAACAATGGGAGCGATGTGATACACTTGTCAAGACATGGCTCATAGCCTCCATGTCAAAACCTATTTTTGGTAGTGTCAAGAACTGCAAGATATCTCGTGATGTTTGGATAGATCTTCAGGAAAGGTTAAAATTCAACTCTTCAAAGTTGAGAATGGAATCCATGCTTGTGTACAAGGTTCTGATTCGATCACCACATATTTCACAAGGCTAAAAAGCTTATGGGATGAAAGAGATGTTCTATGTGAGATGGAATCTTGAACGTGTGGAGGAGTTAAGATGGAGTATATCAAGAATCAAAAGACCATGAAGTTCCTCATGGGACTGAATGAAGGGTATGACACTCATTGTAGTACCATAGTGTCCATCAATCCCTTACCAGTAGTAAACAAAGCTTATGCCATGGCTTTACGCCATAAGAAACAGGCAACAACTACTCTTGGCAACAAATTTGTGATGCAACCAGAAGGGGCTGTGTTTGTCGTGAAGAACATTACGGAGAGAGAAACCAACGCTGAGGATGAAAAAAAGTGCACCAAATGCAATAAGTATCACACAACTCAAAATTGTCAAGCACATCTCAAATGTTTTTATTGCAATCGGAAAGGGCACGACTACGAACATTGTCGCAAGTGCAAGGTAGTTGATGTGTCTTGAAGCAACAATGTGATATCGGGGCTTGAAGGAACAACCGGGGCTCCTAGCTTCCTTTTTTCTAAAGAAGTCTGCCATCAAATAATTGAGATGTTGAGTAAGAATGTCGTTGCCTCCACCAACCACATTGGTAACACCTCTTCACATCAGGATCTCTTAGGTAAAACCATGTATTTTAGTTCACACAATACGACTATAATGCCTGTACCCCACAACTACTTACTACAATGCACCTTGTCTCAAATTGGTATGTTAAACTACCAGATGGAACCACAAAAAAAGTAACTCATGTTGGACAATTGATTTTTACCCTCGGCTTATCCTTCACAATGAGTTATGTGTTTCCATTTTCTATTTGAACCTCATATCCATTAGCAAGTTAACACGTGACTCCCTTTGTATATCCATCTTTCTCAAAAATGCTTGTTTCATACAGGACCTACAATTGGGGAAGATGATTGGGATGGGCCTTGAGAGGGAAGGATTATACTGCCTTGACCAAGCAAATCAAGTGACATGTAATTCGGTGATCAGTACGTCTCATAGTCTCTAGCATTAGAGGGTTAAGGTATCCATCCAATAGAGTATCACAATTGTATTTTTTTTGTTTCTAATAAGTCCTGTGACACAAACACATGTTTCATTTGTCCTCTGGCCAAACATACCAGAACTCCTTTTCCTTTAAGTTCTATTTCGAGTCAATTTCCTTTGAATTAATTCATATAGACATATGGGGCACGATATTTATGGCACAATATTTTCTTACTATAGTTGATGGTTTTAATTGTAGTACTTGGATTTATTTAATGATTCACAAATCGAAAGCTAAGCAATTACTTACTGATTTCATTAAGCTCATAGAAACCCAGTATGACACATGTTAAAATAGTTCAAAATGATAACGGTCTTGAGTTCAAAATTCCTAGTTTTATTCTTTAAAGGGAATCATCCATCAAACGAGTGACGTCAACACACCTCAACAAAATGGTGTTGTTGAATGCAAATATCGTCATCTGCTTAATGTAGCTAGAGCTATCCTATTCCAGGCACATTTATCGAGCTCTTCTAGGGAGATGCCATTCTTACAGCTACCTATCTCATCAATCGCACTCCAACACCACTTTTAAACCCTTTGAACGACTTTTCAACAAGGTACTTGTATATACCCATCTCAAAGTTTTTGAATGTTTATGTTTTTATTTCACTCATCCTCTCAAACCCAAAAAAATTGATCCTAGAGCAAAACGTGTCTTTGTTGGGTATCCACATGGTCAAAAAGGTTATCGGGTATATGACATAGAGAAAGAGGAAATTTTTGTATCTCGGGATATATTATTTCATGAAGAGTCTTTTTCTTTTCAAGATAAAATTCAATGTTACCTACTTCACATGAGAATCCAACTTCTAGGGTTTCTAGACCAACACCACCCTTTCATCTTGCTTCCCATTCAAGTCTTGATCTCTATGATGATTCCCCTCCAAATGATATATCTATCAAAACAAATGTCCAGCTTCCTAACTCTCATTAAACTCAAACTCTTCCACCACCAGTTGATCATGCTACATCCTCATCAATTTAGTTAGATCCTCCAGCACCTGATATCACGCCTTCTAATCAACCAAGACGTTCCTCACGACCCCTAAAAACTCCAACATTCTTGCAAGACTTTCATGTGGAGGCAGCTCTTCCCTCTCGGTCTACCTCGTCATCTTCACCGAACACAGGTACCTCCCATTCCTTAGCCAATGTTTTGTGTTCTAATTATCGAGCCTTTACTACTCAACTTACAATCCACAAAGAACCAAATTCTTTTGCACAAGTAGCTCAAATACCTAAATGGCGTATTTCCATTACCAAGAGATCAAAGCTTTCCAAAGCAATCACACATAAAGCTTAGTTCCTTTGCATGCACATAAACATCCTATAGGCTACAAATGGGTGTACAAGATTAAACTTAATCCAAATGGGACATTTGAGCGTTATAAGACATGACTTGTCACAAAGGGGTATAGTTAAGTTGAAGGGATAAATTACAACGAGACTTTTTCACCCGATGCAAAACTAACCACCTTCCACGTCCTCTTGAGCCTTGATGCAATATAAAGTTGGCATTTACATCAATTGGATGTCAATAACACGTTCTTGCATGGTGACCTTTCCAAGGAAGTCTACATGAAACTTCCAGCTGGCTTCGGATGAAAAGGGAAGAATTGAGTTTCTAAATTACATAAAAGTCTCTATGGAGTAAAGCAAGCAAGCAGACAATGGTTCATAAAGCTTTCTACAGCATTGAAAGCGACAGGTTTTAGACAATCATGGCAGACTACTCGTTATTTGTCCGAGCATAATCTGGCAATTAACGATGCTACTTGTATATGTTGATGACGTAATTCTAGCTGAGAATGACTTGGAGGATATAAATGCTACCAAAGTGTTTCTATCCAACAGATTCAAACTCAAGGGGAAGCTCAAGTATTTTCTCGAAATTGAAGTTGCACATTCAAAACACAGCATAACACTCTATCAATGCAAATATGCACTAGAAGTACTTGAAGATAGTGGCTTTCTTACAACCAAACCATCCTCTTACCTCATTCATCAGAATTTGTCCTTGACTAGAGCTGATAGAGAGTTGTTGCCTGAGCCTTCACAATATCGAAGGTTGGTAGGTGATTTAATATACTTAACTATTACAAGACTGGACTTGGTATATGCAGTTTATATTCTCAGTCAATTCATGGACAAACCACGACGACCACACCTTGATGCAGCACACCAAGTGCTTCGATACATAAAGCAAACTTCAGGCCAACGAATATTTTACTAGCAACAGGAAAGAAAGAACTCACAGCCTATTGTGATGCAGATTGGAGGAGATGTAAGGATACATGTAGATCACTAACAGGATATTATGTTATGCTTGGTAATGCACCTATTTCCTGGAGGATGAAGAAACAAAGCATTGTTTCACGAAGCAGTGCTGAAAGCCGAGTACCGCTCTATGACAATGATATGTTGCGAGGTGAATCCAACAAGATTGTTTTGCGATAACCAAGTAGCAATTCACAATGCTACAAACCCAGTGTTTCATGAAAGAACGAAACATATTGAGATTGATTGTCATGTGGTTAGAGAAAAATTACAAAGAGATATAATCAAAACACTTCATATTGACACCAAACAATAACTAGTAGATCTCTTCATGAAGCCTATGAGCACAACACAGTTTGGAATTTTGCTTAGCAAGTTGAGTGATTAATATCCACTCCAACTTGAAGGGGAGTATTGAAGGCAAAGATCAAGTTGATAAATGCTAAAGGTGATTAATACGCTGTACAAAATACATGCATCGTATAATTAGCATGCAATTATCTAGGCATTAATTAGCCTTGATTACAGCCTTTAATAGTTTAGCCTCTTTGTCTTTCTAATATTGATAGGTTTACTCATGTATATATTATGCAATATGGCATAACCTCTAGAATGTGATACATTTATGGTGTCTTTTGAGTTTTAGAGAAGATAATTTAAAAAATGTATATATGATGATGTTCCTATCAACTATGCTACAAAAGAGTTTTGGTTGTTTCTGATGATGTCAATCAACAAAAACAACTTGATGGATTAGTAGGAGAGGAAAGATCATTTGATCCTCTGGAATACAGAAGCCAGATTCATTTGAAGAGTCCTAGTTAAATTTGTTATTGTCCTTTTCATCTCCAAACCCTAATAAACAAGCAAAAAACATGAAAAAAAAATGACAAAACAGATGTGGCAGGGTATTCATTGATTGACTAATCAAAATCAAGGATTTGGCATAAATTAAATTCCTTTTGTTTTGGTGGATCAGGCATCCAATTTAGACTATTTTCGCTAATATAGTCTCTTCCTTAAACTAAATGATCCATCATCTACATACGCTTAATATTTAATCAAACTTGCATAAAATTTCCTAGAAACATTGGTGTGCGTGTGCAATTCTGCATGGAACATCTTATTTGTTATTTTATGTCAAAACTAAATCAACTGTGAAAAGAGAAAATGTTCCAATCCAAAGCTACTAACTAGTTCTTAAAACTACAACTGACAATGGCCCTAACACAAAAAAACAGTAAGGAAAATAAACAATTGAATCTTAAAATTGAATGCAAGCATTGAAGAATAAAGTTTAACAGTGCATGTAATGAGATATTTTGACCACTGACATGTCTGAGAGATAATGCACGCCTAATTAAGTTAAGCATACAAGAAACCTCTTAGCTTTTAAAGTCTTGTGGGACATAAAAGAGGCATACAAAAATAACATAAAAAATATAATAAATTATAGCAATCCTATGAAAGAACCACCAAATAAACAGGCATAACAGAACCTATAAATCTACTATGGAAGATAACTAGCTGGCTAAGAAAAACCTCAAGCAGTGCAGCAAAGCTGTGAAACGTAACCATGAGGGATCATTGGAATTGGATGCATAAACAATATGGAAAATGAAAAAAAAACTAAAACAGTGTTTGGAATTTCCTTTAGCCAAGTGAACAGAACAAAATGCCACATGTCAGAATCATAACTAATGCATCATTTTTGTGGTAAAGAAATAAACACTTTCATAGCAATTCTAACCGTGTTAGCAAAAATAGATAAGAAACATGTTCTTATAAAGGATTTATTAGTCCGTTACCACATTATGAAAAGGAAAAGAAGACTGTTAAGGCAGGCACCTTCATTTTTCTCCAAAACAGCCAGCTAACAGAAGATCCAAACCCAAATAGCCATTTGAAATATACATAAATCTTGGTTCCACTATTTAACTTACATGGGGCAATAGCTACAAGTCACAGATTTGTACAGATGCTAATTCAAAGAACCCAATTCTTGTAAGATACCGAGGTAATAATGACCAATAATCCATAAATATTTTCAATATCAAGACTACTCATCGGATTAATTTTACTTGCAAATTTCAAACGACAGCCAGAGAGAATGAAGATGGAGAAAGAATCAAATCAACATACACATCATTGCAATCATAAATGTAGGGTCTGCCCCATCCCTACACGTATATAACTGTTATTAAGATCCAGAATCAACTTGCTACGTATAATTGTGCTCCAGATATGGATACCCTTTAAAATGAATGGTAAGGATCCCAACTTACACTTCCCTAGGTACACAACAGGCAATTATATTACCAGAAACACACAACCGAGGAATTCTTTTTACAAAAAGCGTTACAGAACTCGTGCTTGTTAGAGTCTAAATGAAAGGTAACTATATATGTAAAGGGTATACTTTATATGTAAATCCAAAAAAGCAAATGAAGCTTTATATGTAAAGCGTATACTTTCTGAGAGGAGAAAAGGACTATACCTCAACAAGAACCCTCTTGAGCTCTGGTTATCCTTCAATAACAGCAGTTCTCTTGAGCTCTGGTTATCCTTCAATAACAGCGTTACTTTTTCACATTATTCACATCATTTTTGCTTGAATGATCCTCGAACTACTCTCCCTTAACCTCCAAAACCAATCCGAACTATAAAAAATACCATCTTTCTTGTTTTTATAAAATAAAAATCAAACCCAGATAATATAACTATCACTAAAGAGCTCATCAAACAAAACATTCAGAACCCATCAATACAAATTAGCAAAAAAATCAACGAACAAGACAAATGTTGTTTAAAAAGATGTAAACTTTCTGGTCTGCTTGTGATGTTTATTCTAGTACTCAAAACTACACCAAAAAAGAAAGGTAATTATATCATTAAAGAAAGAAGAAAAAGAAGAGCCCATGAAACCTGAAGGGAGGATCATCGCACGCCAAAATGATGAAAATGAAATGGGTTTACAGCTGAGAAGTCAACAAAAAAAAAACTACCTTCTGATCTCGAACGGAAAAATTATTCAGAAAAGTTTACCTATTAATTGCTTTATTTAAATAATATAAATACAATTTACACCCACAGACTACAATATAAAATATACTTCAAAAAAGAAATAATATTAAATTAAATAATTAATACATAATATTAATTTGATTATTTATTAATAATAATTAATTGATACATAATATTAATATGATTATTTATTAATAATTAATTAATACAAGTTCAATCAAAACCATTTTTTATATATAAATATATTAAATAAATTTTAAAAAAAAATTATTGATATATAAAAAAAAATCTTCAATTTAGAAATATTATTTTAGCTTTTTAATATAACTTTTTCCTTAGATTATTGAAGCTAAGTTTTTTATTTTAGTTTTTTTTAATATTTTCAGTGAAAATACTTTTATTTCTTGTGAAACCTCAACCTATTTTCTTATTAGAAGTGATATATTGGTTATGTAAATTTTAATAATAAAAAAATATTTAGAAGAAAAACTAATATATATATATATAATAAAATTTAAAAACTAATATATATATATATATATAATAAATATATATAACCTGCGATAACAATTCTTAATCAATAGAATTTAAAAATAATTTACATAAAATTCATTAAACTCATGACACATGAATCATAAAACTATGATAATCTCATAAAAATAAATAAATAAAATAAATTATTGAAATCAATAAGATTTTGATATTTTTACAAGATGTGTAAAGTTAATTTTTATTTAAAAAATAGTAAAATAACATTTTGTTAAGCTTTCATGAAAAAGCTAAAATATTATTATTATTATTATTATTATTAGTTTAGTTTAGTTTAGTTTAGTTTAGTTTTGGCTCTTTCATTTAGTACTTGGATGGAGTTGCTCCCATATTCCTTGTTTGTTACTTTAGAAAGGTGGAGAGTAATACTCTGTTTTTGGCGTTTCATGTAGGTGTCCATCACTAATTTTGGTTATTAAAACTTTTTTTAAGAAAAGATATTTGTGAAATAACACATGAAAAGAAATTTAAAATAACACAATTTGTATATGTAGCGATACCTAAACATGATATTTATAAATTTTATTATTGTTCACACTAACATGTCTAATAAAAAAATATTAAATACGCAGGAGAAAAGCAAAAAATATTGGACAAATATTAAACTTTTAAATACAATCTTACAGGTATTATAAAAAAAAAATCTAGACTAGACAAATTTAACCACTTTAAAAAATTATCGCTAATAGAGACCCCAATGGACTACATTTTTTGTCTAAAGGTGGAAAGTGACTCGTTTGTCTTTGGTGGCAAAAATGACCCACTCACAACACCATTGATAATCTTTCTTGTTATGATCAGATGTTAGCATTTTAAGAGTTGAGTATTTGTCGCAAAATAATGAACCTTGTTAGTTCTGTTTGGTATTGTTGAGTTGAAGTGAGGTAATTCTATTTGTTGTTAATTGTTATTTCATTTTTTTAATACCACAATCTTCGGCATGTCAAGATATGGTTGTTATTAGTTGTAGTATTGGCTATATAAGCCAAGGATGCATTTTATGAAGTTGGGTGAGTTACCATTGTGAAATTGATGAGATTTTGATAATTGGTATCAGAGCATCTTAAGGTGAAATAATGAGTGCGAGAGAAGAAGAAAAAATGGGGGGGATTGATCTTTCCCTTGAAGATGACTGAGGGAAGAAATACTGGACATGTGCCTAAATTTTTTGGACATTATGATCACTGGGCTGAGATGATGGAAAATCTACTTCAATCCAAAGAGTATTGGAATATTGTAGATCAAGGTGTTGAGGTGAAGAATGCAGGAGAAACACGATCTTTGTCCTCGATAGTGGCAGACACTCATCAACTCACATAGGTGCAAAGAAAGGCGCATGAAGATAACAAATTGAAACATTTGAAGGCAAAGAATCTCTTGTATCAAGCAATTGAACGAGAAGTGTTGGAGACTATTCTTGACAGAAGCTCTCCAAAAGCAATTTGGAATTCCATGAAACAGAAATTCCAAGTCTCAACAAGAGTTAAGAGAGCTTAATTACAATCTCTACGATGTGATTTTGAAGTTCTTAGCATGAAAGAGGGAGAAACTGTGAATACCTATTTTTCTAGGGTTTTATCCATAGCCAACAAAATGAAGGCTCATGGAGAAAACTTGAATGAGACTATGATCACAGAAAAAATTCTTCGCTCGATGACTCCTAAATTCAACTATGTGGTATGTTCGATTGAAGAATCAAACAACATGACCACAATGTCCATAAATGAAATTCAGAGCTACCTTTTTATGCATGAGTAGAGGATGAAAAATCATGTAAAAGAAGAACAAGTTCTGAAGGTTACTTATGAAGAAAGACCTAGAAAAGGCAGGGGACGAGTAACTTAGAAAGGTGGACGTGGCAAGGTTAGACAAAGCTTCAGCAAAGTTATTGTGGATTGCTATAAATGTCATAAACTAGGACATTTTCAGTATGAATGTCCTAATTGGAAAAAGGTGCAAACTATACAAAATTGGAAGAGGAGAAATAACTGCTGCTAATGGTGTATGTTCAGGACAAGATAACAAGCCAAGAAAATATGTGGTTTTTAGACTCAGGGTACTCGAACCACATGACAAATAATAAGAATAGGTTTATTAAGATAGACGAGCAATTCAGGCACTCAGTCAAACTGGGTAATGGTGAGAAAATAATGGTGATGGGAAAAGGAAGCATCAGACTCAAGATTGAAGGGCTAACTCAAAGAATAAGAGATTTGTTCTTTATACCTGAGCTCAAGAACAACTTATTGAGCATTTGAAAGCTGGAAGAAAGAGGATTGACCATTGTTATAAAATATATGTACTGCAAAATATATCATCCTAATAGAGGATTGATTATGCAAACACCTATGGCAACAAATAGGATGTTTGTGCTACAAGCCACTCTGATTAAATAAAACATAATATGTCTGAAAACAAGTGAGGAGGAATCAACAAAGTTGTGGCATATGCATTATGGGCACATGAACAACAAAAGTCTCTAAGCATTGTAAAAAATTGGTCAAAGGACTACCTTCAATACAAGCCATAGATGAAATATGCAATGCGTGTCATCGTGGCAAGCAACATAGAGTAATCATTCCCAAGAAAAGTCAGTGGAGCCTCAAGGAAATTGTAACTAATACATGCAAATTTATGTGGCCCAATCACTCTAACCTCAAGCAGCTACAAGAGGTATTTACTATGCTTAATAGATGATTTCAGCATAAAGGGTTGGATTTATTTTCTAATTGAAAAGAGTGAAGCCTTTTCTATGTTTAAAGTGTTTCAAATTCATGTAGAGAAGGAAGTAGAAGCTGATATATGTTGTTTGAGGACAGATCGAGAAGGTGAATTCACCTCCAAAGAATTTAATAAACTTTATGTTGAGAGTAGTATTAAAAGGCAACTTACCACTGTCTACACTCCTCAACAGAATGGAGTGGCAGAGAGTAAAAATAGAACCTTGTTAAATATGGTTCAATGCTTGTTATTAGAAATGGAAATGCCAAAATTGTTTTGGCCTGAGGCAGTAAGATGAGGAATGCTTGTGTTAAATAGAAGCTTGACTATGGCTGTAAAAGGAATAACCCCTAAAGAATGTTGGACTGGAATTAAACCAAATATGGACTATTAAGGGTCTTTGGTTATATTGCACATGTGCATGTGTCTAATAAAGGAAGAACGAAGTTAGATGAACGAGGCCATGTATGTGTTTTTATAGGGGTGAGTGAAAAGTCTAAGGCCTATTGGCTTTATGATCCTAAAACTAATAGGGTAAATTGTTAGTAGGGATGTGTTTTTTGAAAAAAAATGCAGGCTGGGATTGGAAAAGAAGTGATGATGAGGTAAGAAATGATGTTTTTAGTTGGGCAGATACTGATAATGAGGAGCTTAGTGATTATGATGAGAAATTAGTAGAAGGAGACAAAAATAAAGAGATTGAAAGGATAATGAGACACTGGGAAGTGAACATGAGGGCAGTATTCTAGGAGAAAATATATGTGACATTGAGATACTCGAAGGAGGAAATGAATGCAATATACCAGGAGGAGAGAATGTGTGTGTCACATCAAGGCAAAATGATACTACCTCACCTGTGAATGATGTTGTGGATGAAATAAGGGGGTAATAAAAAGAACACCTAACTAGATGGATGATTATGTACAAGAGGCAACCATTCATTAAGAATCAACATGCTTCTATGGTAATTGATTATCCAATCTGTTTTGAGGAAATAGTAAATCAAAAAAAATGGAGAGAAGCAATGGACATAGAAATAGAAATCTTTCCACCTATGGCTCGTTGGGACACTATCAGGCTAATCTTGGCAGTAATAGCACAGAAAAGATGGAGTATATTTCAAATGGACGTTAAAATTGCATTCATGAATGAAGAGTTGGTAGAGGCAGCATATATGGAACAACCAGAAAGGTATGTTTGAAAGGAAGAAGGTGTTATGATATCGCGGTCACACAAATTAATTACCATAGCTTAAAACAAATCAAACAAGATAGTATAGAGCAAGCAAGGGGTTGATCTTACGAGGATGATTTAGTTTAGATTTTCATGATATATGTTATGCAATTAGGGGGTTGGAAGTTGTTTAGGCTAGGCTAAATCAAACTAAAAGAAAATTATATAAAATTGAAATTTATCAATAAAGCAAACCTTGGTCGCAAATCAACATCCACCTACAAAAATCAGAATTGATCATGGAAACGACACATCAATTTATATTTTGAATATTTATTTCTTCTTAAAATTGATTCATTAACGTTTCCGACATGTAACTTACCCAACCATCAAACTAGTAATTTGATTTAATGGCAACATTAAAATCTAGATAAATTGATAAATTAAGAAACATCATTGTCCGCAATATATGTTTAGTTCGATCGAATGTTCTCCCTATGATTAAATAGATCTGCTGCAATTATTAACTTAGTTGCTTCATAAGTTCGATTGAATTCATCATATAAACTGAAAAATTGAGGTAAAATATATCTCACAATTATTGAAATCTGAAGGTTTCCATGTTCTTGCAACAAAGAAAAAGAGTTTAGCCTTGCATGTTTATTGAAAAACTATATAAAAAGATGGAAGAAAAAATGATTTAAGGTTTGGAGGAGGAAGATTTATGTTTTGTTTGGTGCTTGCCGAAACTTCCTTACTCCTTTCTTCTTTTATATATGCTTAGAAAATCTAGTATCTGTTTTACAAAATAGTTATTCCTTAAGTTCAAAAAATTTAATTGTCCCTTGTAAAATTCATATCACATCTTTATGAGCTGTAATTTTTGGAGTTTATAGGTCTTTGCGTCGTGAATCCACAAAAATTGAGGTTGCATCAATCAGACTTCTGTAGCTCGAGATATTAAAGATGAAATGGACAAAGGTCGATATTGGCAGATTGCAAAATTTGACTTTAAAGGCTGTGATTTCCATGATCTTCCTTATTTTATTTCTTTTTCCTTAGCTTTCCATACATTTATGGATGTTACTTTTGAATGTAACTAGAATCACTTCATTTCGATCTCTACACCTTCCACTCAACACAAAACACCAATTGAAGATCAAATATGTCAATCAACTCCAATTACCTCCTTTTTGCATCTTTCATCCAAAAATGTCTTCAAAACATAAAACAAAGAATAACAATGCATTTTATACACAAAACATATGCAAAATACTAGGTTAATATGGATGAAACTATGAGATAATATGGTCGCATCAAATACCCCCACATCAATGATACTACAGTCAGTAGACATCAATCCTTCATAGAAATATTGAATGAGCAGCTGATCGGGTATTTGATGATGAGAGCATTAAATACATAGCTGCTTAAATCTTTCCCAATACTCGGAAAGTGTCTCTCTCCATTAGATTGTCGAATCCCACATATTTCTTTCCTTATATTGGAAACTCGAGATGTTGGGACATATTTCTCAAGGAAATTCTTCTTCATAGCATTCAAAGTTCCAATAAATCCTAGGAGAATAGAGAAAAGTCATGTCTTTGTTGCCCCCTTCAAAGAGAAAAGGAAAGCTTTCAACTTAACTTGTTCTTCATCAACTCCATTCGGTTTCATACCAGCATAAATCATATGGAACTCCTTGAGATGAGTGTGAGGATCTTCTCCTGCAAGACCATTAAATATTGGTAACAAATGTATAAAACCAGATTTGAGCTCAAGGTTTACATTATTGTCAATGTTTATACACAATTATTGATTTCCACGTTAGGAGCAGCAAGCTCCTTGAGTGTTTGTTGTAGCCATGGTATTGAGGCGAGCTTCCTTTCTCAATCTACGTAAAGTGTTTTCTATTTCAAGATCAATCTGCACTTGAATTTGATTAGTAGAATGGATCACAAGCATAAATTCTTAAGAAAACTCAAGAGAAAGTAATCATACAAGAGATCGAAAACAATACAAATTATACGAAAATTTTATGGTAGAAAACTAAAACTATCTAAAAACACTAGAAAAAAGAGGAATTTGGCCTCCATAGGGTAGGGATAGTGATATATCGCTTGTCCTGTTCATAATGTCCTTTTCCTTCAGGAAACAAAAGACAGATACCTAATTCCTCCAAAAACTCTGTTTTGAACAGTATCGCTGTCGCAAGTGAACAGTACCATCGCAAGCAAAAATTCTGTTTCTTTTTTTTTAATCAAAACAAATAAAAATAAAAATAAAAATACAAGCACAACAATCAACTAAAATTACCTCCCCTGCAACGGCGCCAAAATTTGTTGCGATGTCGCGGTCGCACAAATTAATTACCCTAGCTTAAAACACACAAGATAATATAGAGCAAGCAAGGGGTCGATCCCACGAGGAAGTTTCAAGTTAGATTTTTATGTTGTACGTTATGTGATTAGGGGGATTTGGTTTATGATTATCTAAACTATGGAAGCAATTAAACTAGCAAACAAAATCAATTAAAACCAAAACTTATCAAGAAAACAAACCTTGGTCACAAGCATACATCTACCTACAGAAATTAGATGTTCATATATCACAGTATCACAACTTCGGTTTTGATATTAAACTTAGCAATAAATTGTTCACAACAATTACTTGAGTCCGCTCTAGCAATCATCATCAACAATCATAGGAAATATGCACAAGAAAACAATCATACTCATTCATAACATAAACTGAAAATAGAAGGAAGAATAAATCTCACGGTTCTTGAAATCCGAAGGTTTTTGTGTCCTTGCAACCAAGAAAAGAGCTTAGCCTTGCATAACTATTGAACACTACTTATAAAGATGGAAGAACACATGATTTAGGGTTTGGAGGAGGACGATTTTGTGTGTTTCTTTTGTGCTATCCGCCACTTCCTTGCTCCTCTTCTCTTTTATATATGCTTAGAAACCCTAATGTCTATTTTACAAAATAGTCCTTCCTTAAGTTGGCAGAATTTAATTGTCCCTTGTAAAATTCATATCTCCTTTATATGACATTGTTTTGAGCTGAAATTTGGAGAGTTAATAGGTATTTGAGTCCTAAATCCACGCCAATTGAGTTTGCATCAATCGTAACTCTGTATCTCGATATATTGAAGTTGGAATGGGAAAAGGTTGATATCGGCAGATTGCAAGATTTGACTTTGAAGGCTGTGATTTCCATGATTTTCCTTATTTTATTTTTTTTCCTTATCTTTCCATAAATTTATGGATGTTAGCTTTTGAATGTCACTGGAATCACATCATTTCGATCTCTAGAGCTTCCACTATGCACAAAACACTGACCGAAGGTCAAAAACTGGTGGACATCAGGGGCTATGCTACTGACTTCATCCGCAAATGGTGAACCGCATCGACTAGGTCAGTTTCGCACCATTCCTACTTTGTTTAGTGATCGGTAGCGAATCAGTTTTCGTTGCCGATTTCCTGATAGGTAGCGATGCAGTTTCACTACTGATTCTTTAAGGAACTGAGAGGAAGGGATTAGATGAAAATGGTTTTAGATAGGGCAAAAAAAGAATAAGAACACAACTAAACCAATCCCAATCAACCCACCACATTACATGAGAAGTATAAATACAAGGAGGATAGAGAGAAAGGATGACTCATCCTCTTCCAAAAACAACAAAGAACTCGTTCTTCCCTTCCTCTATAAACCTCAAATCAACTAGTAGCGAGTGTTTTGTGAGCGAGTGAGGAAAGAAAAATTAAGACTATGAGAGAAGATTTAGACGGTTGCTTGAAGGAAAGGAAAAAAAAGGAGCGCTAGAGAGCGTTTGAGAAAAAAAGGAAGAAGAAAACATAAGAGTGGTTAAATTTGAAAGGTATGGGTCATGAAACCCCTTCCTCTTCTCCTTAATTCCTAAGAGAAAAACTCTAAGGAAATTGACCCAAGATCTAAGCTAGTTGTAAGGGAAACTGAAATTAGCTAAAAGAAACAAGGAAATAGCAATAAATGAGGCTAATTTTAGAACGATTACAATGAAAAATGAATAAAATGGAAATTGTGTGTGTTTGTGCTGGGAATTTGTGTGTGTTTCTGCTGGGAAATTAAGTGTGTTTGTGCTAGAAATTTATGTGTTTCTGCCGGGAAATTGTGTGTGTTTCTGCTGGGAAATTAAGTGTGTATCCGCTAGAAATTGTGTGTGGTTGTGTTGGGAATTTGTGTGTGGTTGTGCTGGAAATTTATGTTGTTTTGGTTGGGATTTGTTGAGGAATTATGTGTCAAATTTGATGGTTTCAATGTGTGTGCTCTATTGGATATTGGTGATAGGTTGTTACAACATGCGTGGTGTGCGTTTGTTGCCAAATTGTGTGCTTTGCAACACAATGAATTGTGATGTCGTTGTCGAAGCTATAATAGCTACAACAAATTAACAATCACTTCTGAATGGTGTGTTTTACAGTGAGGTATGATTCGCTGCCAAAACTATGTCGTGTAGCGAATCAGTTCTTGCGAACCAATTTTCACCAAACAGTTTCGCGAATCAGTTTTCGCGAACCAGTTTTCTCGAACCAATTATCAAGAAACATTTTTCGCTACCGAAGTGACAGCCTACATCGAACCCATTTCACTGTTGATTTCTGCCATAAGCCTCATATACTGAAATGACTTCAATGCTAGTAACAATTTCATGGTGTGATGGTGTAAATCTTGAATGTGAACATATGAACTCTTGAAATGAGTGTGGTGATGAATGTGATTCAAAAATACAAATGTATTGATTTATGACCATTGATATCGCAGGCATTGCGGTCAAGATTGGACCATTGTCAAGACAGGAACAATCTACAGGTGGAGCAGGTAGGTGACTTTCACATTCCCTTTTCATACGATGCATAAGAAATTGTTTTAATATGAATATTATCCTAATGTGTTAGAGCTTGTATTAGATTGTCAAATGCTTTAATGTTGATAAATGAATAATTAGTTTTGGCTAATGACATCCGAAAGGATGAGAGGGATAAATGATTGATTAGCTTCGACTAATAGCATCTGAATGGATGGTTGGGACAAATGATTGATTAACTTCGGCTTATGACATCTAAATGGATGACCGAGAAAAAAAAATGATTAGCTTCAGCTAATGGCATCCGAAGGGATGAGCATGACAAATGAATGATTAGCTTCGGTTAATGGCATCCGAATGCGATGGTCAGGACAAATGAATGATTAGCTTCAGCTAATGGTATTCAAAAAGGACCATGGGGGATGAATGGTTAACCTCAACAATTGATGCCTTATGAGGGAGGATAGCCGGGTTTAAGATTATGATTGCTTGAAAAAGAAAATGGTGCTTCTATACACATTACAAGTTAGTCGCATTAAGTATATGCAGAAATTATAATTTTTGACACTTCATTTAACTACTAGACCGTTTGATCATCTTTATTATTATTATCATTGAGTAATTACATTCCCTTAAATGATTTGTACTGTTGCAGGAACATCACATCAACAAGAGGTCTAGGGAACCCGATATACAGGAATCTACTTTTGCAAGGGATCATGTAGATGCATTCTAAATCACGATGTATTTTGTATGAATTAATGTATTGAATGCATAACTTTTATTAAACCTTTTTGTTTAAATTTGTAAACCCTATTAGTATGATAGGAATGTAAACCTATGTCTATGTATGTATATTTGTTTAATATAAATCTCTAATCATGCAACCATAATATTACGCGTTCATGTAAGATTTACTTTTAAATGAAAAGTTTATTGTATGGAGTGTATTTTACTGATGTGAGGTGATCTCGTTCGTTGAGTATCAGCACCATGTGTGTTGAGCATATATATATATATATATATAAATGGGTTGTTACAATAGTGGTAAATTAGTTATGCTCGTTTTCAACCACCAATGACAAAACTCCATGTATAAATTTATAGTCTGTTTTGATTGTCATTGTTATGTTTGTTAATTTGAGATTACTTTTGCATCTTTTTTAATGAGAAAATATATGTCGAAGAGTAACTTTACCCTATAGTTGAACTTGTACATATGAAGGTTTATATATAAGGTTGAGAAATAATTAATTTAAAAATCTAGATTAATAGATTTTAGGTTCATGTTGATTTTTTTGTCCGTAATCAATGTGTAATTTTCCTTTCATATATGAAACTAAACAACTTCCCTCTTCAATATAGAAACCCTAGGCCCACGTTGTGAACCTCGTGCCTGAAGGGTGATATGCTTGTTTGGAAGTGTAGTTGAGATTGTTTTTAAAGTGTTTTTTAATTTAGAAATGCATTAAAATGATGCTATTTTATTTTTTAAAATTATTTTTCACATAAGCACATCAAAATAATCTAAAAATATTTTTTTTTAATTTAAAACAAAAACTAAAATAAAATTCAAATATTTTCAAAAACATTTTTAAAATACAGCGTCAAACATAGCTATGTCTGCTCAGGAAGTTATCCCTGTTTTCACTATGAGAGTAGGCTTGGCCGTACACCAACCAGTGCATGGGGCGACCTCCCTCACCTGGTATCGGCCTTTGGACTAAGGTTATTGATACCGTTTCGTTTCGGCTGAAACGACCTAAACTCTTTATACTAGTAAAAAAACGAGACAAATCGACGTTGTTTTTGTCTAATTTTAAATACTAGTTCATACTAGAAATATTGGCCAAAACACCACGGAACCACTCCGATTATGCTGTTTCGGACACAAGGAAAAACTTCATTTCCCACGCGTCTCTTGCCTTCACAAGCAAATTAATTCTGCATTGTCAGTATAATGTGACCAATCAATATATATAATATTATCATATGATATATATATATTATATTATAATATTACATGTTATATAAATAATATAATATTGTATATTTATATAAGTAAATTGTTTTCTAAATAATATAAGTAATATTATATATAATATTATATTATTATATAATATGTAATATATATATATATATAATATTATGAGATATATTGAAAATGTAAAAATAAAAAAAATAAAAATTAGAAAAAATATATTATAAAACGTATAATATGAGATATATATATATATATATATATTATAATATTACATGTTATATAAATAATATAATATTATATATTTATATAAGTAAATTGTTTTCTAAATAATATAAGTAATATTATATATAATATTATATTATTATATAATATGTAATATATATATATATAATATTATGAGATATATTGAAAATGTAAAAATAAAAAAAATAGAAAAAATATATTATAAAAAGTATAATATGAGATATATATATATATATATATATATATTATAATATTACATGTTATATAAATAATATAATATTATATATTTATATAAGTAAATTGTTTTCTAAATAATATAAGTAATATTATATATAATATTATATTATTATATAATATGTAATATATATATATATATATAATATTATGAGATATATTGAAAATGTAAAAATAAAAACAATCAAAATTAGAAAAAATATATTATAAAAAGTATAATATGATATATATATATATATTATAATATTACATGTTATATAAATAATATAATATTATATATTTATATAAGTAAATTGTTTTCTAAATAATATAAGTAATATTATATATAATATTATATTATTATATAATATGTAATATATATATAATATAATATTATGAGATATATTGAAAATGTAAAAATAAAAACAATCAAAATTAAAAAAAAATATTATAAAAAGCAAAATTGATTTGAATTTTGATTTTATAAAAAATAAAATTATATTTAATTTTTTCACTTTTTAAAATTTTTCATATATATATATATAATTAATTATATAAAAATAGTAGTACAATCCTAAAACGGGACATCAAAATATTTTAAACTAATAAAAAAATAAAATAACAATCAACTGTTGGTTTGAATTATGTTTGGAATCTAAATGAATGAATTAAGGGCAGCCATAGCCACCCTCAGAAAAGATGATAATGATTAATATATTGCGACATTTAGAAGTAATTAATGTCTTCATGACACTCATGCGGTCTTTACATCATGTAAAAACATAAACAATAATCATTGTGTTTTGTGCTCTATACAAATTATTTGGATGGTCATGCCTCGTGACTCACACCACGCTTCTTTTTTCTTTTTTAATTCTTTTCAAGGTCATATAGCATTAATTAATTAATTACAAAATAAGAGATGATTAAAATAAATAAATCAAGAACGTCGAGGAGAGAATTGCTTGCTTGTATAAGAATTCAAAAGGTACTCTTTTTAGAAATGACAAAATGTAAGTGATTAATTAGTTAAATCACTCCTTATCCATTACAACAATACTATTTCATATATTCCCACTATTATTTTGTTTACGTTTCAAAGTATTTTTTAAAAAATTAATTAGTTATTTTAATTTAACTTAAATGGGTTATTTTAGATTATTTTCGCGTTAATATAAACAAAATTATTTTAATATATTTTTAAACAAAAAATATTTTTAAAAACAATTTTAATGATACTACCTGTAAGTTGTTTGATTACCGGAATTTATTAAACTAGACTCTCCTGTTATCACCCAAATTAAAAAGAGAGAATCGTTTTTTTACAATTTAAAAACAATATAATATATATATATATATATATATATATATTTTAAATACTCTAGGTTAACTTATTTTACCGAGTTTTATGCCCCAGGTCGAGTTTAATAGCTATATAGATTATAGAACGATGATTTTGAGCAACCAATACGGTGCCGGTTTAGGGAGAGTTGTGGACCATGTGGGACCAGCAGCAGGGTAGATGGTGATTGATGAAAACTACTGTTAGGACCAAAAACTATATAAATCAAATATTATATAAAAATTCCAGCAAAAGTGAAAGGGAAGCTGACATTACAGTTTGCCCCGTTAAATCACTCTCTAACCTATAGGGTGTGTTCATCACTCCCCCATTATCCAAACACCCCCATTTCACTTATTAAACTTTTGATTTGACAGTGGATTTGGTGTGAGGTTCAGGTTAGGGTTGAGTGAATTAATTTAGATTAATAATTATTTTTTAAAATGATAAAAATAATATCATGAAGGCCTATCTAAGCATGACTAGGATCCATGGCAGCAAAAAGGGGGACCAAAATAGGGTATTTATGCATTTCTTTTCTGGTTAAAAAACAGGAACAGGAGGAGGGGAGGGGTGTGTGTGTGTTGAGCACGCATGGAAAAACAGCAGCAGCTTCGAGAGACAAGCTTGAGGAGGAAAATAAAAAACATCATATGTCAGTGGGACCAACTGCCAAAGAAGACTTGTGGGGACAAGACAAAAACGAAGAAGGAAGAGGAAACATTATTTAGATTTAGAGGCTGTTGTTTCTTTTCTTCAGCTTTTAAACAGCAGTGAAAGAGCTTTATTTGCTTCTTGTCCTTCATTTCTTTCTTGTTATCACCTGTTGTTTTTAGCTGTTGCTGTCTTACTGTCTCTTCTTTTTTATAACAAGAAAGAACTCATCTGGCAAGAACCATTGCTTCTTCTGCTTCTGTTCTTTTCGTTTTTCTGATAATGTCTCCCATTTGGGTCTCTTCTTCAATCTACAGTTCAAGATCTCTCCTTTTCCTCCCCTCTACTGTTCCACACTCTCCCTCTTTACAAGTAACTGTTTCTCTTTTCACAATGCAGTGGTAATGTTGAATAATGCTTGGTTTTAGATACTCCAAAGATCTGCAGATTGACATTGTTGAAGATAGCATTTCGGCTTGAGTTTGAGTTGTAGCCATGGAATTATTAGGCGAGTTCATTATTTGGAAGATTATGTGATGAATGCAATTATTTTTTCTCTGACTCTCCTTGTTGCCATTTTTGATGTGTAGTTAATTAAGCCAGATGCGCCTAATATATAATATTAGACATGGTGGGAATTTGGAATCTTGTAGGGATATGTAGATTACATTATTTGCTTTAACCTCCGATATCTGTTATACTGACAAATTGTGTTTAATGTAAAAAAACATTTACTTTATTGCAGAATTAATCAAATTCCCCAAGGAAAACGACTTTTTTTTTCTTTTCATGTTTATATTTCAAGAATAATGCCATTTTGCCACCATGGTTTTGTTCGTGTTTTCCTCCAGCATTTATCCTGGTCCAAGGCTATACTAGTGTTGCATGGAGGGATGGATTATACCTTTTTTTTACCGAGTTTCTTTAGCATTGCAATCCGCATTTGCCTTATTAGAAGGATGTTTGTTTCTCTATTTTGTCAAAGTGTTGGCATTAGCAAGATTGAAGTATAATTTATGCACTCAATTAATGGTTGATGTTGATTCAGGATCTCAAGAAAATGATGTGGACTCATCCCCTGGGAAAAGTTTGAATGGGAGTTTGAGGAAGACAAGATCAGGTTGGTTTTTGGATTGCGGAATTTAATTCTTGTGAGCTGTGCATTTACCTTCTCGTTTTTAACTATAATTGTGTTTTTACGGTATAGTTTAAGTAGATTTTTGAACTTGTTTAGCTTCTGACTGCTCTAAACACTTGTCAAATGTCTCTCACTTTGATTACCTGCAATGGTGCTATTCACCTTCAGTTACTTGTTGTACTTTCAATAATCTGACTTACCTGACATGGTGCTATTTGGTCGTGTCTTTCTCTTACTTGGACAAGCAAAAGCTTTAGAAGTAAGGAGGATCTTGCTTTAGCAATGTTTGATTTTTCTGCCACCTTGTTTAGCTCGGAATTTATCTTCTCTCATATGCCATTTTTCATGATAACAACATTGTCAGTTGATCTAAGCTTGTTATCCTAGCTTTAAATTTGCAAACGACCTTTCTTGGTTAATGAATTATTAATTATGTCCATACTTGATTGTTTTCCATGTTTTACAAGAGTGATGATTTTGGCTCAGGTATCTTGCAAAATGATTTGGACTCATCTCCTGGAAACAGTTTGAGTGGAAGTTTCAGGAAGTCTAGCTCTGGTTTGTAATGATGGCTGATCCTTTTTCCTTCATCTTTGTCACTTTAGTACATTCAATTGGTTCCTGAGTCTCATCTCAGAACTTACAAATTAAATGTTTCAAAGTATAGTAGAACGAGATTGAATGCATTGTTTTCACTCTAAGATCATCGAGGTTTTGAATATTATGATTTGTAACTTTTAAAAAATGAATCATCACCTAATGAATAGAGATGATACAGACCTGGTGCACATACTTTCCGTCTTGCATAGACGAGATCAATGCTTGACAATGAAATTTGAAATATGGATGATGAGCCAAGAAGGAGAAATACGGGAAAGAGATGTTTTGGGCCTATTATTCTCAAGTACACATGCATGGAAAGTACTAAGCAGCTCATTGCATGCTCACAGTTTACTGTCATTCTCTTAAATAGTTCACGGAGATGTTTCTGTCCTCTAACCAAGTATTAACCTGCTTTATATCAGATTTCACTTGATAATGATGTGTAACTAATACATGGATTTCTGTGGATGTAGTGATGTCTGCCCAGAGTTTATCTGGCATTTCCACCTCAAGCAAGCCCGGTCCTGCTTCCAGAAGAGAATTCAAGGCACTAAAAGACTGTGCAAGGAAACTTGTCAACCTTGAATTATTCACACAGGGTCTCGAGGACTGGGTTTTGGAAAATTCAGAAGGAGATTTGTCCAACAAGGGGCAGTTTTTGAGGTCTCCCTTCTCGATTGATGAATTGTGCAAGCTTGATTTAGCTTTAGAGGGGGTCCTGTTTCAGCAGCTGTATCGTATGCCATGCTCACCATATGCTTCTGATGATTCAAAAGAAGACAGGTATTTTGCAATAGAAGGTTTCCTTCATGCTGTTGTAAATGGCCTGTGGCGTACATTTTGGCACAGAAGTGGGCCACTACCATTCTTTTTATCCTGTCCTCGTCATCCTGGATCAAAATTTTATACCGTGGAGAAAGCGGTGTCAAGGGGAAGGCTTGAAGATCTCTGTGGTTTAGCATTGGTGCAAAGAACTGGGAGTGATATGCAAGTTCGTTGGGATCATGTTATGGAGTTTGCCTTATTTAGACCAGATATACTGTCAGAAAATGAGTTAAGATTATCTCCTGGCAGTATATGTGAAGCCCTCTTTTATGGTGTTCATATACTTATCACACAGAGTTTGAGCAAGTTCAGTACAGTTGGCAATAATTCTGTATTTATTTTGGTTTTTGATTCCAAATTTGTTGGGGTAGTGAAGCTTGGGGGTGATATTAGGAAACTTGAAGTGAAATCAGCTGATCCGTACCAATCTGTGACTGAATGGATCAAGTGTCATGCTGAAATTGCAGTTTCCCCAGTTGACCAGGTATGGAACAAGCTAGGTAATGCAAACTGGGGAGATGTAGGAACTCTTCAAGTGCTTCTGGCAACATTCCATTCTATAGTCCAGTGGCTGGGATCGCCACGAAAGTCAATAGCCTCATTGGCTTCAGATCATGGTCTTCGTCTTCAGAAGCGTAGGATGGAGTGTCGCCTAGTTGAAAATGAAAATGCACTGGTCTACTCCCAACAAATGGTACATCAAGGAGAGATTGAAGAACTTGAACAAAGTGACAATCCTTCTTTGAAAAAGAGAGCATCAAATTTGAAGCTTAGAGAGGGTGATGTGTTGATGTTGGATGACCAGAAGCAGGGACATAAGAGTTTTAAAATACAGGATTCTTTTGTCGGAGGTAACTACTTTATGTATAGTGCTGTGTCTCTAGATTTTCCTGCGGAGTTTTTGACTTTATATGTGGGTGCTCACCCATCCAGACTAGAGCCATCCTGGGAAGACATGAGTTTGTGGTACCAGGTACAGAGGCAAACAAAAGTATTAAACATCTTCAAGCAACAAGGAATTTCATGTAAATATTTGCCAGGAATAGTTGCCTCTGGCCGGATTTTGCATCCTGGTCCATGTAAAAAGCAGAGTCCTGGTGGGCGTTGTGATCACCTATGGTGTGGAACTCCGATACTTGTGACGTCTCCAGTCGGGGAGCCACTCTCCTTCACAGTTGCTCGAGATGGCCCATTTTCCTCAGAGGAAGCACTTCGCTGCTGCCGGGACTGCCTAGCTGCTCTAAGAAGTGCATCAATCGCCAATGTCCAACATGGTGATCTTTGTCCTGAAAACATAATTCGTGTCATTCACCCCAAAGGCTCTGGAAAGATGTTCTTGCATGTTCCAATTTCATGGGGACATGCAGTTCTAGAAGACAGGGATAGCCCGGCAATAAATCTACAGTTCTCCTCATCACATGCACTTCAGCATGGTAAACTTTGTCCATCATCTGATGCTGAGAGCCTAATTTACCTTATCTTTTTTGTATGTGGGGGGCCTATACAGCAACAGGATTCCATCGAGTCTGCCTTGCAATGGAGGGAAAGAAGCTGGGCAAAGCGTTTGATTCAGCAACAGCTTGGTGAAATTTCAGCTCTTTTGAAGGCATTTGCTGACTATGTTGATAGCCTTTGTGGAACCCCATACCCAGTTGACTATGATATTTGGTTGAAAAGACTAAACAGGGCTGTGGATGGCTCAGCAGATAGAGGTAAAATGATTGAAGTAGCAGCGAAATTAAGATTGGAAGATGTTGCTGAATCTTCAGGAACTTCTGGGGGTGGCATTTAATCATGTCCATGGAGGTTTTTGGCCTTTTTCTTTTTCTTTTTCTTTCTTTCTTTCTTAACTATATCAGAGTGGTAAAAAGCCATTTTTTCCCAGAGGCCCTCGGATTCTTGTATCCACAGCCTCCTATCCTTCTCAAACATTAAATTGTTTAGAGTTGATTCTCACTGGCACAAATACTGTTGGTGGGCATTTTTGAAGTGGATGCATGTAATGTAAATGCTGCTTTATTGCAGTTGTCAATTCCATTGTCATTAGTAGGCGACAAGAACCCCCACAAACTTTCTTGTCTGTCTGGGACATTTGGTTCAAAGTTCAAACATGCTGATTCAAGGCATTGGAATTCCAAGACAATTTTATGTACAATTGGAGATTGGGGAGAAACCACCATATGTAATCACTAAATGATCTGATCTGATCTGATCTGCCGAGTAGATCTATTACAACTCTCAATTCTTTAACCTCTCAATGACTTCTAACCAAAACCACCAGGAGTTGTTATGCTTTCATCATGGACGCAAACAAAAATAACACGCCAAAACAAGACAATATTGAAGTCAAATGAGGTGGTCATGTAAAATCCTAATTTGCATTTTTTTTATTGAATAAATAACTTTGTGGAGTCTTCCTCTGTACGAAATTCACAACTTCTCAAATAATCTTAAAAAATCAATCTTAACACATCAGAAAACCTAAAAATAAGGAAAAACAAATAGTCAAGATTCTAAAAATCTAAAAACACCAATAGGAAAATATTTCCTAAACTAATAAGAAATAATAACAACTAAAAAAGTAATTTCTCACTATAAATAACCTATATCAATTTGTTATTATATTAATTAAACTTATTCCAACCCATAACTTGGACTAACCGCTTAATGTTAATACAAATCAATAAAAAACAACATTAATATTTTTTTTAAAATATATATATAAAAAACATCATTTCATCTCACAAATACCTTATTGCCTTGTCAACATTTATAGAGTTGTTTAATTATTTTTAAAAAGAATTTTTATTTTAAATTTTTACAGCAGTTTCTCATTAAGTAGATGAAAAATATAACATTTCAATTTGTTTTTCAATTTTATCTTCAACAAGTCACAATGTGTCTGAAATTATAATAACGGTTGCATTTTAAAGTATATTTACCTTAAAAATACAATATAATAATATATTTTTATTTTTTAAGATTTATTATTAATATTAATATTAATATATTAAGAAATATAAATATAAAAATAAAATTTTCAAAACTCCTTTCAAAAACAAAAACAAACATGCCAGAGTCATGCAAACCAATTTAAAATCCTTATTCTACACTTCATCGAACTTGATAGATACAACTCCTTCCTATTCACGCTTCCCACTTCTCTTCCGTCTCTATAAATTCTAAAAATCAAAATTCAAAACCCAGAAATCAAATTTCTCCAAAGGCACAATCTTTTCACATTCTTTTGAGTTACAAATAAAACCCTTTAAAGAAAGTAATCGATGGAATTTGGTGAATGCTCTTCTGGTTCCAATTCGTCCTCCAATGAAGTCTGGGCCAAACTTGGTATTTTCCTCATCTTTGTTTCTACAGCTTTTGTGTTTTTTCATATGTTATCCTCTGTTTGTTTGCCTATAAAATGTTTCTAGAAACTATTTTTAGTGAATTTTAGTGTTGAAGCTGACATTTTTTGGAAGTTAAATTGATTTGAGAGAAACCCAGATGGGGAAATTTAACAAAGAAAGAAACTTTCTTGGTTTTGGGATCTTAATTCATTGTTGCATTCGATTTTTTTTTTTGGAAGTTCAATATAATGCTTCTGTTAATGTATTTGTGCTTGCTTGTTATGGAGGGATTGTTACTGTAATAAAGTATTTTTCTTGAATGCTGAGTGAATATGATCGTAGTGCGAGTACATTGGAATTAGAAAGTTGGAATCATTTTTAACATAAAATCAAGAATGATAAATAGAAACCCCATTGGTTAACTCTACACTTTTTGTTATGAACACTAGCCTTTTCTTGATTAACATGGTAAGAAATACTAGAGTTCCTATTTTGAATCGGGGTTCTTTACAGGTTTGAACTGCCGATACTGGAGCCTTAGATTTGTTCAATTCTATAAATGATAACATTTTCATTGCGTCTCCTATTTGTAGACAATTCTGGTCGATAATGTCAGCTGAGAATCATATTAGTTCTCTTATTGAAAAAGCTACATTCAGTCATATGCAACGCAAACTAGTAAGGCAAATAGAATAAACTACAGGAATTGACAGCAAACCTTTTTCTGTTTTGGGATTTTAAAAATTAATTGATTTATTCTATGTTGCAGTACCATCTGACTCGAGATATTCTGATGTCGAGATAAGGTCAAATGAGATGGTTATCTGCTCAGAGATCACATCTTCTTCTCTTGAGAAGCATGACTGGTGCAAAATAACAAGGAACTTAGATCAAAGCTCTGCTATGATGCAAAATAAGAGGTTATTTCTAATTACTAGTTAGATCTTATATTTTATTTTCTGATATCATGAATAAGTTGATTTTATATATAAAGATTGATACATTTAAGTAATAAGCCACTGGCAATCTAAAACATGGATTTATATGCTATTGATTGAAATACCAGACAATTCATGAAATCACTGGCAAAATGTTGTCTTCCTTTAGGGGGACAAAGAGTTGCTTGACTAATCCGAGAATTGGTCTTTAATTGCAGATATTCTTAATCCAATTGTAGAGTTAAGCTCGTTGTCTTTGTTGAGTTATTACTAACATTCTGTCTTTAGTACCATAGTTAAGGCCACTAAGGCTGGTGATATGACTTTTGGCCTATCAATCAGCAAATCATTTTTCCATTATCCAAAAGACAATCAATTTATTGGAGTAACCACATTGATAGGAGATTCTGTTTGCTAGTTTTCTTAATGATGATCATATCTCTTATTGTCATTGATTGATAAATGCATCTTTCCAGTTGATCGGAGATTCTCAAATTCTGTTGCTCTGGTTGTTTATCTGTTGTTTCTGATACAGCTCGAATACGATACTTGTTGATGAGGCCACTGTCCCAAATGAAGATGATGTAGTGATAAATTGTGGAAGTGAAATTATTCCTGGCCCTGCCAGACAAGGTCAGATATTTTTACTTTGTATTAATTTTATTTTTTCTTCTTTACAATAATTTACTTGAATAGATACTGCAGCCTATAAAAAATATTTTTCTCATCTTGTCAATCTATCTTGAGCTAAATTTCAGAAAACACGGCAACTTCAATTGCATGTCTGTACTTTTGTTTAACCACCATTGGTTATCTTGATGGTAACTGGAACAGCACTCCCAGCATTGTATTCTACTTTTGTTTAAAAAAGAATTAGAGATATTTGATCTCTGTTCTTGATTTTTTTTTGTGGGATGCATAAATTTATTTGGTATAATTGACCAATCGGATAGGTTTGAGATGCACTTCCAAGTGGGATTTTAATCATCTGGGGCTGAGTTTTTTTTGAGAATAAGCTTCTGGATTGCAATTGTTTCCCATTTGATACTGACTATCTCTTATAAAAAAGGCTTTTTATTTCTTACGTTTCTAGGATATCTGAGCTACAGATTTAAACTAATGCCTCGAGAGTCTTTCACGCGATGGTTAAAGGTGAATGATTGATCATATTTGGAATCCTTAAATTTCTTCAGGTGTTCCATTGCCAACCACGAGTATGCTGATGCTCTTCTTTGGTTTTGGTTTTTCTCCACCAGGTCTGTATAGATGCTGAGCATGCAAAATGCAGCATTTGCTTAAACGTATGGCATGATGTTGTTACTGTTGCTCCTTGTCTACATAACTTCTGGTTTGTGATTTTTTTATGGCTGGAGAACAGAATTGAACTTTCAACTTATTGTTTTATAATCTACCTGTCCTATGCAATACAGCAATGGATGCTTTTCAGAATGGTTGAGGAGATCACAAGAAAGACATGCAAGTGTTCTCTGTCCTCAGTGTAGAGCAGTGGTACAGTTTGTTGGTAGAAACCACTTTCTGCGTAATATAGAGGAGGTGATATACCTTAAGTTTCATTCAATTCCTTGGCAAACATGTGACATCTCTGTGCAGGCCATCTATGTGCCTGGATGGAACGAGACATGTATTTCCCTTTGTTTGTCTATTTCCCTTTTGTTTGTAGTTGGTAGATTAACCTATTTGTTTTAGGCTGCCTTAGGATCATGTTTTGCACTTACTTGAAGTATAGAAAAATTTTCTTATTGATTTTCTTTCACATTTGCAAAATATCTGCTATATATATTTTGTTGTTAGTTTCATTGCTCAATGTTAGTGCTCGTGCTGCATTACTTTGCTTACAATTCTTCTATTCTACTTATTTGTGATTCTGGATGATAATTATGGTTACCTGATATAATTGAATCTACTGAAAGAATGTCAATAACATAAAAATTGAGTGTAAGTTGAAGCATTACTGCTTATAGGATATAGTTTCTTGTGCTGTAAATTCATGTATATATAAACCTTTCTTTCTTAATTTTGCACACTGATGTATCATTTTTTAAAGTTTATTGATCGCGTCTTGCAATTTTTAGCCAATCTTCCAAATTCTTAACCCTTCATTTCATGCCTGTTTTCTGATTCATTTTTGAGAGTTTAAAATTTCAAGGGCATCCCCTTTCATTTATAGCATGCTCAAGGTTTATGGATATTACTTTTAACTATAATAGTAACAGTTTCTGATTGTTCTTTTTTAAGGATGTTTTGCAAGCTGATTCTTCATTGAAGCGGTCAGATGAAGAAATAACTCTTTTGGATTCCTATGCATCAATAAAATCAAATCTTGTAAGTAATTTTATGCCTAAAGCCATGATACTTGATACAAATATATATAATGCTGATGCCATGTCTGGGATTGAGTTACGAGATACAAATATATGTCTTATGCTTGTATAGGATTGAGACATGCAATGCTTAGTAGCATTCTCTCCCCCAACTTTATCTGTCTTGAAAGTGATTTCTAACCAAATATTACTGATTAATTGAGATAATGGATGCTGAGTAATATTTATTTTTGTGATACATTACAAATAGTTTTTTCTCGTATCTTCAATTGATGGATTTACATTGCAGTTTCTTGTGGTTATTTCAAATTGTTGGGATACTATTTGTTTGTCTTTGGTCTGGATATCTTCTGTACATAGAATGGTGCTTTTAACTAGTTAACTTAAGTTCCGATGAGTATGAGATCATTACAGATTTTAACTTCTGATGAATTTTAGGTCATTCAAACAGGAAAAAAGCAACATCGAAAGAGGCCACGCCCAATTTTGGATGCTGAAAATGAAGTTGCAGATTTCCCATGTCCTCAATGTGGTAATAGTTTCAATTTCTTTTACAATTACTTGCTTATAAATCATATCATTTTCTGGAATACTGGAACCTTTGGAAGGAAAACAGTCCGTTCTATTCTTAAAGAAGAAAAATATGAGCCAATTTCTGGTGCACAACTTGTGGGTTTCATATTTTATAATGGTGTTTCATACACAACTGCTGAAGCTTGGATCCTCGGGTATATCAATCTATGAGTGTGATATCATGGTCACGGTCATTTTGATGTCATTCTCAATCTCTTCTCCATTGCGTTCTAGATAATTTGTGATGGGTTTCTTCCAAATGCATCTATTTTACTTGTCTTCTAAGAGAATTTAGGCTTAGCCTCTCCATAGGGTTCTTGAACATGGGGAAATGCTAGGTAAAACAAAAGCTCCGTTGTTTTCACATCTGAGTTTTTTACTTTCTGTTGAATTGAAACAAACTGACACAAGATGGTGATGGGTGTTGATAATTATGCTAGTGTGAGAATGATTTGACTGTCATGAGTAGTAGTAACCACCTTGATGCTCGTGTTCTTGTTCCTTTTCATGGATGTATTGAATGTGCTCACAAACAGGATTGTCATCAGCTGTATTTACTAACATACTATTTGAATGGCGGAGCTGCCTGTACAACAAAAACCTACTTTTCTATCTTTAAGTTTTGACAGAATTCTATGTTGCATATGAAATAGTAGAGTGCTAATCAAAGAGCAGGAAAATAGTTTCAGCCAGAATTTTTATTCATTTACTTTCTCCTTTTCTTTTTCTTTTTTTTTATTTAATTTGACTGTGGTGCTTTTTACATAACGTTATGCAAGTTTTCATTATTGAGAGTGGCCGAGTGGTCGATCATGTGGATAAATGCTTTTGCATTTTGAACTTTAAATAACTTGTTATAGGAATGTTAGCCTTGGATGTGTTTCTAATATGTGGTCCTTTTAGATCCATTATGTGTTTAATTGTTCAATTGTACCAACCAGGCACTGAGTTCAGTGGCTTCCGCTGCAATCGAAACACAATTCACTTACAGTGCCAAGCCTGTGGAGGGATGATGCCTTCTCGAGTTGACATTGGAGTACCACAGCACTGTATGTGTTATTATTGCCTGTGCTTCTTAATTATTCTTGATGTGTGTTGGGTTTATGATTTCATATTTAATTTTCTAATTCAGGCCTTTTTTTCCATTATTTTTTATACTCAACAATCCTCTGAATAAAGTCTGTTAAAGTTGGTGCTGAAGCTAAGAGAGCTTCAAAATATTAATGATTTATTAGGTTTACATTTGAGTTTGTAAATTTAATTTTGAGGAGAAATAATATTGGATAAGCACTATTTTATCAACTGTGAGCTTACTGAAAGCAGCTATAATTCCTATTTAATTCCTCTCATCTTGCAGGTCTGGGATGTGATAGAGTATTTTGTGGTGCATATTGGCATGCTCAAGGTGTTTCCAGAAGGGACTCTCACTCGATTTGCAATCATGATAATTTTGAACCAGTATGTTCTCTTTTATTCCTATTCTTTTCTAGTTGCAGTTCTTTCTAATCAGTTCTCTCTTGCAATAGGATTGCTATCATGTGGACAACTCTCCCTGTATGTGTTCTTTGAGAAGTGTCCTTTACTTTTTTTCGTTTCTTATTACTATTGGTATAAACCCATTCTCTCAAATTTTACTTCACCTGCATGGTATATTCCTAGCCCCTTAATTATATGTCTCTCACAATCCCAGTTTCTCACATGTATACATCTTACCTTTTAAATCTTTTTTTTTTTTACTTTGGGTATTCACTCATGCACCTGTCTCTATATAGTTTATTGATGTTCCTACCTTCTGATACAGAGGATGATGCTGTTGACATAATCTATTACACACCAGATATGGATTTTCTTGCAGAATTTGTTTTTCTTGTTGTGTGTATATCTTCTCTTTAGTATTCAACATTCCTTATCTCTTTCGGCAAACAAATGTTTTTTCTTCTAGATTATTTGAACTCTTATTTTTGTTTAATCTGATTTGATTTGTGATTAGATTTTGTGTCCGTGGTCCTCATTTACTCTTCTTTAATTGCCAGGCCTTAGTTCTATGGATTATGTTAATTCTCAAAGTTCTATTGTGATTTCTCCATACCCATAAGATGTTTTTTTCTGGAGGCACCAAGTTTTGTGAACATATTAGGCTTTGTATGCTGATGTTAATATTCCATAATCTTGTGCTTTGCAGATCTCAGAACGAGCTGTCTCTAGGATTCCATTTTTGGCACATGAAAAAAACCGGCATGAACAGGATGTATGAATTTCTCTTTTCCAGAATGATAATTGGTAGCAACTTTATAATGTATGATAAGATGGACTCACTTTTTTTTGTTTTATAGATCACAGAAAGGTGTATCGGACAGATAGGTAAAACACTGCAGAATGTTATTTCAGATTGGATCGGGAAGTTGAGCAACAGAGAAATTGGTGTGTTGATTGATTCTTTATCCTCAACCTAATGGTTAAGAAATATGAGTTTGTTTGGTCCCAAATTCAATTATCCTTGTGCAAGTTTTTATTTGAAGGAGATGCGGCAACATATATAAATATCTTTTGTGGTACTGTTAATTTGAAATAAAATTCTGAAGTATTTTGTAATGTAACTTGTACTTCATGCTACATGAAACTTTAATGGTAATTTTAAGACAATGGTTGGAAATGGGTAATGATGTGTTATCTCTGTTACTGAAAGAAAGGGTTTTTTTTTTATTATTTGTTGTTTCCAAGCTGAAATATCACTGGAATTTGAATTTTGGCTGGTTTTTAACTCTTGCTGCAGATCGAACTAGGATGCCACTGAATCATGCTGAGATGATAACTGTTGGAACCCATGTTTGCAAGTAAGGACTGACCTTTATTTTCTCATATGAAGGATTTGATGTGGAATTAGTTAGTACTTAAATTCATGAAACATTAATTAAATTACTGTGATGAGATCATTTGACACGTTTTGAATTGATATAATCTTATGAACATTTTTTAATATGCATCCCTCTCCACACCTGCTTAAACAAATGTAAGGTTAATTATTGCGGTAGTGGCTATTATTTTTGCTTACTAGCAGATTAATCATAAATGATAAATGCTGGTTTATTTCTGAATGCAGTGATTGTTATGAAAAATTGATCTCTTTTCTGCTATACTGGTTCCGGATTTCAATGCCTAAATATGTAAGTTTACAGTATTAAGCAGTGTATAAACTTGTGTCCTACAAATTGTTTTTTCAATTTATGAGTTTTAGAAACTATGCACAATTGTTCTTTGAAGAAGAAATTCTTCAAAATCTTATTGCTTGTCATCCTGTCCTTCCTCGGCCATCTCATATTGCAGTTTCATCATTAAGAAATATAAGATTCTTATACAAGTATTTTGAGAAATGGAGTTGGTAGAGTGGTTGTTGAAGATAGAGGTCGTGTGTCATGAAGTGGTGATGGCTTTTCATCTTTTGACATGGAACCTGTATCAATGGCATATTGTTCCAACCCAAGGCACAAATATTTGGTCTAGGTGGGTAGAAATTGTATCATATAAGCAGTAATTAATGTGATTTTAGTTTAGAACACCGAATTTCCTGTGAGGTTGCTCATTTTGGTGAGTTTATGCCCCTGGATAGAGGAGAGTGGTTGACAGTTATCCTTCAGCAAAAAATCTGATCACTTCCATTTCATGACATAGATTGTTTCTCAATAGATAACCATAGAACTACTTGATACATGAATCATCTTGGTATGATCTTGTTTTGGAATAACACCAGTAAAACACATCTGGGTTTTGGATACACTTCTGTTACATTTCTGTGTAATTGCCTTTTATTTGTTGCCTGATAAAAAAGGTCAATGCATTTCAGTTGCATAATTCATTTCATTGGTTCTGATTAATCATAAAACACATTTGTTTTTTCTTTGACGTTACTGTGTTTGTGTTTGCATCACCACAGCTCCTTCCGCCAGAAGCAGCTAACAGGGAAGATTGCTGGTATGGCTATGCCTGCCGGACACAGCACCATAACGAAGACCATGCTCGTAAAAGAAATCATGTGTGTCGTCCTACTAGGGGTAATCATGCATAACAAGCAACGAGACAATCTATTCATGAGATTATATGGTATGACGGATATAGTTTCAAAAACAAAATTATTCTGTGATCAAGAACTTTCTGCTTATGAGATACTCCAATTTTCATCAGTCTCTTACCCCTGAAACATGTTTTCAAGTAAGCCGTAGTCCAGTTCAAGATCAAATCCCTTTCATCAATGATGAAGAAAAGGTTGAACATGGAATTGGATGTCATATCCAAGTGTGCACTGCTTTTCATCCCTTTCATCAATGATGAAGAAAAGGTTGAACATGGAATTGGATGCCATATCCAAGTGTGCACTGCTTTTCATGTGCCAAACCTATTTGATGGCCTGCAAGACCTAAGCATGAAGCTGAAAATCTATCCCAAATGGCATATATACAATGCTTGGATAGCCTCCCTTCGATAAGATTTGAGATTGGAAAGTTAACTTAATAGTCTATTTGGTAGTGTGTTAGGATGGGGGCTAAATTGTAATTTGCCTCTATCATAGTTTTAGTTTTGCATGACTCTCCTTAAAAACCTATTATTTTATATTTTAATAACATAGCCCCTTGCATAACTACCTTGGGAAATTTTTATTGTTGATAATAAACACCAAGAAAACTAGGCAATCTTGTGGGCAACATCAACAAATGATGATTGTTTATTTAAGAGATGGAATCATTTTTTTCCTGAACCCAAGTGGTGAATCCTGAAAGAAAGACAAGGGATCTCCTTTGATCTTGTACATGAATAATCAAGGATCCATCACCCTTTTTCCAGTGAAATGGGTCTCATGACCGAATCGCATACTAATTTGTTTTATTACAAGATTTTTTATTTTTTACTTTTCACCAGGCATAATGACAGTCAAAACAAGGAGCAAAGGTTGTGTTCAAAAAACTATTTAGTAGATGGTTAAGAGTTTGAGATAAAAAGATTTGTTTCTTTTTTGATTTTATGTTGGAGCTTTGTGATTACTAATATAATGATTATTGATAATGTTTTTGGTATTTTGACTTTAAAATTAATAGAACTAGTCAGCATATGTATATATAAATAACCCGAACATGTTAATAAAAAAAGAGTCTTATATAACTAGAAAAAAAAAGGTTGCCTCTGATTTGTCATTTTCAGAATACAGCATTGTCTTACACGTGAGAGAGAAGAAAACAGAGTTAGGTGAGGGTAAGGTGCGATCTTTTCCTTCCAAACCTTCTAGAGGACAAGTCTAAATCCTCAAATTTAAATAAATAGAATATAATAAATATAATCTTCTCAATGCGACATATATATATTACTAGCTAATGACCTGTGCCTCGTCGCGAACAGTAATATATTTTTTTCAACACAAAAAATATTAATTATTTTTTTTGTAATATATTTTTGGTTAAAATGATAAATTTGTGCAGAATTCCTCTGACGTGCACGTCACACGAATTTTGCACAAATTTTCTATAAAATATATAAATTTTAAATCGATATAAATTTATCTGTTTAATAGGTTTCAACGAAATAACCAACATAAAATTATCATCATTATTAAAACATAAACAAAATTATCATCATCATTAACAAAAAATTAATCATGTTTTTAAGTAAAATAGAAATCTGTCAAGAGTGGGACTTGAACCCCCAACCTCTCGAACAGAATTTTTGTCTCCCGCCTCATAAACCCACTCAGCCACCTCAACATTTGTTCATCTTTCTCGAAAAATATTTAAATCTAATTTTAATGTGAATTCGCTAAAAAGAAATGCATTGAGAGTGAGATTCGAACTCATGCCCTCAAAGGGAACTTAATCTGACGCTCTTTAGACCATCTCGGCAACCTCAACAACCGTTTGTCTCTCATGAAAATATATATTAATAGTAGGTGTTGCACAGTTAAACCAGGGCGTGTTTTATTGTATAGTTAATATATATATATATATATATATATATATATATATATATATATCATGGCGCAGGAAAAACAATATAGATTGCTACAGTGTTTTTTGGGACCGGAAAATAATAATAAAAATTAAAAAAATAAAATACAATGTAACCAACATAAATTAAATTTTCAGAACGATAAGTACAAAAAATAAAATGAAAAAAAATAAAAATAAAATCTAAAAATACAAATACATAAAATATGGATCATTTTTGTCCAAAAAGAACAGAAACACCAAAAGAATATATATTATCATGGCGCAGGAGTGTTTTCTGGGACCGGAAAATAATAATTAAAAATAAAAAAATATAATATAATGTAAACAACATAAATTAAAATTTCAGAACGATAAAATATAGATATTTATATATATATATTCTCTTTTGTCATGGCGTGGGAACATATTATAGGTAATATATGTATCATATAATAAAACTTGTGTAAATAAAGTAAAGAGATAAAATCATTTAGGGACAGACAACATTAAAAAAGGGACAGGAGGAAGCAGCAGGACCAACCAAGGATTTATGAGAAGAGACAGAGGGTGGTTGTCTGTCCTACACAACCCATCCACCTACCAAACCCGTTATCATCCACGTATGATATACCAATGGGACCTACCCAAAAAAAATAAAAACAACAAATTAAATTAATAATATTCTTGTAAATGTTAACCCTATTTTTAAGACCTCATTTTTTAGTAGCCCGGTCACAGGTCAAGGAAGTCAACCCATTTCTTTTTAAAATCAAATGATGCTATTTGGACTATTTAATAATAACAATGACAATGAATTGATGATAAAATTTTGACTACACCATGAGAACCAAAATGATTGATTATTATTATTATTATTATTATTATTATTATTAATTTAATTTAAATCACTTTACCACCAAATTCCAAGTCGAAATTTAAAACAATGATCCTAACCTAATTCCTGGGAACATATATAATTGAGTCATCTTTTCCATGTTTAAGGGACCAGGGAAGCTCGATCATTTCGGGTTGGGTGCATTGAAAGAGGTAGTTGACAATGGGTGTCTATACCTATAAAAGTTTTATTTAGTGAATTTATGATCTTTCTCATGATGATCATTGAATCAAGAGAAAATACCATAATATTACAAAGAGATACTCTAGAAATAAATTTGTAGTAGAAAATGTGGGTTTTTCATAGTTAATTACACGAGGAATGAATTTCCCACTTAAACCTGAATGAAATAAGACCAAAAACTGAAGATCAATTTCAGTGTGGAATGTTTTTTTTCTAGAATTTTGGAATGATTTTACAACTTTTGGGAGATAAATGTTTGTAGAGTCTCCACCCTTTACACATGATGAACTAGAGATCCATCATCAAACTGAACTCTGATCAGCATCAAGCATCCAAAGGTCTATAAAATCCATCAAGATGATAAGCTCTTACGTTATTTTCCCATGTCATCACAGCTACTACATGCTTGACTTTTCTTGAACCCTAGTTTGTAGCACAGACAAGCTACTTTATGAACAGAAACATGAGCAGTAGTTGAAGTGGTAGTAGATGTCTCAAACAATTGATGCGTGGCCACTTCTTCCTGCTCTTGCTGTTTTGCTTGCTTAAGATTGTTGATAGAAGAGAGTGGAGACTGACTCGGAAGGCCAATAGAGAGCTCAAGATTGATCAGTTTATAATCTGGGTACACTTCTAGTTCTGTTGTCACTCCACTGCTACTATTGGAATCTTCAGCCGAGTTAGTACTGCTTCCACCTACCTTGATGATATTGGAATTGTTTTCTTTGTTGATCATGTTGCTCATCGTAAGCTCGGGATGCACTTGAAGAAACGGATAGTTCTGCTCTTCAAGATGAAATTGAGTACTCGTTTTGGTACACATTTTGCTGTTGTTACTGCTGGTGCTGTTAGTCGTGGCTGTGGTGGAGGACGAGGTGGCGGTGGTGGATTTGAGTGGACGGTGAGTTTGAGGATCGATTCCGCGGCTAAAGATCTTTCTTTTGATATGAGTATTCCAATAGTTCTTTATCTCATTGTCCGTTCTTCCTGGTAGCCTAGCAGCAATGAGAGACCATCTGAAAGATTTTTAAAAAAGTTAGCAGTAAAAATCATCATAACCCAGTTGAGATTTTGATTTTGTTCTTGTCAAACGACACATGACTGCTAAAGATCATCAAAATTCGAATGTTGGAACCGAGTACTTACTTGTTACCAAGTAAGCTGTGAAGGTTAATGATGAGTTCATCTTCTCCATCACTGAAGTTTCCTCTCTTGAGATCAGGCCTCAGGTAGTTTATCCACCTTAGTCTACAACTCTTGCCACACCTAAGCAAACCTAAACATAAATTAAAAAAATTATCATCTTCTTCTTCTTCTTCTTCTTCTTCATGGCATAAAGAGTTGGAAGGAAAAAAGAAAAAAAAGCTCACCGGCAGCCTTAGGGAGAGATCTCCAGCAACCTTCACCATGAGCTTTGATATAATTAATAAGACGTTCATCTTCTTCTTTAGTCCACGCACCCTTGTTGGTGTGTTCTTTCTCACAACAGGGAGATCTGCCCATGATAATTATTCTTGTGTGTGTGGGCGAGAGAGAAGAGAAGTGATGAAGAGACAAAAAAGAGGATGGGTTTGTGTAAGAAATGGAGACGAAGTGGAAGAAAAGGGAATATGAAGGGGAGGTGGTGAAGGAGCAATGCAATTGACTCGGGACCTAGCTAACAATTATTTAATGTTTTTGTTTGTTTGTTTGTTTTTTAGTAGTGGCCTGGTATTTGACTAAGTTGGTGAGCAGGATGAGTGGCTCCTGTTAACTTAGTGCTGGATTTGGTAGGCAGCTCTACTTATTCTTTCTTTTGAGTTATTTTGCTCTTCCATTTCCTGCAACGATCTACCTTTTTTTTTATTTTTAATTTCCCTTCAAGGATCACGCAATCCTGTAAACCAGGGGGGAATGGAGGTGCTCTACTTGAGGCACAGATATTACCAGTTATTTCAGAGCTGTACAAGGTGTTCTGAATCCTGATGCTATTTAAAAATATTAAATTAATTAGGGTTGAAAACACCAGCCTTACCCTATTTATTTAATGACCTCAGTTTATAGTTATACTTGTTCTGTCCAATATTATTTAGGGTATGGCATTCATACAGATGGACCAGGGCAAACCTTAATGATCAGCTTCAAACTCTAAGACTAACCCCTCGATTATCATTTCATTTCATTTCATTCTATTTTAAGAAAAAAACTCAGTCAGAGTAATCTGTGTCTGCTGCTGTCCTAAAAACAAAACATGTTTAAACAAACACGATTTAGCTTCTTTAATGATTAATGGACACAAGAGAAGAGAGGAGAAAAGATAGATAGCAACCACAGGTAGATAAAAGTCTTTCGGAGATTTGTTTGGAGAAGAAAAGGAGTCACACCAAACATTTTTCTTGGACACTTCCTTGCGCTCTTACCTTCTCATGCTCTTCCTACCAAATATCAATTGTATGCTTTTCACCCACAACAATTCTTTTGTTTTGTTTTGTGTGTTTCTTTATTATTTTATGAAGAAAAAACAAAGGTTTCTAGAAGACCTCCCAACACAAACAAAAAACAAAGTCTGTTTGGAAGGTCGGTTGCGGTAGCTCTTCAAAGTGTTCTTCATGCCGAGATACATCCAAATTATATATTATTTATTTTTTAAAATTATTTTTGACATCAACACATCAAAATGATCTAAAAACACATAAACATATAAAATAAAGAAAAAAATCGAAATACTGCAGCACGGCGGGTGAAACGTGGTGGCTTCTAACTTACTTACCTCAACCTCCCACTTGCTCTTGTCAATTTTAGGACCCACGAGTATACAAGTAACTAACTTCCCCTACCTTCCATGATGCCCCTCTCCTTTTCTTTTCTTCACCCATCCTCTAGTTTCACTCGCTTTTTCAAAATTTTCTCCTTAGGTTACTGTTAAATCTTGAATTGCGGTTGAGGTTATTTTTTAAAGTGATTGTCATTTATAAATACATCAAAATGATACTTTATTTTTATTTTTTTAAAATTTTTTTTTATATCAGTACACGAAAATGATCTAAAAACACTAAAAAAATAATTTAAATTTTAAATTTTAAAATATATATTTTTTAAAATTGTTGCAAAAATATTTTGGAAACATAGTGTAAAACACCTAGAGATTACACTTGCAAAACCTAATTTGAACTCCAGCTTATAGATCCCGAGAGTTTACTTAATTAACGGTCAGGATGGTGCTACCTTGAACAATTTCCTTGAAACAATAAACCAACAGGCGGGGTATATAGCAATCAAGTTAGCTTATTAATTAAAAATTTTTATTTTATTTTATTTTATCTGGAACAATTACTTATAGATATATACGAGTGGTTAACCCACACGATGCGGTGATTTTTTTTATATATATATAAAATTAATTGTTTTTTTATACATTATATTTTATTATTTTAATATTTAGGTAGTATAATTATATTTAAGAATACTAATATAAATTTTTGTTGTTTAAAAAATCTAAAGTCATTTTTCCTCTCTCAATATATTTTTAGACGATAATATTCAATAAATATCAGACATATTAGAAATAAAAATATTTTATATTTTATTATTTTAATATTTAGTTAGTATAATTATATTTAAGAATACTAATATGAATTTTTGTTGTTCAAAAAATCTAAAGTCATTTTTCCTTTATCTCAATATATTTTTAGACGATAATATTCAATAAATATCAGACATATTAGAAATAAAAATATTTTAATTTTTTAAAAAAACATAAACTTAATTCTATTGTGTGCTATAATTATTTGTTGCCGTCTAAAAAGAACAATCTAATGGAAACGGGAAGTGATTTGTATTTTTTTAATTTGACTTGTAGATAATGCAGATAAATTTGTCAACGTTTTTTTTTTAATGAAAGACTAAAAATATCCTAGAAACTTTAACCAAAGAAAAAAAAAATATCATTGTCATCATTGTCAAAACAATAAAAATGATTAAATTATACGGAGAAAAAAAAACATAAACAAAAGAGCAAGCAAGAAAAACAATTAAATTATTATTATTATTATTAAGTACAAAATTAAAATTCGAAGAATTTTTTTATGTTATCCTAATTATTGATTATATCATTATATTAAATGTATTTAAAAATACTGATATTAATTTTTATTTATTTAAAAAATCGTAGGTCATGTTTTCTTCTCCCTATATATATTCCTATGAGATAATATTTAATAAATATTAGAACATATAATTAATGAAAGACTAAAAATATCCTAGAAACTTTAACAAAAGGAAGAAATAAAATATCACTGTCATTACTGTAAAAACAATAATAATTATTAAATTACACGGAGGAAAAAAAATTAACAAAAGAGTAAGTTAGAGAAAAAATTAAATTATTATTGTTGTTGTTGTTGTTGTTATTAAAAAAATAAAAAATAATAGAAAGACTAAAAAAATGCTAGAAACTTGAACAAAAGATAAAACAAAAACATAATATAAAAAGAAAAATGCATAAATATATAAATAATAATGAAGGAAATCAATTTCTATAAAACAATTAAAAATATAATTACCAAAATAAAAATAAAAGATATGATTGATTTAAAGTGAAGAATTAATTTGACAACAATTAATACTTTTATACCAAAAATATTAAAAGATCTCAAATAGAAAAATCTAAAAGAAGAGGGACTGAAATTACAGTTCAATATATATTTAATTTGAAAGGAAGGACAAAACTGAAAACAATAAAACTTGTTGCACCAAAACAATTAAGAGATATAATCGAAAATCAAAAAATTCAAAGAAGAAGGAGTGACATGCAAACTGCCCTTACATCAATTTGACTAAAAAGACGCAATTGCAAGCAATTGAAACTTCTATTACAGAAATCAAACAAAATCCAAGGGACTAAAATGCATGAAAAATAAACCCGGGGAACTGAAGTTGAATCTGGCGATGAGGAGAGAGAAAAAAGCACATAAACGTTCAACCGACTATTTAAGCCTATACGTAGATCAGCATAAGGCACGCGCCACCCCAAACGATCTAGGGAACGATGGCGCATCGTTTACACCGGCGGCGAAAAAATTTCCACCGCCTTACGAAGCCGCACGCACCGCTCGAATACATTGCGTGGAAAAAACATGTCGACGCGCCCGTACGGATGACTGACAGAGTTGACGATCGGGAATAGTAACGCATGAGTAAATGACGAAAACACCCCTCATCCCAAATAAGGAACTTTGTCGTTTCGGGGGTCATTAACGTAATAACACATTTTAATAATATATATAAAAAGAAAACGTGTGGCGGACTGGTCCGCACGTGGTCAATTACACCCGTGCCCCTGACCGAAAACCTCTTTTTTGTCCTATTAGTGGGGGTTAATCCTATAAAACATTGTTCATAAAAGTAAAAAAAAAAAAAAGTATACATGCACCTGCGAAGGATTGAAACAAAGTGCATGTCCACTATAATCTGTGAGTGTGTGTACAGTGACCGAATAGTGTTTTCCGTATTTGTTAATATATTTTCAATTCAAATCACTTTATTGCACTGGTAAACTTGATAGAACAGTGCTAGTTCTTAAACACTTAATAATTTTGTAATCGATAGCTAAGAAAATTGGCATTGACATCCCCATAACCCCTCCCCCCGGAAACTCTTGAGCTGGCCGGCCAAGATACTTTTTACAGGGGCTGGCTAGGGCTCTTAAATAAATAAATAAATAATCTGGCTTCTAGAAAGAACTGAATGAGAGACTAATGAATAGAATAATTGCCAAAGAAAGACTAAAGAATCTTGGAGGTGGGTGACCCACCTGCTTCATAGTTTGCTTGCCCTCTGCCAACCTCTCATCTCATGCAAGAGAGCAAGTGGGCCTCTCTCTCGTGTGCTCCTCTCATGCTCATGCTCATGCCTTTCTCTCATTTTCTTAATTTTATTTAGTGTTCTTATCTAAGATTCTCTTGACTCCTCGCACAAAAATATTGGCAATCTATGCTAATTGACCTTTTATTTTCTTATTAACATTTGGAGATATCAATTAGGGGTCCACAGCATTTCAGATTAGGCGTACCAAGAAAAGAGAAAGGTCATGTTTTCGCATATATATATACACATACTCACATACATATCCACTAATCATTACTTTATTTACTTTAAATGTTAGTGCTAGACACTATCTGCCTGTCTATATATTTACTAATTATGTACCCGTGTTTTATTATTGCGGCTAAAACCATGTTTTTTCAATAAAAAAATTAATTGTGTGAGATTTTTTTATTATAATATAAATTTGGATATAATAATAAATTTATGCAGAATTCTTGTGAAGTGAAAGTTTTTTTTATAAAATATATGAATTTTAAATCAATATAAATTTATCTGTTTAGTAGGTTTTAACAAAATCACCAGTATAAAATTATCATCATCATTAAAAAAACAAGAAGATTCGGATACCTAATTCATTTTACAATTCAATTTGCATTAAACACGATAAGCAAAATATAAATTGTGAAAACCCCTGCAATAATCAAATAACAAAAATGCATTTCTTCTCCATGGGAGCTTTAATTTTCATTAATTTCTTGCTAACCCACCCCATCAAATTAGAGAAATGGAGGTTGTTGTTTGGATGACAATCAACACCTAATCAAATATTTTTGACATGATTTGAAGAAATACAAATCCTAAGCCCAACGCTGGCTTCCTCAAAATACCTGACTCTAGTCAATATTGGGCCTCATTCTCAGAACCAAACAGCTGACAATAGCGTCATGTTTCAAGCCTTAAACAAATTGTACGCCTTATATGAGGCCTACATCTGCTTACTTGATCACTTTTTTCATGTTTCTTGATTCATTATTTTTAAAAATGCGATAGTGGTCGTTTTTTAAATTAATTTTTATTTAAAAATATATTGAATTAATATTTTAGTTTAAAAATATATTTTTAATATTAACTAAACTAAAAAATATTAACAATTTTTTTTTACTTGTAGTTGACCTTTCGTCACATTAAGTACTAGTAATTCCTACCTCTTAAGTCAACCCCTTTGGTTTTAATGAGAAAATATTTTTTTTGTTGGTCATCAAGTTTTCAATTCCAGTGTTTTTAATTTTGGGTTTGATGTGTTTAATATTTTAATTGTTATCCTCACCTTATTTGAAGAAGGGCTACACCAACCTGATTTTGCAACAAATTTTACACTAATGTTAAATGAAAATTGAAATATTAGTTAAGTAGATGTCAATGTCATGGAAGTAGTACAATAGAATAGTTCTGTGGGTACAATTTTTAAAGGTGAAGTATATGAAGTCTAATAGAGGAGATGACTACCCGTCTGCGTCTTCGAGAGATTCAGTATTATGGAAAGCAATTTGTCAAGTATGAGATAAAGTGCATTAGAATATCAACTGGAATTTAGGTAATGGAAAGCAAATTTTGTTTTGTAAGGATAGTTGATTGGCAAACTATGGTCCTCTTCTTAATCACATAAATGGGGAGGTTCCAGTGGATAAACTTAATTACACAGTGGATGATGATATGGTAGATGCAAGGGGCAAGTGGAAATGGGAAGAGTTTGCCCACTTACTCCCCATGCAACTTGTGATGGGAGTCGCTGGTTATGTTCCTCCTGCGAAGGATATGGTTGCAGACACGGTGGTATGATATTATTCCTCGAACAGCGATTTCACGACAATAACAACTTATAGGTTACAAGAGGACACAAGACTAATGGATCATGATCCAATTTGGAGGGTTATCTAGTAGTGGAAGGGAATGTAACATATCAAATTTTTTTCTTTGGACTGTGGCTCATAATTCAATCATGACTAATGAAATGTGATGGAGAAGATGACTTATAGATAATCGATGTTGTAACCATTGCATACATGAAGTAGAAATGTTAGCTCATGTTGTGAAGGATATGGTTGCAGACACAGTGGTATGATATCATTCCTCGAACAACGATTTCACGACAATAACAACTTATAGGTTACAAGAGGACACAAGACTAATGGATCATGACCTAATTTGGAGGGTTATCTAGTAGTGGAAGGGAATGTAACATATCAAATTTTTTCTTGGGATTGTGGCTCATAATTTAGTTATGACTAATGAAATGTGATGGAGAAGATGACTTATAGATAATCGATGTTGTAACCATTTCATACATGAAGTAGAAATGTTAGCTCATGCTTTAAGAGATTGTCTTAAAGCCCGTAAGATCTAAGAGGCCTTATTAATGGGGATACTGTGAGCATAGCCACAAATTACACTTTAACCATCCAGATTAAAGGTATGTTGGGTAGAGATTGGGAGGCTAAAACCTTTCTTGTCTATAGACAGGCTAATTGTGTGGTTGATTGATTAACTAATTATAGGCTAAGTAGAGATTTGTTAGATAGAGAGTTTGCTCTATTAGCAGAACCACCTTCAGGATTATATGTTTTGTTGTATTATAACCTGATTAAGTCTACTATTCTCCGATTAATTTAATAGGGCATATCCACCTAAATTATTACCAAAAAAAAGGTGACAAAGCTAAAAAGACTAAACAATTGCCCAGAAGAAGAGTAAGGAAGGATGTCTACATCGGGAAACAAATCTTAGTGTAAATTACAAACTATATAAACAAAAAATAATAGTAAAGGAATTCATGTACATATTAAATAAAACAAGAATTTGAAATTTTCATATATACCTCAAGATAAAATTTTCGAGATATCACAAATTAAACTAAAAAATATTGGGGTTATATTAAAAAAATGAATTAAATAAGAGAAAAAATAAAGTTGAGGGGTGGAATTATAATAAATGTAAATAGGTGTGAATTGATATTAGGGTAAAAAATTATATATTTAAATAAAATGAGATATAAATGCAAATAAAAAAAAGTAAGGGGTATAAACAGGTGTGAATTAATTATTAGAAGAATAGATATAAGGGTAAAATTTTATATATTTAAATAAAATGAGATATAAATACAAATAAAAAATTTAAGGGGTATAAATACTCATTTCCTTTACTCTTCAATGTTAGCACCAAATGTTCAAAGAAAAGGAAGGAATTTGTTTAATTGCTCTTGCATAATTAAAAAGAATTAGATAGATTAAGTGCTACCAAAACATCAATACATAAAACAACACAAGAATTATAAGTGTTTTTGGAAGATTTTTTTTTTTTGGGGGGGGGGGGGCGGGGGTCAACAACCACTACAAGAAAAGGAGGGGTAGAAGTCTTGAGTCTACAAGTATTTTGAATTTGTATCTTATTAGGTATGGTGCTTCTCACATTTTGAGATGAAGTTCTATAACTCTAAATATAATAAAATATATCTAATAGATGCCAAAAATGGAACTCTGGTGGCAAATTTGGAAATTCACAAAGTAACTAAATATGTATGTTAAGGGTGAAAATTAGATATTTTTCTTTGGTGAAATTTGACATTATATCTTAGTTTTTTTTATAAAGAAAAAAAACAAAAAGAAACAAGTCATGTTTAAATTCAAGATTTGTAATAAAGATTTTGATTGGAAGAATGAAGATACAAATTTAAGAGACTAATGGATTGAAAACTCATGTTGATTGTTTGATGTGGTTATTATGAATCCTTGAACAAGGACAATTTAAGAGACTTACCTTTATTTATAGGAGGTACCACATGCGTGGTGTAACAATAGTATTAGGAAAGCACGAGTAGAGCTTCCACATCATGTATGTGATCTACACTTACACTTCTAGTTAGATTTTCATGATTTAATACTTTATTTATATATAACATGGATTAGTGGAAGTTTGTAATGTTATTAATTCCGTAAATATTTCTAATGCATATGTGTTAAAGAGAATAGTCTTTTGTGTAAATTGTTAGGTTACGATAGTACCACTAAAATAGATATAACGAAATTTATGGAGCATGACAGTGTCTAGTATACATTTAATGTATGTTAAAATCTCAAGTAAAGGGATCAATATAAAATGATTGGAATACATTTAGTGTATGTTAGGATCCTAAAGATGATGATCGTTATACGCTACCTAACATACATTAGTGTATATCAGAATCCAAGATAAGGAGATCGTCGTTCATCTAACATACAATAGTGTATATTAGAATCATTGGAAAAGAAACTTTGCACATCTACTACAATACATGTGTGGTATGTTAGGGTTCCAAAAAGGGGATTTCCCAATGTCAACACTTGTGGGATGATGAGAATACTAGTAATATTGGTATCGGTAGTCTGTAGATGAAAAATAGTTATTTTTTTTTATGAAATTTAAAGGATAGAAGATATGGTTTTTTTTGTAATTGAATGAATAAGAGTTTCAATGGAAAATAATAGGGAGAATTAAATGAAATAAAGGAGAAAGAATACTTATAGTTTATATAAATTGATTGAATAATTTTACTATTATACTTATTTTGATTTTTACGTTGTGTTATCATGAGTATTTCTTTTTAGGTCCATCACTTGCATGTAGAAAATAGATTCTAACTTTTGTCATTCTCTTTTTGTATTTAACCGTAGAAAATCTATCCTAGTATTTTGTGGTATTAGAACATTGGTAAACTTTATATGCATGGTTTAATTTTTTTAAAAGTTGAAAATAAGAATTTAACTTTGAAATCCATAAAATCATATTTTATAAACACATGTTTATATTATTTAATTTCCTAAAATATGATATTGATGTTCAATATATATATTAATTATTGTGGTTGTTATAAAGATGATATTTGTGAAATGGATGATTGGGTTGTGATTGAATTAAGAGATATAGGATTTTTTTTGAAGTCTAAATAGGTTACATATCAATAACTTGGATCCACCAATAATATAGGGGAGACTACCAAAATTTTGGAGGAACCTTATAAGAAAAAAAATTCATCTTTTTCTATTGATGTATATTTAATGTTTTTATCCTAGAGAGAAGGATGTAACAAAGGATAGGATGGGGCAACTTTGAACAATACATTTTGCTTCATTAGAACATTAAAAAAACACTATCTAAATAGAGAACTAGAGATGTATTATGTGTGTTAAATGTTCTACATGTTTTGGCTTGTTTCCACCGATGAAGGCTTAAAGTTATGTTTGTTGATGGAAGGAACATATACAGAAATAGTAAAATAAGTTATTAGATTTAATATTGATACTATCTGATCTATTTTTTTAAGTAATAAAATTAACAATTAAAATAGGAAGGACTAATTTTAGTAGTAAAAAGAATCATAAACTAAAGCATACAATTAGATTTTTTAAAACCTAAGAAAATCATATCATTAATATAATTCAACACATTCATTACTTTTCAAATGTAAATTTCAACATGAATAGCATTTATAAATACAAGTCTTAATACATATAAAATAAAATAAAAAAAGTTAAGGAAGGAGGTGGCAAGACTTACAAGTCTATTAAAACGAGTGCTACAGGTCATCCTTATAAAGAAAAAAAGACATTTGGGCGAAATCATGAGCATAATGAGGAGCACTATTTTCTTAGCAATCAATTTACATCCTAATGTGAATCTCATGATCATGTAATCCATAACCAAGACTCAGATCTGATCCCGAAAAACCAAAATAGGTCTGATCGGAGTGCGACACAATGGAAACCTGTATAATAAGCAGAATAATGCCAGGATGCCAGATAATTTTTGATAAGTCAAATTCAGTTTGTTCAAGAATTGAAAAATGCAAAAATCACTCTCACATGTTAAAATTAAATTTTTTTGAAGTAATAATCATCAAAGGTTACTGAAATTTTGGTTACATGAGTTTATACAGTTCTTGAAAATTAACCCTAATGGACCCCTTATATGGACTTTATGAGGTTCACTCAAAATTGACCCAAAACCCAAAACTGAAAAACCCATAATTTAATCCAAAAAGCCTTGGATCCTAGCTAAATACAAATTATTAATTAAATCCAAACAAGTGTTGATTTGTAGCTAAAAAAATAAAGCCTCTAATATTAAATTCATGTTCTTCCATGAGAAAAAGAGAAGGAAGTAAAAAATTATAAAACTGAATCAATATTTATTTATAACCTTCCATATATCACCTTAATCTTAGAAACAAAAGGAAAATGTGGTCACTCAAGTTGTTTCCAAGTTGTAGTAGAATTCTTTTGTTTTCTTTGTTATTTGCATTTCATAAGCCAAATAAGGTTGTGTTGGACCCCTCTACACATTAATAAAATGTATTAGAGTCTCAGCTTCATACTCCAATGAACCTTTCAATTTTGATGTGGTTACCTTCAAAAATAATGTGTTCAATGTGTCTTTCAGTGTCTTTATCTTAGATCGAGTTATGGGACTACTTGGAAATGGGTATTTGTTGGTGTTTATGGGTTGGTTCACATCCATCCCAAGTACAAACAATGCCTCTCTTTTTTTTCTTTTTCCCCATAAATAAAGAAGTAAATGATGTCTATTTAAGGTTTGAATATGCTCATGTGCCTCAAACAATTGACTGAACAAATAAAGAGCTAAAAATAACAATGACACGAACCATGAGTAACTTGCGAGAAATGGATAAGGTACAACAAAAGACACCATAAAAGTTAGAGGCAAAAAATAAAGAAGAAATCACCTCCTCACATATTCACTCAAGGCTCTATATATAGTAAGAAAGAGAAAAAAATTACCTATAACCTCAATACAACAACAATATGTTGTCTTGGAATTGCAAAAGATTTTTAAAAACAATGTTAGATCATAAGAAAAAACAAGACCTTAAATTGGAAGAAATAACTTTTATTGAAAAAACAAGACCTTAAATTGGAAGAAATTATTTACATTGATAATAGTTCTTCAATAGATACCTTATTAAAGATATTTAAGGGGTTTCTTGAACAGATGATTAGCCTTAAAGCATATTTTGTGACAACATTATATGAAAAGTGCCATAAAAAGAATTTCAAAGTAAAATTTATAGATTCATAGGGAAAAATACATGCCTTTAAAGGTCCTCATTAATAATCAATATATGGATAAAAGTATTTATTTACAAAGAAAAAGATTGCACATCATAAAAAATAATTAAGGATGCATTAGGGAATATTAAAAATGTTTTAGGAGACAATGAACATTAATGAAAGGCACATGCACTGTTGAGGTTTGTTAAATTTTTACGCCTATAAATGTTTTTTTTATATATATATTTTTAGGGATTGTACCATATTTTCAATAAAAATATATTTTCTATCAATGATTATTATTTTTTAAATCAAAAGATGTTTTTATGAAAGTGATCTTTAGCATTTTGTTTTCCATGTTTGAATAACTATAATGATAAAAAATGGTCAAACTTTAAAGCATGTCATGATGTCAAGAGGCAATCCCACTTTGTTAAATCCTAGAAAAGTTTTCATTTAAAACTCTAAAAATCCAATGTAACTCAACAAACTTTGCCTTTACCTTTATTTAAGCAATAAAACCTTCATCATTGCACGTATACACCTTTTAAGGATGAAGAAAAAATGGTGATCAATGAAAAAAATTGGGTAATAGACTTTAGTGCTACAAGACATATACATACATACATACATACATACATATATATATATATAGATAGAGAGAGAGAGAGAGAGAGAGAAAATTCTTCTTTGCATTTACACTTTTTAAGAATAGAGAAGAAGTGATCTACCTTGATGGCTTAAGAATTGCAAATGTTCGTAGTAAAGACAATTTTTTTATAGACTGACTTTGGAAAAAACATTGAATTAGGTGTTGTATATCCCTAATATTAGAGCAACTTTGGTCTCTATGAGTATCTATAACATATTTATGTTGTAACCTTAAACTTTTTGTATGCAATGTTACGAATGAAATGATGAAAATACATCTTGTTCTATTTAGATGCTTAACTCTATTCATCTACTACATGGCTAAATAAGAACATGATAGTTTATCTAATTTTTTTTTTAAAATAATTCATTTGGTTAAATTTATGGTTTGAATTCTTCATTCATGAATAACTATGAAATACATATTGAAGCTAAATTTACTAGGAAAACATATGTATATGTTAATAAAGAGGTAAAAAAAATATTATGTAGCTTTCATATATGATTTTCAAGATATACAGAAACTTTTATGCTTAGAAGTAAGGATAAAGTTTATAACATGTTCTTCTTATATAAAACAAAAGTCAAAAATCAATTCAATAAAAAGAATTAAAAAGAGTTAGATATGATAGAGAAGGTGAATATGTTCTGATGAATGACTATTATGAGAATGAATATATAGTACATGAAATTATTACACCTTATACACCCAAGTTTAATAGGGTGTCTAAAACAAAATTATTTAAAAGAAATTATGAATGTTATGCTAGTTAATTCTTTAGCACCCAATAATTTATGGGGTAAAATTATTTTATTTGCTTGTCATTTACAAAATATAACTTTTTTTTTTATAAGAAAACTGATGTAACACCTTATGAATTATGAAAAGGTTATTCTACTTCTTTAATATTTAAAAGTGTGGGCATGTCTAGCTAAGGTAATGTTACTTGAACAAAAAAAAGGCTTAAAATCTTTTGATTTTATGTTTATTGCTTATGCTTAAAATAATGTTGCATATAAGCTTCTAGTTTTAAAAAATGATGTGGTAGCAATATTATTATTGAAATAAAAAATTAAAAAAATATATAAACTCATTTATCCATTAAATAAATAATATTTCTTATGCATTTGTTAATGATAGCAGAGTTGATAAACTTATATTGAAGAAATGAGAAGTAAGAGGTGACAAAGAAAAGAAATGCTTGTTTGGTACTAGCATAAATGTTGTGCATAGCACTAAATATTTCTTATCCTTAAAATTTGATGTGAAAGATGTGGGTGAAGCTAACATAATATTGAGAATTAAAATTATAAGAAGAGACAATTGTATAATGTAAACATATGAGAAGTTTTGGTGACTTTCATATGATACATGAGAGTTCTTTTAATGATGCTAATACTTAATTAAAGAAAACTAAATGTGATGTTGTTGCTCAACTAGAGTATGCTTAGATTATTAGGAGTTTGATGCATTTTATTAAAAAAAACTTTATTTTCTTTTTTCTTTTTATTAGCATTCTAATTTTTGTTTTATCAAATTTATTTACCTTGTAATTTTGGCATGGTTCTAAATACTATTATAAATTTTTATTGTTAATGAAAATTATATTAACATTGTTTTTTTTATTAAGTTTTTAAATATATTTTAAATATTATTTTATAATATTTATAGTTTTTAAAGCTTTTAATCACTATGAAATATGAACATACTATTTTTATTTTTATTTTCTTAACTTTCTTTAATAATCAAACTAGGCATAATCCCATCTCATTTCAATCCTTTTTATTTATTTATATTCCTTTGCTTTTTGTTATCATGACATGGGGATCTAAACTCATAATTTCAATTCATTGCAACCCAATAAAGGTTGAAGCCCAAATTACAAAACTAATAAGATAGAAAATGTTTGATTGTGTATAAGCAACAACCTTTGTATTGGAATATCAAGTCGTCTATAAAGTCGTATACTTTGAAACTTGACAAGGGGTTTTGATGAAATTTATAGGTATGAAGCAATAAAACACGTCTTGGGCTCTATTTTTTATTGCATTTCAAAAGTGATTTTGAATTTTTTTTTAAAAAAATTAAATATTTTTGGTGTTTTGAAATCATTTTTATGTAATGATGTAAATAATAATATTTTTAAAAATAAAAAATATCATTATGATATATTTTAAAAAAACAACATTCATCTGACTTCCAAGACTTGGTTGACATGATAGGCATGTCATTGGTGTTAAAAAAAAGAAAGATAAAAACTATAAAGTCATGGCTTGTTTACTACTTTTTATGTTTTTAGTTTTGAGTTCCAAAGATAAACGTTGACTGCTTTATTCAATAAAAATAGACCACCATTTTCACTAATTATCAGTCAAAATTGAAATAATCTCCTTGTTCCTGATTTCATAGTCTTTTTTTTTCTACTGTTTTTCTAACCTTGTCAACTTCTACTTGGAAAGGCTTGGGGTTTCTCGTGGGGACTATCAATTTACAGCCTTTTATATTGCCCACTACAATTTATTTTCAAGTGTGTATCACGATGAGCGACAAAACAAACTTGACAAATAAAATAAAAATATTTATTTCCGGGGCGAAGACATAAAGACAACATTAAACTTACTAAACTTACACTTACCACGCAAAAAACACAAGCTAGCTAGCCTAGCTAGGCTAGCTAGCCAGCCAGCCTACCCAGTGTCTCCATGCCTTGTTGTCTTTCCTCTCTCTCTCCCCCTCGCTCCCTCCAACACACCTTTCCACGCATGTAACGCTCGTGTCTCTCTCCATGCCCCTCCAAACCCCTTACTTTTCTCTATTGTAACCTCCGAGTGCCAGATTTCTTGTGGAGATTACCCCTGACTTGATAATGTACGGTGGGAGTGATGAAAAAAAATCTGTATTTGTGCTTGGTGAGCTGAAACCAACCTGATAAATCTTGACCCACACTGTTCATTTAAGTGCCTGTTCGTTATGTTTGGCTAAGAATTTTGTAGGGTTTTCAACAGTTTCTATCATAATGTTAGTTCTAAAGATTACTGTTGATGGTGGTCCTTTTCCCTGCATGTACATTTTGCGTTCTGGGTCATGTGCATTTCAGTATCTTTACCCTTTTAAAAACATATATTATGTTATGTGGAGTCGAGTGATATTGATAGTAATAGTTTTTTGAATTTGATGCTGCAAGCTCAAAAGATGTTCTCTTTTTAAGGTTTATTAGAGTTTTGATTGGTTTGCTTGGTTTTGCTTCCTGGGTTTTGTTTTTTGTTTGCTGAGGCTTGATTGTGAGTGCTAATTGGTGTCATTTTTATGCTTGACTGGGTATGCCGTGGTACAGGCTTTGGGGAATTAAAAGGGCTGCCGTTGGTGCTTTGAGGTGGTTGTGAAATATGGTATTGTAATTCCTTTTTTAGTTTCCAAAGAGATGGTGTTAGGTCCTGATTCTATCAATGTGGCTGATTGGACTGTGGGAAAATCAAAGTTAAAGAAGAAGAAAGATGGTGACCCAGAGGGAAGTGGATGTTGGGTTAAGTTTAGGTTCATTGGGAGCTGCATTTCTTCAAGAACAAGGGTTGATAGCTCCACAAGTGGCAGTAGCACACAATGTGGTATACTTTGATTCATTCGCCATAACTAGTTTCATCTTACCGGTTTGTTTGAATGTTTTGATTGTGTTTTCGAAAATTATACTATAAACATTAAAATTAAATATTTTTTTCATGCTTTGATCATAACAGGTTATAATCATTTTTTTAATTGTACTTGTTTGGCGCTGCATGGATGTTGAATCATACTATAATTCTTTGGTCTTGCAAGCTCATCACGCTAGAATTTGGCCTTTTATCGTATCTTTCATTTACTCCGTTTTCAAATCTGATTAATACCAATGTCAGGGTGTTTTTGATGCGATCTTATTTTCCATCCGTTCATTTTTTATGGGAAGGGGTTTTAGATTTTGGAAAGTGTTTAATTATTTACTTTGGTTGAGACAGTTAATTGGTGGTTTTGATTTTATCATGTCTATTAACCAAATTTGGCCACATATACTAATTATTTTGCCGCTCTTTTGGAAGCTGAAATGAGACAAATAATGCAATATACAGGGGCTCAGTGGTTGGAGCTTGCTATGCTCAGTCTTGCTTCTCGAATACTGTTTTGCAAAATATGCTTTTTGGATCATTATGTAAAATGTTTACGATACTTGACGGAAGAAACATCAGCTTAAAGTTTTGTGGCATTATTTTATATGCTTGTTCAAAATACTTTTCCTGATAGATTTATACGGTTGATTCTTTTAGAATTTTTTTGTACTTTCCCAGTGTTAGAACATGGCATATAAAACAGATGATGGTTGGTTGAACATTTGAGCATTGTGCATTATCGAATATTTCAGGAAATGAGCAACCCTTTTAATCATTTATTGACCGCAGTCATATATTTTATCTTCTCATTTGTATTTGAGAACTGAACTCTTACAGTGTTCAAAATTACATAACATGTGACCTTGAGTGCAAGATGTATCCAACTCTGTTGTAGGCTTGGAGTAAATATCCAATTTTATGAAGGTTTCACTTCATACCCAGAAGTGGTTAAAATAAGAAAACAAACGAACGAATGATTCCGCTAGTCTAGAACAAACAACTTAGTAAATTCTTACATAGTATATTGAATTCAATGCATGAACTATATTATACAAGAGTAATGTACTTAAAAATAAGTACTCTTGAATCATTTTTTTTTGCAAATGAATCAATTTTTTTTTTTTGGCTCTCACAGATGATAAAACAGAAAAAAGGTTATTCACTTGAAATTAAGCCACAAATCATGCATTGAAGCACTCTTGGTGTCTGAGTATGTTTTCATCTCTCAATGATACGAAATGCAACTAACTTCATTCGTGATCTGGTGATCTTATGCCATGGAATGTTTTAAGTAATAAAAATGCATGGATGTTTTAAAGTAAACCTAAACCAGCTATTAACCTCAACGATTCCTATGCATGTCTTTGTCTACATATTTGTAAATACACATGTGTCTCCTGGTTTATACTGTTTCTGGAAATGTTTATATTCACCTCTCAGGTTGTGTGCAGTATCCGAGTTTGTAGATCTAAGTATATATTAATTGATTACCAAATAAACAGATACAGTGATGGTATTTGTTTACATTCTTGATTCAGCAGAAAGCAAATCAGCAAATGATATCAGCAGAGACCAACCGGATGTTCAAGTGGGATCATCCTCGAGCACTAGCAATGTTGAAAGTGCTTCATCTACTCCCAATATTGGCGAGGAACTGAAAGTTTCCTCTCAGCTTCGAAAATTCTCCTTTAATGAGCTCAAATCAGCAACAAGGAATTTTAGGCCTGAGAGTATTCTTGGTGAGGGAGGGTTTGGTTGTGTATTCAAAGGTTGGATTAATGAGAATGGAACTACTCCAGTGAAACTTGGCACAGGGCTGTCTGTTGCTGTAAAAACTCTCAACCATGATGGACTCCAGGGACATAAAGAATGGCTTGTAAGAAATCTCACATCATTTTTAGTATATTCATGTTCATCCACATGCATGCACATGCCCATATGTTTCATTTGTGTGTTTTGGTCAACAATAATTGCTTGTGGTATTTCTGCATTTATTATTGAAGGATACTTCTTTTATACATGGCAGGCTGAAGTTAATTATCTTGGTGACCTTCTCCATCCTAATTTGGTTAAATTAATTGGCTATTGCATTGAGGAAGATCAAAGGCTTCTAGTCTACGAGTTTATGCCTCGAGGAAGCTTGGAGAATCACCTCTTTAGAAGTATGTAATGAGCTTGTTATTCTACATCTTTGGTTAGCTATCCTGTGTTTTCTCCTAAACTGGTAAATGTTTCAATGAACCATAACTATAAATTAGTGAAGCCTGTAAAATCATTCTGTCACATCTTTTGATTGGTTGGGTAACTAATGAGAGCTCAAGTAAGAAGCTAATTTAGGAAAAGAAGCATTGACGGGAAGTTTATATTGTTATACCAGGACTGAATTTATTAGCTCAAAGAAATCAATATATTTTCCAGTTTATGCTATGCAGTTTATTTCTAGCATGGTATCATACCTACAAATGGTTATCTTTTCATCCTTGCCTACATTTTCCTATTTCTTAATCGAAGGACCTTATCATCACTGTCACAGATAGCATGAAATGAGTTAGTGCAAGACCTAAATTTTATTTCCTGTGTAGAAAATGTCAAATTAATATGTTGAATGTAAATTCAATCTATATGTCAAAAGGAGTTAACAACTTCTGGAAGAGTTCTTGCATTCTCTCTCTCTCTGAGTGAATGTTTCTTTTTTAATCTCTCTCTCTTGCAGCTTGCTGGAAGTTGTATTTATGCCAGACATTTCATGAATTGCAATTAATTTAAAATGATAAGAATGAAGTATTTTGTTGAAAGACCTAGGACAGCTGTCACAGTGCATATATATTCTTCACAGTAAAATTCAAGGAAAGTGTAGTTCACATAGAATAGCAATTTATGGAGATAATGCATTCCATAAAATGTGTGCACAAACATGATCCTTGTTGTCCTAGTTAGGTATGGTGGCAATACAGATACCAAACTATGTTCTGTTAAATAGATCATTGCACATTTTGGGGAGTAATATGTTTGATGCACCAGGATCCTTGCCTCTTCCCTGGTCTGTCAGAATGAAAATACTCCTTGGTGCTGCAAAGGGCCTTACATTTCTTCATGAGGAAGCAGAACGGCCAGTGATATATCGAGATTTCAAAACATCTAATATCCTACTAGATGCGGTGAATGACTAGTTTTATTAAAATAATCAGTTATTTACATTGAATCCATTTCTGAAGTATTGCTAGACCTATCCAGGACTACAATGCCAAGCTTTCTGATTTTGGACTTGCCAAAGATGGCCCAGAAGGGGACAAGACTCATGTATCTACCCGTGTGATGGGAACATATGGTTATGCAGCCCCTGAGTATGTAATGACAGGTGAGCATGTTAACATTGTGCCATAGTCTTGTGCATCATTACAGGTTTTGTGCTTGTGATTAGATGTAATCCAGTATGCTAGCCCGACTATTAATAACAGGCGAGCATGTTAAACATCAATCTTCTTTATACAGGCTTTATACTCTTGATTGAATGTATTCCATGGTTTTATATATGCTCAACAAAAATCTGAGTTTCTTGTTGCCAAGTTTCTCCAGAACTTGCCTAACAAAAAGTAGCGCGAATTTGTTCATCTTTTGCTGTCAACATTGCATAGAGTATGGGGGGGCGCTATGTGCATATGTGAGAGGAACAATGAAATTTAACTAAATTCTTGATGTGGAAATGAATACATGAATATATGGTTGAGAAGAGCAAAAACTCCATGTTTCACGAAATAACCTTCATCATGTAGCTAATACAACTATAAACACCACCATCTCAGACCTCCACCACTAATTTGACTGCTGTTAGGTAATATCAACAGCATCACTTGCTATGCTGCTCTATCAATGTTATATTCAAACTCTCCAGTTAGTCCCCTTCATTCAATTTGCCATCTTTATGACTAGTCACCTAGTATTGGATTATAATGCCCCCTCTGCCCCAGTGTAATTTTCTATAGCCATCATCTCTACAATTTACTACAATCATATTACTCTTGGACATAAACTAAAACCATGATTTACCGTATCACCCATCTGCTCCAATGTCACTGGCATTACCATGATATTTTAGTCAAGTGAACATATAAGATGGAAAGATGACCCAGGTTATGGAAAGCTTCATATTTGTTTCTTAATCAAGTCAGACTTCAGGATACTTGAGATTACTGGACCACTAGCATTATTAGTAGCTGAGAAATGGTGAACCCTGGACTGATGGTGAATGGTGAATATAAATGTTGGAATTACAGACCGAACAATGGAAAGTATAGCATGAAAGGGCCTGCTTTCTTTGACAAATAGGCAAGTATTATTTCCTTTTCTTTCATAGAATGCTGGGACTCCCGTAAGTTGTTGGGTTTTCAACAGTACTCTAAGGTCAAATAAAGATCTTTCCATATAATTTTGCATCATTTTGTCCTATTTTACTTCTTTTAGAATATGCTTTCTTAGAATCATCATCTTTTTGTTCTGCATAATGAATGAATAAAAAAAAGAAAACCCATATCTTCTATGGTTCTATTGATAGATTCCCTTGTCTCCTTGACTTTCAGGCAAGTGTGCATACCCTACAATTTCTTAATTAAATGTTTTTATGAATCGCTAGTTTCTAATGTAGATAAGGTCAATTGGTTATTGTTTATTACAAAATCCAGTGAGTTCATCATTAGGATCAAATTCAGGTTAAATAATAAAAATTCTTTCGTCTCCCTTGCACCCACTCTCACAGGTGCACACATGGATGTAGTAGCCCTCCATGCTGTGAGCTTGCAATTAAGCCTTGCATTATTGGAGGTGGGTTCTATGCAATTCCTCTTATACTTAATACATTTGATGTTGTACCAGGTCATCTCACATCCAAAAGTGATGTCTATAGCTTTGGGGTTGTTTTACTTGAAATGTTGACTGGTCGAAGATCCATGGACAAACACCGACCAAACGGTGAGCATAATCTGGTGGAATGGGCACGGCCACACCTTGGGGAGAGGAGGAGATTCTACAAAATGATAGACCCTCATCTTGAAGGACGCTTCTCAATCAAAGGTGCCCAGAAGGCAATCCAATTGGCTGCACACTGCCTTAACCGGGATCCCAAAGCCAGACCTCTGATGAGTGATGTTGTTGAAGCCCTGAAGCCTCTGCCTTGCCTCAAGGACATGGCCTGTTCTTCATCCTACTTTCAAGCCATGCAATCAGAGCGCGGCAGCTCCAATCCAAGTGCTCAGAATGGAAGTAGAGTGCGGCCAGGGTTGTCCAGGAATGTGCAACCAACAAAGAGCTTCCCCAAGTTCAATGTTCACCATGCCTCTCCATGTCATGGTAACAGTTATTACCGGTCACCCATTCCTAAAGCAGGAGAACCATGATATAGCACTGAGTCCATGTCCTTTCTTTTCAACTCCTCTCATTTACTTCTATGATAGTATTGGTTCAAGGATCATACTTGGGACCTTGAAATACTTCATGGGGTGTTTTTGAAAGATAATGCTGGCATGTTCGTTCTTTCTTTTTTCCTTTCCGAGAGGATCGTAGCCTGAGACGCCACTGACCAGATTACATTCCAGCTTTTGGAATGAGAGGAAGCGGGCATTTCCTTCGCCGGAAGAAGACCTGCTGGCTTCATTAGGTATGACCTGTGAGGAATTAGTCAGCCGGGGTAGTGGGTTTGATTCTAAAATATACACTACAAATCCTATTCTGGTGTCTTCGAACCAGCAACATGGAAAAAGTAATACGAGGTATGTACAGAAGATGCATCTAAAAAGTAATACATGAGACCCTCCCATGACCATATATATTAAGTCCTTTTTATTTTATTTTATTGTGCTATCATCCCTCCATTTTAATGTTGTTAATATATGGTTTGACATGACATTTCACTCTTCTCAGTGCACACCATGTGCTATAAGAGAGGCTCCAATACATGAGCATAAGACTCAATCAAATACCAAAAAGAACATGAGACTTAATTAATGAGAAAATAATTCAAATAGTATAAGATTAATTTTTTATTTTTTTAAAACCTCATTCACAATATGAAAAAATATGGAACCCCATCACTCGAAGTGTATTTTTTTTTTCTTATAATAATTGGAAAGTAATAAAACACGTAAAAAGATGAAACTACATGCAATAAACCAAAATAGAATGTAAATATTTTTGTCAAAGTTTAAATGTATATGTATACACTATCATATGCCTAAATACGCTTGTATCTTCACTCACTCAAATGTGCTTTCATCATTTTATGGATAAAGTGCCCCTCGAAACTTAATAAATTTGAAAAGATAAGAAAGCATTTTTTTTTAAAAACCTGAAAAAAATCCTAGAAATATAAAATATGGAATATTCTTAAAAGTCAAAACATATTAAGAAATACCTTTGTAAATATTAATAATATCTTTACTTGCGCAAATTGAACATATGTCATATCTCGATAATTTTGGATCATGACTTCAAAACCTTAATAGCAGTATTGAGAGCAAGTTATGGTTATATAAATATTGTATTGTTTGACTTATTAAATACAACAAAAATCATTTAGCCATGTATTCCTAAGATAGTATCCAAGAAGTATTTAGGTATTTGATGCTTATATATCTTAATTGCCTTCAATACCTTGTCCAATCAAACACCTTCAAAAACTAAAAACAACAATCCCAAAATCTCAAGGGATTCATCACAACCATATTTTGTTCATCTTCAGTCCTATGCTCATTCCATTAAAGGTGAACGGCACCAATTACCAATCTTGGAGTAAATCCATGATTCATGCTCTCACAACCAAGAACAAAATTGGCTTTATAAATGGATCCATTCAACCTCTTTCAGAAATTGAACAACCAACAAACTATGCTCTTTGAAATCCATACAACAATATGATTGTATCATGGCTAGCTCACTCTGTGGAACATGATCTGACCAAAGTAGTTGTCCATTCCAAGACTGTTCATCAAGCGTGATAGGAATTTAAGGGTCAATTCTTATAAAAAAATAATACTCCAACCATATATCAAATACAGAAATCCATCATTTCTCTCACACAAGTACCATGATAGTTTAAGACTATTACAAGAAACTCAAAGATCTTTGGGATGAATTAGAAACATATCAAACCCCTATCACATGTAACAAGATGAAATGTATACAATGTAAAGAAGCAAGAAGATCAAATGAAGCAATTCCTTATGGGCTTCAATGACATTCACAATTACCTAATGTTTGCCAAACCTATTCAATAATACTTTAAGACGAAACTCAGCGACAAGTAACATTAACATCAATATGATCAACAAAGAATTTTTCTATTGTACCTACAATTCATAGTAGATCTAACAGTATATCAAATAATTCCACAAACAAACATTGAGCATTGTGATAGAAATGATTACACAATTGAGGAATGGCAAACCCTTAAATTTCATTACAATTATTGTGACAAGAGATAACATATTAAGGGTAAATGTAAATTTTAAAAAGGGATATGGTTAGCTAATGATACAGGAACTCAAGGTAATAGACAATAACCAATCCAAGTAACAATGTCAAGGGTCGAAAGGGGACATCATTATGCGAGTGTCATTTCTTGCTGCTCACGTAGTAGACATAACTCCAGTGGATAGGGGCCAATCACATGGCTTCAACATGCCATCCTAGGTAGCCTCTTAACCCAATCTCTTACATGAGATCTCTGCAAAGCAACTCTAGTAACTAGCATAAGTTGTTTCCATGATAAGTTCAACTCATTCCTATGACAACATCAATGTTTATGTTAAATCTACAAGTTTGCCTTTTTTTTTCATCCCTTTCAGAAATTCTGTGCTCACCAAACCTTGGATTTTAGATAGTAGAACTACTAATCACATCATTTATGACTCCATATTTTTTACTAAAACTAAATCATCATAAATTCCCATTGTTAATATATCCACTAGTTCTTTTGCCCCTAACCACTTCCACTAACAGCATACCATTCAATTCAAATATCATATTAGATAAAGTTTTATGTGTTCCATCTTTTATCCTAGAGCTTATATTTGTCTGTAAACTCACTAGTTCTCTAAATTATTGTGTCATTATATTCCCCACCTTCTGTGTCTTGCAGGACTTGGCTACAGGGAAGATGACTGGCTCGGGTAAACTTCTTTTTGATCTCTATTACATGTCTCTTTTTATTTATGAAACTTGCAACTTGTACACCCATCTCCTTCTCGTCTTAGACTAGGATCTCCATTATTGCTTTCCAATGCTATTTCCTTTGATAACAATTGTAGTGTGTCTCATGGTAAAACAAACAAGATTGTCATTACCTTTTAATTTAATATCCAGTAAAGCTCCATTTGATTTGTTACATTGTAATATTTGGGGTCCACATAAAATTCCCACACATTTAGTAGTGCAATTCTTTCTTATCATTGTGGATGAGTCACTAAATACACATGGATATTTTGATGCAACATAAATCTGAAACCTAAAACCTCAAATATTTTTTTTGTTTTTGCTTAAACTTTATTTCATGCCAACATTAAAATCATTCGGGTAGACAATGAATTAAATTTATTCTCCATGATAAATTTTTTAGAATTATGGTATTGCATATTAGAACACTCTTGTTTACACTCCACAATAAAATAGTCATAAAATACAAGCATTGTCATATTCTTATAGTCCCATGTGCATTACTTTTTAGTCGCACCTGCTCTTATTGTCTAAGGTGAATGTGTATTAACCAATGTCTATCTCATTAACTCATTATCCTTCCCATTACTCTTCAATAAATCATATTTTGAACTCTTATACAACCATCCCCCCTCACTCAATCACTTGAAAAGTCTTTGGTTGCCTCTATTATGCAAATATTGTCCATTTTATTAAAACATTTGACCCCCACACCATAAGTTGTCTTTGTTGGGTATCTAATAGGCCAAAATGGTTATAAACTCCAAAACTTGTAGACAAACAAATTCTTTGTGAGCCATAATGTTTGATTATGTGAACATTCCTTCCATTTTTCTCATTTTCCTGCCTTTGTCTTCCTATTAAAGTCCTATGTTTTCCTTTGCTTTCCTGAACAACTGACATCTAAACATGATATAAGCAATCCATTAGTCCATCCACCTAACCCAATTGGTACCCACCTCACGCACCTGATATACCTACATTTGTCCCCTACGCACATCCCTTCACATGTGCTGTTATTAACCCTACACATCCAGATCACCCTATCATTCCCCTAACCCTTCCTCGACAGTCCACTCATACTAAGTGGGTGTTTGGGACAGCGGTTCAATGTGTGGTGCATTGAACCGCAGTCCCAACCTCAACCCTTACCACACGGGACCCTTGTATTTTACTGTGGGTCCCACTAAAAAGTTAAAACTTGGTCGTAGATACAAAAGCAGCTGAGAGATGCTTTTGTAGCTATGACATGAGAGTATGGAGCCTCGTCTCCCACAATCACATATCAATTTCTTCTGCCACTTCTTTCATGTCTTCTGTTAGAGGGGAAACTGATAGCTTCTAGCGTTCTATGTCTTCTGGATTTCATTTTACCTAACCTTCTCCTGGTAAACCCCCTTTGTCCTCTTCTTTTAGTAAGAGAAAGTGGGACTCCATGGACGGTGTTGCTCTCAAGTGTGACTCTTCTTCTGATAAAAGGTTTGTCTTTTTTCTCTAAACTCTTTACATCAATTTTAATTTGGTAAATTTGTGTGAAATTATTACATAATCTTGCTTTTTTTCAACCTCAACCACAACAGTAACAACTGTGCCAAACTCTAAACATCCTTCGGCATGACATGTAGACTACTACCACATGTCCAACCACATCAATTACTTAACCTCAATGCTTTGTTTTGCATTAGCTACTCGATATCCTCTTTTTCACTTTTTTACTTAGTCACATTTATCGTCGGCCTATTATGCCTTTCTTTCTAAGATTACATGCATGATTTTTATACTTGCGAGTTGACTCACAAAATCATCTATTTTATGAGTCAAAACAACAAACTGAGAAAAATCTGGTAAAAAAATCAGAACCCGTCAAAATCAGACCAAAATCATAAAAATCGGTCAAAATCATAAAATCAAACCGCATCGGTATGATTTCACAATCTTAAACCAAACTTCGCTATGCTAAAAGATTTAAATTTCCAACTTAAGGACAATGGAGACGATCCCACTTTTCACCTAATAAGTGAACTGTTAGGCACCATATTTGAATAACAAGGGAAGGTCACATCAGTGCATACACAAGAGGAACAAGTCCTTTTCATCGGAAAAAAAGGTAACAAATATTATAGTAAGTTTAATAGAATTTCAAAGGTCTGCATTCAAGTAAGATATATATTATTTTTTACTATTAATACGAAGGGTAAGTGATTCTTAATATCAACACACCAAAATAATATAAAAACATTAAAATAAATTAATTTAAAATAAAGTATTTTAATTTTTTTCAAATATTTTTCTAAGCGCCTAAAATCAATAATTAGGTTTAGAATGCTTTAGAATATGATTCAGTTCACTAATTAAAATAAAATATTGGTTTATTACATTTAAATTTATTGTTGATTTGATGATTAAGGTCTTGTGTTTGCATTGCATCAAAAAATATTTTTGAAAAAAATTATTTTACATTGCACATCAATTGAATATTTGTTTTAAATTTGTTGGTTTTTATCTAATAAAATTATATGGACATAAACCACCAATGGGTGGCTCAGTGGCAAAGACTTGGGATCAAAGGGTTTGCTCCCCTTGTGGTCTCAGGTTCGAGTCCTGCTGTCGCTAATATTGGTGGCCACTGGAGGCTTACATGGTCGTTAACTTCAGGGCCCGTGGGATTAGTCGAGGTGCGCGTAAGCTGGCCCGGACACCCACGTTAACAAAAAAAAAAAATTATATGGACATAATTGTTTTATAATTTATTTTAAGCTATTTTAAATCATGTATGAACCTTAACTAATGAAGTTTTATGGCCATAATCATGATGTATTGTATTCATAAATATTTTACTTATGATTTTATGATATTTCTACCCACATGATTTTAACTGTTATTTTACAATTTTTCTATGGAAAAATTCAGGCATGATTTTACGATCCAAGTTTCATAAGCGCCTTCCATGTTGTGTCAAAATCGTGATTTTGACAACCTTGATTACAAGTCATATTGAACCTTCATTATATGCTCAAACCATTCTTAACCCAAATTGGCATCATGCTATGAGTGTAGAATTAAAAGCTTTGCAACAAAATAACACTTGAAGTTTGTTCCACTACCTGCTGGTTATAAACCAATCGGTTGTAAGTAGGTCTACAAAATCAAACATATGTATTACGATACCATTGAGCATTATAAGACTCAACTTGTTGGTAAAGTCTACACTCAAGTTTAGGACATTGATTATTAAGAGACTTCCTCTCCTGCCGCCATAATCACTACACTATGTTGCCTTCATGTTGTTGTTGTTGCTTGTCATTGGTTCATCCACCAATTAGATATCCAAAATGCTTTTTTTTTGGCAATTTACATGAGGTGGTGTACAACCAGCCTTCTTCAGGTCTTCATCGACAGGGGGAGAGTGTTGTGTGTAGGCTTAACAAGTCACTTTGTGGCCTCAAATAAGCTTGTATAAACTTGTTTTTCACCTTCTTTAATACTATTGAACAGGCCGGTTACCAGCAATTTGAAGTTGATTATTCTATTTTTACCAAGGCTTATTATACTTCATTTACTACAATTTTGATCTAGGTTGATGACATACTTCTCATAGGAAATAATCTTCAAGAAATGGAATGTCTTTTAAAGTTCCTTATCAATTGCTTTGGCATCAAAGATTAAATAATTTCATGGCCAATACAAATGAGTGATTAGTCCTTCATATGTACTTCTAATTGGCAGATGTTTTTACAAGGACACTGGAGAATGATTAATTTGTGATATTGCGTAACAAATTAGGAGTTCATGATGATATTCACTGTCCAACCAACTTGTGGAGAAATATTGAAAAATACCTTTGTAAATTGTAACGATACCTTTACTTGCCCAAAATTAGTAGAGGTTATGTCGCTAGTTTTGGATCACGACTTTAAGAGTAGGGTTGATAGCAAGTTATGGCTGTATATATAGTGCACTGTTTGACTTATGAAATACAAAGAAAACGATCCAGCCATTTAATTTTAAGAAAACAAGCCAATAGATATTAAGAAGATAGAAGAAAGGGAGTGATATATTTAAAACTTGATCTCCTACAAAACTTGCTTTGTAGGCGAGGTATTTTCAATTTTTAGATTCTACTTGGTTTCATTTTTATATACCTTCTTAATTTATTTTCTCTAAACGTCTTAATTATAGGGTTTCTGGAGTTTCGTAAATAGTTGGAAGTAATTTTATTATTTATTTCTTGAAAATCAATTATTCACATTTTTTAGGTTTTTGAAAATTATATTTTGTCTGATCAGTGATATGATGCTTTTCATCCAAAAACAAAATACATACGAGAGAAAATATATTTTTTTTGAAAAGATAAACGAGAGACAACATGTAGTGATAGATGTATTAGATGCATCAATAAACCACCCCAAAACAAATTTTCCGGATTTCTCACGACAATCTAAAATTTTACAAAAAATAAAAATATGATTTTATTTTTATTTAACTCACTTCTTATTAATGAGAAAACCTTTCTTATAACTCTCAACAATTATGAGCCATTAGATTTCATGTAATGCTTTCATACATCTCTTTAATTACTCCTTTTGTGCGTGTTTGAATATTTTTCTCAACTTACAAAAAATAGTAATAATTGTTTTTCATAAATAAGTTATGATATTATATGAATGAGCTGTATTGCTTGATCTTGATAAATTTTATTTAGTTGGAATAACTGATCGCGTGTGCTATTAATTTTTATTGGATGATTGTTTTAGTCTCTGTAATATATATGATTTATTTTATAATCAGGATCCATTCAACTAAAATAACTGAGTCCATGCTTGGGTGGAGCAAGATATTTGATTAAAATCAGCAGCACAAAACATGGCAACAGATATTGGTGGTTTATGGGGTCAATCTGTCATCAAAGCTTTGCTGCAAAGAAACCAGAAGAGGGTGAGGGTGAGGGTGATGAGGGGCACAAAGGAGGCCGGCCCCAGTTCACTGGTCAAGTTTTCTGAAGTGTTGTTAATGGATGTCCCTGCACGTGCTTCTATTTACACTCGTCGACTGGCCGAACCAGAGGCTTCTGCTTTTCAAATACAGGCTTCTTCCCGGACAGACGCGGGCCGTGATATCAAATCTACTCTCTGCACTTCGATATCACACACCACACATTTGTGCTCAGCAACGCGAGCCGCCACCATCATCGCTTGCAGTCTACAATCAGCGCACCACACCACGTGCAGGCATGGGAAGTTGGCCCACAGCAGCCGACGCTCGTTGCAGCCCAAGCACCTTCCCTGTGCGATGCTTGCCTTGTATCTCTGCAATTACCACCACCCGATCGATATTAGTTCATCATACAACAGAAATGAAGTTGAGAATTCAAATCACCACTCATCTCGGCTTGTTGAGCCCTCACATCACAGAAATCGAATTCACGAAGAAAGTAGACAGATGATGAGCTGCTGCTCTTTTTTCTGGCGAGGGCCTCTAAAACCAGATGCCTCCCTCCTCCTTGTGGCCCGGGTTCCATCTCTCGAAACCCCTTTCCCGAGCCACACTTCGCCCACGGTCGCGCGTGGAATATCGGGTCTGGTATCAGGAATTGAAGAAACCTCGAGCTCACCTGACAGGACACCCTGGTGCTGCCGTCACTCGCCTCATCATTCTCAGTGGCCACGGGAAGAGGTTCCTGAGCGCAGTGGGAACCGTCAGAGCTCCCATGCCCGCTAGATAGACTGTCCATGGTAGCATCTTCAGTTGGCTGCTGCTGACAAGGAATAAGAAGGCTTGGCAGAAGGATCATATGATTGGCTGGAGAGTGATACGTGGTGTGACAAAGTCGAGGGACGGACTTGATGAAGTCACTAAGCTTTGAGAAACCGAGAGAGGCATGGTCTAATTCCAGGCCAAAAGCGGCCCTGAAATCAGCTTTCACAGACGATAGGGCATACTGTCCTCCCCTCTTTGATACCTGTTGCAAGAAGCTAGGGAGCCACCTTCTGAATGTCCTGAACCACCTGGGCATGCATCTCTCATGTGCTTGAGATTCACCGGAACATGCTTTGGGCTGACCATGGATCAATGTATCAGCCCAAGTCCTCCCCGGCTCACATCTTTTCTCTTCCGTGGAATTACAACCAAGGATCACTTTTTCTGTCTTTTCACCGGGTGATGTCTGCCTCTCGAGCACGTCAGTTTTGGCCTTTTCAGTACTGGGTATCTCCTTCTCTGTTCTCTCTTTGGGCGTTTGTGCTTGCGGAAGTTTCTCGTCAAAAATCTCATTTGTTTCACGCTGCTGGGTTGATTCCTGGAACTCAGCTTGTTGGAGTTTTGGAATGGCAGTTTTGATCTCGATCTGCTTACCCATAATAGTAACATGGCGTGCCTCAACAGCTGCAGAAACAGATTTCTTATCTTTGAAAGTGACGAAGCCAAATCCACCAGACTGCATCTTATCTGATGTTTGAACTCCGAGCACCACAGCATCGTCCACCGAACCAAATCTCTCTTCAAGATTTTCTCTTAAAGAGTCTGGTGCAGAAGAAAGACAAAAATATAAGATAAAATCCAAGTTCTTTGACACACTAAATCAGCACTCGATCCTTCTGGTTAGTAAGACTACATATTCAGTTGCAAGGAAGTGTTCGGTTTCTAACCAGAATCTACAGAAACAGGGAGGCCTCCAACAAAAATTCTCCGTCCTGGATGCCCTGCATCAGGTGAATGAATCATGTATCTTCCCTGCTTCACCTGCTGTGGCTCTTCTTCAGAATGTGCATAGAAACACATGGTGCCTCTAACACATCCACGATGAGAACGGAAGTATTTACAGATCACCTTGCTTTTAATCGAGCAAGTCCTACTGTCCACGAGCAGTGGAGAGTTATGGGACCAGATAAATTAAAAAAAAAATCATTATTTCATCATATGATTGTTAATCGATTTATCCAAGGAGGTCACCTATCAGCAGGATTCCCTTCATCTGTCAAGTTAGAGACTTCTTTGCAGGTCCCTTGCATTTCATCATCTACTTGTAACCATGCCTTGTATTTCGGCTGTAGGGGACGACTTACTGCTGATTGCGAGCACGAGATTAATGAAATGAGTGACACGAGCTTCTTTATTATGACAATTTCCCACTCAATCTAACCTTTTGAGTGTGTTAAGGATTTCAACTTACCGAGGTTAACATCAGTATTTCTTAGAATGAAACGCATGTCTTGTGACTCTGCCAAGTCTACAGGTCTCTGTTTACTGGGAATAGTTGTAAGAAGATGTCAGTATTAGGTTGCAAGGATCAGCAAATCATCTCACTGAGAGACACGATAAATACCGGACAGACAATAACAACGGATGGAATAAATGAAAATAGGTCAGCTGTTTTTAACCGTAAATTGAAGACTCCAGTGCTTGCTCCCCAGTGTAATAGAACTTCTACACAGTCCTTATAGCCATTCTTCACAGCATAAAATAACGGGGTTTCTTTCATTTCTGTATTAGAGTTGATACAGTCTGGGTCTTCCAATAGAAGGGCCTGCAGTGCAGTCTCATAGGAAAATGAGCATGATAAAAACTTCAGTTATGAAACTATCATATGTTGCCAAGATGTGGCTGGAAGACAGTAAAATAGTACGAGTAACCTGAAGAGCCGGTACATAAATACCTGGAGAGCCTGTGAATTGCCATTTGAAGCAGCAATATGAACAGCTGTCAAGCCCAACTTATTTTTCTGATTCACTCGAGCACCATGCTTCAGTAAAAGCCTCATGATCCTGGAACAGAAGGCGATTAGAAGTTAAGCAAAACCAGAGTGCGTGCGTGTGTGCCAGTGCGTGCGTGTGTGAGAGAGAGAGAGACTTCATTTGCTGAGGACAAGATTGCTTATATGCCTTGAGACACCAATGAAGAGCAGAATGTCCATCAGCATCGACATCATTTAAGTCTATGTTAGTCTTCAGAAGCAACTCAATAATGGTCTCATCTCCAGCCTGTGATTATTATCAATAGTACCTGGTTACAGATCATTAGAAAATAACGGACCATATTGTGGACTTGTGCGAGCTTGGTATATATATACCATGCTTCCTTTCTTTGAAGTTTTGAATATGTTATACGAAGGAGATAAATTTCCCAATTAGTTGTCCTGAAATTTCTTGTGGTATTCTTGTCTAGGATGACAGGCTAACTTGAATACGGGGAGAATTCTAAGTTAAAGGTACAAAAATGTCATTAATCTATCTATATAAATGCAGGAAACAGACACACTAAACCTGAAGTGTATATGAAAGGAAATTAATCAGGACAGTTGATAATGTTATAGATTTTGTCACTATAAAATGACATTATAATGTAAATGACAGTTTATCAAAGACAAATGCAGTGTAAGAATGTAGTGGTTTGGAACTAGTTCTATTAATCTGCAAAAGTTTCACTTGCTTACTAGAATTTCAATTTGCTCCTTCCAGTCCCACTTTAAATATACGAAAACAATGCTGGAAATAAAGATATTAATTATAGAAACAAATGTTCATTTGAGACTTCACAGACCAAGAAAAGAAAATAGTTTTTCAAAGTGAAGACATGGAAGGGGTATGTATAGTAACAGTCATGCTCGCACGTCATTACTCATTAATTTAAAATAGACGAATTTGTGGGCCACTCTGAAGTAAAATTCCCAAATGTCTAAGCCCATGTGTTACTGTATCCAATGAGAGTACACGGTGATTCCTCACCGGGAACCCCCAGATTTACAAAAGTGCCCACGGATCTCAACAATTCATGCTAAACTGAAATCTACTTTTCGTAGGGCATACATGTCTATTTCCCAAAATCCCATGTGCACAATGTTGTGTTGCATTGCATACATTATACGGTTATCATTAGCTATTCCGCATGTTAAGCAAAATGTAAAAAATAAATAAATAGAGGGATTGAAAACCTAATCGGACCTGCGCAGCACGGATTATCGGTAACTTCATGTCCGTACAATTTACGAGATCAACAACACCAAAGTGCTGAAGCAACTCTATCACGTAGAGCAAGAGTTTTCTTTTCTCAGAGCGCTCACTCTCGCTTAGAACAGTTACTCCTTTTGCTGCCCTCAACGACGGCGTAGGGACGCCAAGTGCCAATGCCTCTCGAATCACAGTCTCATAAATTGTGGTCTTCTCTTTACAGTCCAAATCAGCATCACGCACCGGTAAAATCGATTCATGTATTTTATCTGCTGCCGCTACCAGAAGAGCCGCTAAATCAACCACACGACCTGCTTCCGCCATTTTGTATGCCACGTCACCGATGTCCTTCGTTTTGTCAGCAAGAAGTTTTAGTGTAGTTAAATCCTGTAGAAAAGCATGAGATTAGCTTAATAAGAAAAAGAGAATTTCTTAATTTAATAAATATATTCCCTTCTGACCGCGGAGCTGAGACTATCCCTTAATAAATTAATAAAACGTATCAAAATTTGAATAAACAATATTTTCCGGTCTTTCTATTGTTTTACCAGTAACCAGAACGCGCTATACATAGTCTTTAATAAATCATCAAATCAATGAATCTCATTTTAATAGACTTTATATTCCTTAAGGTTTTTTCAGTAAGAAAAAATAAATATATTTGACTCTTTTGACTTTAATTGACCTTATTCCATGATAAATAAATGAAATGAGAAAATGCCATAAAATAATCACTTTCTCAGCAAACAATCGTAACAAAACGTGTCAATACCTTTTCACTAATTTGAACAACCAAGTCTTCAATGGTTGAATTGTCATCCAGATTCCAGATCACATTCTTTCTAAAATGACAAAATCAAAGTCTCTGAAAACGAAAGAAAAAAATAGCACATAAACAAGAAAAGGCAACATTTCTAAATAAGGTAAAATCTTTCTGCTGTGTGAGATGCATAAAATATAACGAAATTTTTTTACACTTTTTCCATTTTAGCTCATCAAAAAGACCAAAACGACGTGCTTTTTTTTTATTTGCTACCTGGTGCTACACAAGGACAGCTCCAGAGGTAACAGTCTGCGTTCATCTCTGCTCTTCAAATCCGTACGAGCGTGCTTTTCCAGAAGCATTTTCACACAACGCGCCGCGTTAGCAGTTGCAGCGGCGTGCAGCGGCGTGAGACCGGTTGAGTCCGGTTCATTTATCAACGGCACCAATCCAAACTCGCCTTTGAGTAGTGTCGTGGCGCAGGCAACAGCATCGAAGGCGCAGCAGAGATGGAGCAGCCTGGTGATTATTATACGATCTGTAACAACTTTATTTTGGAGAGAGAGTAACTGTGGTTTGTCGTCTTCTACGACTGATTTTATCACCGTTGTATCAAAAACCGCAGCGTTTTGGAGCTCATGATCCTTACTTTCTGTTTGCTTCGAGAGGTCTGTGAGCGAGAATCTTCGTATTTCCTGCGATTTAAACTACTTTCAGTAACTTCACTGGCAATGAAAAATTAATGAGAAAAGAGAACGATTTGCATGTGATCAAAGCTTTGTTTTGAACTTCCAGAACATGACAAATAATTGCTAAGCAAAGTTTTCACAGGAGAAGAGGTCGGTCTTCAATGTGATGAACTCCTGATTAAGACTATATTGTGAAGCATTTTGAAGAGATAAGGCAGTACGTAGTGTACCAGATCCATCTGGAAACCCTAATAAGAGTTCTGTATAGCCATGAGAGAAATTAGAGAGAATATTTTTTGTTTAGAATGAAGGAAGAGGAGGAGAGTTTGGTGGAGATATTTATAGGGGTCGAACAATGGTGCATAGTGTGTGAGGACAATTATATCCCAACAGGGGTTAGGATTTTACTGGCGAGTGCATGTTATGTTTAATGCATGGATGAATTGTATTTCGGTATATATATTTTTATTTTTTTATTTTTTTACTTCATCCATCAAATTTTTTTTTGGATGCAAGAAAAATTTCATTCTTCCGGAAATGTATTTTATAGGTCTAGTTGAGCTAGTGAAATTCTGATTATCTCATTCTCTTGCAAAAAAGATACACACCTTGACTCGAATTTGAGATTTGTTCTGTATATCGCAAACTTTCTGTCATTACACCACGCCCCTTGAGTACCCCTCATGTATCAATACTAAACATTAAAAAATATATTTTTTAATGTTTAGTATTGATAGATGAGGGGTACTCAATTTTATTTTTTAAATAAAATTTTTTAAAAATAACTTCATGCTCTTAGACACCACTATAACTTTTTATGGGAGTTCAGTTATTAATGCAATTTTTTTATATTAATAATTGTTTACGTTGTGTTCGGATCAAATTTTTATTAAATAAAAAAACTATTCAAGTGTTGTTAGCATATTTTATAGTACCAAAAAAAAATTATAGTAGTTGGGGGTTAATTTGATATGATTTAATCAATTTTGTAGGATTAAATATAATATGAATGATGGGTAAAAATATAGTTTGACTAAAACAAATCATGACTATTTTTTTTAAAAAAATATTGAGATATCAACATATTGGATTTTCTCGGATCAACCCAGATTAATCTATTAAACCCTTGATCCAAGTAATAAGACCCTAATATCATCGTACAAAGCAATTTTTTTTATTAAATCTAATTTTCAATCATTCCAATATTGAATAATGAAATAAAAAAACATAATCAATTAGAAAAATCAGCAGGGTTAATCAAGATTAATCTATCAAATTTTATCAATGAGACCGAGATAGTGCAAAAAACAAAAATTAGAATAAATTATGAAGCATAATTATTGGTCAACCTAATGTTGCATGATGAAATTAAGAAATAATCAATTAAATAAAGAACACAAAAAAATCACTCAGACCATAAAACCAAGATAATCTCATAAGAAAAAGAATTATAAAACCTAATACTCAATCAACCTACTATTAATGGATGAAATTGAAAAAAAAAACATTCAATAAAGAAAAACAAAAAAAAGTCTATATCAACTTGAGTTAACCTATCAACCTTGATTTATAAAACTAGGATAAATCCATAGTAAACAATTAAGTCAAACTCTCAATCAACTCAATATTGAATGATGAGATTAAAAAAACATTAATTGAGAAAACAACAAAAAACTCAAGTCAACTAGCTAACCTATAAAATTACAACCGGGGTCATAAAACCATAATAATCACATAAAAAAAGAAAGAAAAAATAATAAAGCATGATTCTCAATCAATCTAATAGTGAAGGATGAATATGAGAAAAAAATTAAGTTTTAAAAAATAACTCGATTTAACTTGTATTAATTTTTCAAATTTGAATTAGAAGGTTCATTGGTAAATCTAATATTGAAGAATAAGATTAAAACAAAATGGGATTCAAATTGGAAAAAACTTGGCATTTCTTTGTGTTGTTATAGTGAAATGCTTAGGTCTTTTAGTAAATGGTAATAATTAAATAAGTTGGTGTGTTATGATTGGTGTATCAGATTTTTTTCTTCTTGTTTACCATGTAGTTTTTGTAAAGGAAATGCCTTTTAGATTTTGGACTTATATTTGATTTTGCCAACTTATGTATATATGTATGTGTTTGTATGGAATTAGAAAGTATGATGAAAATGAGTATTATTACTTAGCATTATATTTCAATTATATCATCTTTCTTATTGGTAAAAGATTTAAATATTTATATCTTATTTATTGAGTTTAAAGGCATATAGATATTTACCATTTATATCCAATACACACATAACACATACACATATATTGGGTTAGGTTTGGATAGGGTGTGGGTCGAGTATCATAATATTTTCATCCATTTTATTCCTCATCGAGTAATGTAACTCTAAAAAGAAAATCACCCATATTTGGGTTAACATTACTTGTTTTGACTCATATTTAGGAGAAAAAAAAACCAAGAAGATTAAGGAGTAGCGTGATAAGTAAGAGAAGAAAAAAGAATCCAGATAAATATAAGAGTTTGAGTTAATCTTCAAAAACAATAGTGAGATAAAAGAGAGAGTTAGTGAGATAAAAAGATAACAATTAAATAGAGTATCGACTATAAATAGACAATATAATTAAAGGGAGAAAGACATAAGAAAAACAAAGAAAAATCAGATGGGAGAGACAAATAATAATAATAATAAAAATAAAAATGATTGTAAACCAATAGTCCAAATTACCTCAACAAAATTGTTATAACTCATTTATAGTGTTTTTTAATCCGTCCCAATTACTATAAGAAGCAGTTTTTGAATACCAACTATATATATATATAACACAATTATATATTGTTAACATTTGAAATTGCAGTTGAACTTTCATAAGTTAGCTTTAGTTTTTTTAAGAACTATAGGATGTAAAGAACTATATGATGTAAGAACCACGATTACACATTAAGTTGAGAAAACCTTAGAATTATTATTGATAAAAAAAAAGATGTCAAGAGTTAGTTTTATCAATCAATTACCTATAAAAAAATAATCATAATGAATTTAACCTTGGAGGTTGAATTGAACTAGTTACAAAATTGACCTAAAAGTTATATTAGTAAGTCCATACCTTTATCCAGAAAATCATTGGACCCTGACTAGAAATAAAATAGTAATTAAGCCCAAACAAAAACTAGTAAAAATCCATAAGTTTGATTCTTATTCTGCCCATAAAAAATGTATTATAGGTCTTCTATGAAGTTTATTTATAGTTTACAATGCTGCTAAATAACAGGAAATAAATAAGTTATCACTCAATTGTTTCCTTCAATCATGGAGAGAATGGCCATAACGAAGAAGAAGAAGAAGAAGCTGTAAATGTCTTAAAGTGAAGTGAAGAGAAGAATACCATTGACACCACGAAGCAAGCGTTTGAAATACATCTCAATTGGAGCATGCATGGACTCGCTAACAGAGAGAAAAAACAAAAAAAACATAGTGAGCAAGATGAGGTCCAGTGATAATTAGATATTGTAGTGCACCTATAAGAGAGCAACAAAGAAGAATACCAGAGAAAGGAGGGACCAGTTTGCAATATTACAAGAACAAAACCTGAGCAAAAATGCCACGGGCATACCTGGTTCGAGTCGTGAGAAATGGATCTAAGGTGACATCGAAACCAAGGAAATAGTGAAGCCCAAGTTGTTGGTGGAAAACCTGACACGAAGTTCACAAACAAAAGCAATAAAGGAGTGGTCATTGTTGGTGACAAAATGTTGTAGATACAGAGGAGAAGATGGATGAGATGTTGGGGATGAAGAAGTAAACTGCCAGGTGCCTGAAACCCAGTTGTTAAATTGTATCAGAGAATTATGACAGCAAAGCTCCTGTCCGACGACCATTGTTTCTACAGAACAGAGCAGTGGCATCGGCGCCTCACTCATCACTTCAGGGTTCAACTTTTAAATCGCTTGGGGCCGGTTCAATATTTTTCAGGTTTTTCTAATTCTATACAGTGGAATGGAGGCCTGTTGTCCACATACACAACACTTTAATTTCTTCAATCATGCACGGTGTTGCCTATCACAATAAACTTTTAATTCATGTGAAGTAGGCGTGCTCACATGCCATTTTTATCCTTTTGAAATGAAGTTGGTTTAGGGCCTATTCACAGCTATCGCAACTTATTTTAGAAATAAACACATTGATAATCCTGCTGATGACTAGCATTCTGCATTATCTAATCTTCCTATATATTTATTTCTTCAATCCCCCATTCGACATGCTAAGAATTTTCGCAAGCAACTCTTAATGTAGCTTTGGCTTGGAAAATACAGGGGCTGGCTGCTTGGATGGCAGTTTTTTTTTTTTTTTTGGCAGTTTTGAACGGGACAGCTTGCTTTTTTAAACAAATGTCACCGTGACTTCTTCTTTTTAACAGCAAGCCTCTATGGGGGCTACAAAACAAAAAAGAAATGGCAAACCCCTAATTCCGAAATCCTCACCCCTCTTCTGTCATCCAATTCGCACTAATGCAAATTGCTTTCCCTTTCTGACAGTTTGGAAATGTGTAACAACGACATCTCTCATTGATACATGGATGTTCCTGTCTTTAACTCTTCTCCTCTAGAGTTACAGGGACCTCCAGATCCTCACTGCCCCTCTGAATTCTCAGCACTACTCTATCTCCCACGTTGTAATCATCCAGCACTTTGTCTAGCCCTGCTTTGTTTTTAACCTGTTGCAGAAAACATAAAAGTTCAGTGGACCTTTTCCATATCAAAGCCGAAGCATTAACTGCCCACCAACACCAAGCAGTTTATTCCATTTCTTTCATAAACTCCTCCCATTTTATCTTAAAAAACTCTCATTTTCCCAGTTGCTAAGGTTTGCGATGAGAACCAGGCTTGGCTATACTGAGAACAATGATGTCCCCAATTTGTAATCCATAAAAAAATTAGATAACCGTGCAGCAAGAGAAAGCTCACAGGTTTGTTGTCCACGCTAACAATAATGTCCCCAAGAACTATGTTTCCAGCAAAACCTCTCGTGGTAGGTACCAATCCTGCCTTGGCTCCAAGACTATTTCCAGGAACCTACCAAAACATAAAGTAAATCAGGAAAACTGAAAATATCAGCAAGAGGTATACATATGGGCCGTCATATGTGCAAAAAGAATTTACTAATTTATGGAAGCATGAACACCAAATTCCCGAACAATACCTGCAGAATAAGAGCTCCATTTCTAACATTAAGTTGATTTGCTATCAGATCAGGCGCAATATCAACATTCAAACCAGCTCGAACAACCTAAAAAGGTTAAGAGATTAGCAGGTGATGGTGAAACAAAATCAAGATGATGAGGCATGAACAATGTTAACCAAACAAAGCTTACATAGAGCAAACAAGACTGCAATATCACATTGAATAGATCTAACAACAAATTACAACAAAATAAAAAAATAATCATTATACATGCTCCAAGGGAAAATATGCTTGAAAAAGCAACTAGAATGACCACGAGCAAGGCAAGCTTGGCTAATTTCTCCATTGGGACCTAGAGTGGGTGAATTGGCAGGGACGTAATTTGCAAAATGGTGGGGAAGCACAGAGCAGTGCATTAAGGACAGAAGATGGAGAAAGACATGATGGAGCTAACCTTGCCTTCTATGTTGATCATGGAAACCCAATAATGACCTGAGCTTTAATGACTAAGTATTGTCATCTAGCCAAATACTAGGAATTATAGAAGCAGGATTATGATGGCATTCTACTTGAGGAAAATGAGAAAGCATGTTTGAGACCAAAATCTGAACCACGGTAGAGAACTAGTGTGGAAAATTCCCACAAATGGGGCGGTTATGATAAACTTTGATAGAGCAATTAACGAACAGAGGATGTCTGGGAATTGTCTCATGATTCAGCAGGTAATGTGGAAGGGGCTAAAGTAATAAGGTGTGTGAAGAGGAGCTACAGTTCCTCAACATCAAAGCTTTGGCACTTGGAGAGGCTGTTGGGTATGCTGTGAAATAAGTCTTTAGAAAAGTGGAATTTGAAGGGGACACTAAGAGTGTGATTGATAATTTAACTTTTGAGGCCATGGGTAGAAAGTAGATCCATATGGCTCATATATCAATTTGTCTATTCAGAGTATGTTATGTGGCTGCACTTAAAAGAGCCCCAATTGATCGTGCTATCAGTGGGGATGAATGTTGTCTCAGATGTTTGGCTTCAGTGTTGTTAGAGGCCAAACCTCCAACTCTTCTTGGTATTGAATTAAGCCTCTCTTTGAACTAAAAAAGAATAAGAAGAATCTTCCAGTAAACAACTTACTTTACTAAATTGGATTAACTGTGGTGCAATCTTGAGCACTGTTGAAGATGGGATGGCAAACCCTACACCAGCTGAGGTCCCTGCATGGCAAAACCAGCATATCAAAACCAAGTAGAAACTTCAAGGTTATCATAAGCATATCCTTCTCTGAGTCCCCTCTACAACTACTTCATCTTCCAGCAGAAACTTATATACTCTCATGCCTACACAAGTGAAATGCACTAACCAATAATATTGTGCAATCAATATTCAGAATTTACCATTTCTCTTCAAATTATGTGACTGAGAAGAATTATGGCAAAGAGAATTGTGCTACTTAATCATTGAATAAAAGATATAATGGAAGGTACCTGTCCGAGTAAATATTGCTGTGTTAATGCCAATAAGATTTCCTTTAGAATCCAACAACGGACCTCCACTGTCACATTAACATGCATATGTAAAGCAACAGCCAGAACGCAAATGGTTATACATCACTGATGCATATCTTTGTAATAAATATAGTTTTAAGAAATCAAGGACATGGAACATGGTGATGGAATTAAAAAAATTCTTCAGAACTTGGAACATGAGGGCAGGAAACCTATATGTTTATATTCATTTATATGTAAGTTTTGTATTACTATAATTCATGAAATTAAATTTTATATACATTTCTAATTTATACATTGGTCAAATATGTGCTTTAAAATTTGGCAGATACCATTGATGATATTTTCCCTTTATATGCTGACAAAATGCATATCATGACAACAAAGAATATCTCAACAAATATGTATTGGGGGTATCAAAATGTTTCCAGAAATATCCAAGTTGCATTGGCAGAGGTTATGTGTCCCAAAAAGGATATTTCACCTTCTTAGAAGTATCATGGTTCATGAGCTGTGGTTAATATTTAGTTCTTGGCAATAATAATGAGCCCTGGACTAACCTATTCCCAGGATTGATGGCTGCATCTGTTTGAATTCCACCACCAATTGTAACTCCAGTTTGACTGGAAATGTCTCGATTCAATCCACTAATAACCCCAACAGTGAGAGTGTGATCAAAGCCAAACGGGTTTCCAATTGCTAGACACTGCTGGCCAACTTTCAGAGAGGAAGATTGCCCCACCTTAATTGGCCTTAACAGATCTTCAGATGCTTCTACCTAGCATCCCCAAGATATTTACAGGTATATTATAAACAAAACACCATACAAGTATATCTACAAAATAAAAACTGCATCATCCAGCTACTCAAAGCAGCACAATAACATAGAAACAAAACTATAATAACTTCTTAGATAGATAACTTGTCAAAGTACAAGCATTAAGCATGGGAGACAATTGGACTAAATGACCCAGTTAAAACTTCCATAAAATGGCACAGAGTTTGTGCAGCATAGGGAAACTTAGTTAATAGTGTAATTTTCAGAAAATAGAAGAACAGGCATGGGGCTATAAAATGTACCTTCAAGACAGCAAGGTCCTTTGCCCGGTCAGCACCAACCAACTTACCCTCAAAGTTCTTTTGTAACCTTTTGAAAACCATAGAAAATGAAAAAAACTAGAGCAGTAACAATCATAAATTATTATCAAAATAATTCACTTGACTAATGCAGTTCAGTTTACCAGCAAAGGCTAAAGGTCACTGTAAATCTCACCCTTCTGATGCAAGAATATTAACTCGTGCAACAACTTGCCCGGGGCTTGGATTTCTTGAAAGGGCATTTCCTATCACTAGGCATTACAGGAAAAAACAGATGCATTTAAATTCAAATTTTACAGATCTCCAACAGTGTTAAAGGATCCATGCTTCTAAAGAATTCCAAATATTTATTGCTCAGCAGGCCAAATTTCATACTACATGAAACTCATTTTTCATACTTCAAACAAGAAAGCTCTCAAAATGGAGAGCAACAAAGACATGCAGATGACTTTGAGTTTCCCAAGAAAAAAACTCGCTGCAGCATCTGGTTCAGTAACAAACCTTGAAAAGGCATATCGATAAGGAAAAAAAACACCAAGAACTACAAAAGGTTATTCCACTAAAATCAGAACATATAGACTTTATTATGTAATCTCACTCAATAGACCCAATTCTGAACACAAATCCCATTTACTGAGCAAGGAGACTTGACAAATTAACTTCCACTGCAAACATTTGATTTTTGATTTCCTGCTATTGGTCTTACCATGATAATTCGTCACAATGTGTCCTTGTTCATCCCAGACCACCCCAGAACCATTCCCTTCAGGTATCTGCAATCAGGCATAACATGAATTGCACAAGTTAGCATTATGGCTTTTATAGAAATATTGCATGATAGATGAAACCAGCTCACGTTTTGGTAGGCAGAAGATATCATGGCCACACCAGATTTTGCTTGTTTTAAAGAAGGAATAAAGATGAGAATATAGTGCTTAAGTACCTCAACCATCCCAGTTGCATTTAGTTGTGGGCGCAATGTTACATCAAAAATGTTGACAACAGAGTAAGTGCTCTGTTCAAACAGTAGGACAATTCTTTCCTGCCAATAAGAGACAATAATAACGTATATTAGCATTCAGATACAAGAATGTGAAATATAGAAATGAATGGCATGATGCCAAAACTAAGAACAAACTGATACAGTTTAAAGTTGAACCTCGGCAGGGAAGAGTGCACCCGAAGTAAAAACAGGAGGAGTTACTTGTTCAATTGTCACAGATGGATCTCCTAATGCTTGGGCTGGATTTCAATAATTTATTCCAGGGTCAGAAGCAAAGCACAACAATCACTTTCCCCCAAGTACGAACCAAGGTAACAAATAACTAGTGTGGTGGAATATTATATTAACTATGATCTTGGTGAGCGTGAAATTACACAGATCCTGTATTTCTTAAACAATTAGGATGAAATTCAACTTAACATGAAGCTGGGCATCATATATTGAGTGCGTGCCATGTATATTAGGGCCACCAAATGACAACTTCAGTATCAACTAGGAATTATTGCATTTCTTCTCAACATATTATAAAGAACAGGAGATTTAATCTACATAGAATACAATCCCATTTATGATGTCTAGATAAGTAGGGGTTGTCAAAATAGAACACAATATTGTCTGAAATTGTCTGCCCTTAGCCTTTGATTTAAGAATGTTTATATAGAATGTACAAGAGAGCTATCTATGGAAAGCAAATCAGTTTCCATGATTCTAGTCCTATACATGTAAACCAAAATCTGACACATAATGATGCTTATCTATATAAAATAGGAAATGTAGAAATAGGAAACAATCTGCACAATAGGAAGATAGCCAGCTGTCCACATTGACAGGGGTATATATGCATCTTTTTGAGATATACAAAGAAACTCATGTCCCTGTGTTTGTGCTACCTTCTACAGCTACCAAGGCACATTTTATCAGATAAAACTAATAGTGCACATGCTACATATACATTCAATGACAAGTTGATGTCAGGTTAATTAACTTTCAAGAAGCAAACAGTTTTGATCTGATTGAATTCCCTGATATTTTTTACCAAACAGCGCTTCTTCAACAAATAAATTGAATAATTTGTTTTTGTTTTGGAACAGAGATGAATAGGATTATAGCTAGATAATATCGGTGCTAAAATTAGAAGAGTTAATTGATGATGCCGACCTGACAAGTACCTTGAAGGAAGATGATAACCCAGAAACAAGAAAAAACTAGTTAGCAACATCCTCCTTGTTGCAATCGGACTGCATTTGCATATTACATGAAGCAGATTTTTGGTTCCATCTGTAACACTCTTCCTATAAACACCATCAAACAAGCAACAAGCCAAAAATAGAGCACTATAATTACTAATTTTATTGCAGTATAATAAGAAGGTAAGAAAAAAATAAAGAAAAAAAAACAAGAAAATGTTGCTATTTAATCATCAACCCAGTAAAAAAAAAAATCGTAATTGGATAGAGAACCTGGAAACGGAGATGGGTTTGGAAGCAACAACTTCGTCATCAACGGGAAAAGAGAGGGAGGAGGACAAGAGCTTCCGGCGATTCAAAAATAAAGAGTAGCTGCCGTGTGGTGGGACATCATTATTGTTGTTAATGATTATTCCACGAGTATTATTTCGGAGTGACCAACAACGATTGCATGCTAACAACATTTGCTTTCAAATTCCGTGTAATGTAATAAAAAAAGATAGTCAGATATTCGTCCAGTCCTGTAGGTCGGAGAAATCAAACAAATGGTTTTAGAGTCAGAGAGTGAGTGCAGAGGCAAGGCGAGCAGATAAGGGTTGGTTGGCCCCTAACGCGAACATGTTGTGGCTTTTCAGTTAATTCTATCTTAGTACTTTTTACTTAAAAACAAAATGACTAGTCGGCTAAAAAGTTAAAAATATTTGAATATTCCTTTAACTTAACCGCATTGATTAGCCTAATTCAGGCTATGCTCTATCATTTTGGATTAAACTCCCTCGAAATTATTCAAAATCATAAAATTGGATTAGATTGATCCGATTTTATGATCCCAAAATCCATCTCGTTCTGTTTATAGACTCTACAACCTATCCCCTCTGTACCCTCTTTCTCTCCATGCTAGCCTGCCCTCTCTCTCCTATTTTTTTTTAAAAAAAAATAACTATTTTTTAAATGCTAATATAATGATATAATTGTTATGTATTTTTTTAAAATCATGTATATATCTTAATTAATAAAATTTAATGGACATAATTATATTATATTATATTATATTCAAAAATATTTTATTTATTATTTTACGATTTTTTTATGAAAAAATGGTTAGTTTTTCCTTTTCAAAATTATTTTTAAAAACAAATTACAAAAAGATTTTTTTTCTCTCACTTCAATTTTTCTTGGTGTTTTTAAATTATTTTCATATGTTGATATCAAAAATATTTTTTAAAAAAAAATTGATATTTTTTTTTAATATAAAACACTTTAAAAAATAAACCATCACCATACTTTCAGACAATGTTATCAATTCCGTTCCGTTCCGCCCGGAACGTTCCGTTCCATTTATAAAACCGGGACAAAACGGTATCGTAACGGTATCCCATTTAGATGGGCGGTTCATCATAGTATAAATTATTGCATCTGCAATTGAATATTCACTTGCACCACTGATTTGCGCAACCGTCTCGTAACGGTTCATCATAGTCTTTTAAGAGATAAATTGTTGTATTTGCATTAAGGTTCTTTGAATATTCACTTGCACCATCCTAATTCATTCACATCGCATCCATAATGATATTTCTATAAGAATTAATATTGGCACCCACAATATCGCGATGATGATTTTTTACGTGCTTCGCGCCCAGCCATTCCCTAGGGTTGAAGAACAACGGCGCGCGGTGAACATGGAGACTTGTTTTATAGCCGTAAAAATTACAACTATAATTATCAGGATTCACCACCTAGTATTAAGGTTACTAGGAACCTATTGGTCTGCGAGAGTCTAGGTAAGGGGACTTGTTGTGCAATTGGAAGACGCACCCTGCCTCAGGTAAGCTGCATTGTTATTTTATTGTTTTTTTAAGTTCAAAAATAAATAAAAGTATAATAAAAATTTTGCATTGTATTTTCAACAACCATTTTTCTATCTATTGGTGTACTTTACAATGTAATTTTACACCGCAGTTGAAAATCGCTTATTTTATCTACGGATGTATTATACAAAGTAATTTTACATCACAGTAAAAATCCTTTTTTTATTTGCGGATGTATTTTAGAATGTAATTTTACACCGCGATAGATAAAACAAAATAATTATTAAATTATTTTTGATATTTTGGCCAAATTCCAATGAATAATTATAAATTGGTTACGATATCCAATTTTCGTTTAAAATATGAGAAAGATGCAATATATATTTTTTAAAAAAAATATGATGGAAAAATTTTGGATTCCGGTCATATGCACGAAAAAAAATATTTTTGTTTTGTTTTTTTAATGTATGTTTTTTGTTTTCTTGAAACAGAAAAAAAATAAAAATTCTGGTTGTGCCTGGTCTACCTAAATGAGTCGGCCTAGCCAAGATGGGCCAAAGGCCCAACTTGTTGGGCTTGGGCTAGACCTAGGCCAGTTAACTGGGCTGGCCCGAGAGTAGCCCAACCCATACAATAGAAACGCAAAATATATATATACACATGCATGAATTAATTCATGCATGCACAGTAAAGTGGTGGTCGACCGACCACCACAAGGAGCTCACTGGGCACTACCGTTGGGTAGAGGAGATAGAGGCAGTTCTCCCTGTCGTGATGGTGTTGAAAATGGCCACCTGTGGGGCCGGAGGAAGCTCTTGAAGTCGTCAGTCTATATTTTGTTCGAGCTTGCAGTTGCTACTGCTTATCTTCACCGGCGATGGAGAAGATCTTGTTAGGGAGCTGCTAGCGTGGGATTTGGGGAGGACGATGGGCTGTTGGTTGTGCTTTGGCTCGATTGTGGAGAGCGAAGGGTGGTCGTTGCTGAGGAAGAGAGAGAGAGATGTTAACTGTTGGAGTAGAGAGAGACAACGCTGCGAAAGGAGAGAGAGAGAGAGAGAGAGCTGCTGACAATCACTCTACCGGAGACAATGAAAATGAAGAGCGATTGTCGCTATTTTTTTTAGCTCGCATGCAAATTCTGTAATTTTTCACTTTGTTTGTTTATATCTTGTTTCGTTCTTCTCTATCTCCCCTCTATTTTCTTGTCTTCTTTTAGTTTTTATGTGTTTGTCTTCCTTGCAAACTTTACATAAGTCTTTCTGTGTACTCCCCACCTCCGTGTAATTTTCTATGTAAATCCCCTTCTTTGCGTAATTTTCTTCTACGTAAAATTTTGCTCTTGCTCTCGTTCCTCTCCTCTTCTCCCTCACCCTATTTTTCTCTGATTTTTTTTCTCCCCGCCCCTTTTTGCAGAGTTGATGGATGCCTTTTATAGAAGAAATTGGCCTGCCACGGTGGCTGGCTGGTCGGTCACATGGTGGTTGTTGCTGGTGGGCTGTCAGTGACGTGGTGGTTGGTCGGCAGAAGGTGGAAAGGCAACAACAACGTGCTGTGGACAAGGGTGAGTTGCAACTTGCTCCTTCAATTTGCAATTGTCTTAATTACACCACCAATTGGATTTAAAATTGTAATTTTTTGCAATTGTACCCTTGTTCGGATTTCAATATTAACCTTAACTTTGCGAGTCTTTTTCATGTTGGTCCTTGGATTTTTATTTGTGCAATTTGACTCTCAATTGACTATTAAACTCTTAATTATCTTCAATTTGACCCCTAATTTCGCACAATTAGCTTGAAAAAATTCAATTGGGTCTCCAAAAATTCTAATGTTCTCAATTGAGCCCAAATTAAACTAAAAAATTTGATTTTTCATTAATTAAGCCCTTAATAAAATTAATTTGTCCAATTTAAAGCATAATCAAGTCCTTGTACTTAATTAAATTCTTCAATTGGATCCTAAATTAATTCTCAAACATAATAATACTTTAAATTATCCCATGATTGAATCAAATTGGCCTATTCAAAATATAATTAGTATTTTCTCTCATTTTTTAGTATAAAAGAGATACGATTTGGCTCCAAAAATATTCAAAATTTCACCATGATTTTCTACTGATGCCAAAACCTTTTTATTTTATTTTTATTTTATTTTGGAGAGTAACCCGAAAATTGATTTACAGACACACAACTCCATACAAGTTGTTGGAATTAGAATATTGAACCATCCTTTTTATGTGAAAAATATCATTACAGAAGAACCTTTTATTTTAATTATACATCATAGAAATACTTTTATCCCTCAAACATTTTAAATATTTTGTAATTCACATAACATTTATAGACTATGACTTGAATATTTATAATCGATTCAATAAAAAATATATATAAAAAAGTTATATCGCTCAATAATAACTCCACTATTTGAAAAAAAAAGGTGCTTCTAGCATTTCTTTATATAAAAAAACAGCCAAAGAAAAAATAAATAGAAGGCCACAAATCACAAGGCTGCTGAAAGCTTTATCAATGTATGACCATCAACGTGTGATTGCAATATAATTGTACTTCTAATATTGTCATAAATTTTAACTCTTTTTTTCTATCATCTATTAATTAACCTTGAATTGGATAGCTTAAGATTCCTAAAGTTTATTTAATAAAAATCTTATTATATAGAATCCAATTCACTATTATTTACGGATGATCATGTGACTATAGTTATATAAATTAATTTAATACTTAATATAGATTTTAATGACATCTATTAGTGCTTTTTTATATATAAAAAACTAGTAAAAATACTTTGTGATATAGTAAGGTACCAGGTTACTTGCTCGCGTGCTGTGCTATGCTTTTTTTATGTAGAAAACTGATTGATTTTGTTCGTGTTATAATTGGTTATCCTAATATTTAATTTGTAAAATTATAATAGATAAAATATGTTAAAAATTGGGTGTTTTCCGCCTAAAAGAGATATTATAATCGAAATGCAAGGGAAATGACTCATATTGTTTTTCCATTATAGATAACTTGGGCAAATTTGTCTACCCATTTTGCATGATATTAGATTTGAAATATTATATATAAAAATATTGTAAAAATAATATTTTAATGAAAACAACCTAAAATAAAATAATTAATTTTTTCTAAGAAATAAAACCTAAACAAAAAAGAAAATAATTAGAACTAAAAACCAAAATTAAGAACGTATATATATATAAACATAGACAAAAAAAGGATTATTTATAAATAAATATAAAAACTAAAGGAGTTAAAATAAAGAATTAAAAATTAATGGGCCAAAATGAAGACAAAATATGTAAATAATTTAAACTGAAGAATTAAATAAAAAAAATTAAAAGTCATGTAAGGAAATAAATTAATAATTCTTTTATTTCTTGATTTAGTTTCAATTCCTTTATTTTTATGTAATTTTTGTATAATTATAAATAATTTATTTGTATTTATGTATCTATACTCTTAGTTTTGTTTTTATTTTTTATTAGAATTTATCTTTGTATTAAACATAGCTTTGGTAAAAAACAAAGTAATTTCACATGTGGTAGTGTAAAATAAAAGTAAAATCTTCTCTTATGAATATATAGTTAATCTTCAGCTGTTAGTTATTTGTTTTATTATAAGTTATTAATATTAAATAGATGTAAGAAAATATTTTAAGAGAAGAAACTCTTAGAATAATATTTCTCATTATTTTAAAGGCATTATTTATGATCAAATGAATATATTAAAAAACTAAATAATTAAAAGTCTTTTAAATTGATTATTTTGCTCTAATGTATAACATTATTAAAAATAATCAAGAACCATTAACATTTTTTTGACATGTTATAATATTTGGATTTGTCTGTGGCGAAGTGCAAGACAACTGACTCATATATTTTTTATATTTAGATAATTTGACCAAATGTTTTAACCTATTTTGTCTATTTATAGCTTAGTATATTTTTTATTCATGTAATATCAAATCTAAAATATCATACATAAAAAGTTGTAGTAGTTATTTTTTCACAAAAAAAAAATCAATTAATGAATTATCTTGATTATTATTGTTATTTTTATTATCATGATTATTAATTTATCACAATTATTATAGATTTTATTGTAACAATTACTATAAATAATTAATATTGTAATCATTGCTCACAATATTATTGTTGTCACTATTATTATCTATATAATGTTTTTAATTTTCCAAGATTTATTCTTTATATTATTATGTTTGAAGTAGTTCAGAATACTAAGATTAAATTAATTTGAGATTGGTTTTTAAAAACTTCATTATATATATATATATATATATATATATATATGTGTGTGTGTGTGTGTGTGTGTGTATGTATATATATATTTTCTTTTTCTAAGGTGTTAATATTTAAAAAATATTAATTAATTTTAGAGAACAATCCTTAAAAATAACCGTTGTCATTATTTTGAACGCATTTTTCATACTAAAATGAATATATAAAAACCTAATATACAATTTTTATTAATATTATTGTAAATAATATTTCTATAGTAAGAAGAAAATTTTTATGTTGATTACTTTGCTTAGATATATATCATTATAAAAACTATCTAAGACCGCAAATATTTTTTTACATGTTAAAAAAATTTGTTTATGGCTATGACAAAGGGGAGGGCAATTGACAATTTTATATTTTTAATTTGGTCCAATTTTTCACTTGTTTCGTCTACATGTGAGTTCATATATTTTTTATTTTTTTGATATTAGATATAAAATATCATATATAAAAAAGCTACAAAAGTCAACTTTTAAGAAAAATAGCATCAACTGAAGAATTATTTTGATTATTTTTATTATCATGACTATTAAATTGCCACAATTATTCTAGTTGTCATTATAAATAATTCATATTCTAATTATTATTTTTCATAATATCGATGACACCATAATTATTATTAAAAAATAAATTAAATTATTTTTTATTTTATAAGATTTATTCCTTATATTATTATATTGAAAATATTTCAGAGCAGTAATATTAAATTATTTTTTTCAAAAAACCTACATTATATATATATATATACATATATTAAGGCTCTAAAATTAAATAAATATAAAATTATATAATTAGTCCACATATTTATAAGAAAAAAAGCTTACAAATAATCATCATCATTATTTTGAATGCCTTATATGTATTAATTATAAATTTGAACACTTAACAATATTAATATAAAAAAACAATAAATAAATAAATAAACAAATATTATTAGATTTCAAAAAAATATTTGACTTGAAGAATAAATAAAAATAAAAAAGAGAAAAAATAATAAATATCAATTTTCAAATGATTTTCAACACAAATTATAATTCAAACATCACATAAAAAAACCTTAATAATAGTTGAAATAATAAAAATTAGAAAAAAAAACAAAGAGCATGTACAGATAAAGATACACAAAAATAGAAAACATTTAAGATATCTATTTATTTATCTATCTATCTATCTAAAGGAATTAAAATATAATCAAGGATTAAAAGTATAAGGGACAAAATACAAAAAAATATATATACAATAAATTTCATTTGAAGGAAAAAATTGAAAAAAATCTAACCTTTGATACCGAAAAATTATATAATTTAAGACAAAACTGGTATTCAAAGTCTGAGGACCAAAATGAAACTACAATATATAATTAATTTGAATTGAAGATAACATTGAAACAAATTAAAACTTTGATACGGAAAATCGTAAGGATTTAAAACCAATCCAAAAATTAAAAGACTAAGAACCGAAATGAAACTATAATATATAATCAATTTCAATTGAAGGATAGAATTGAAACAAATTAAAACCTATATAATAGAAATATAGACAATACAAAACAATTGAAATAATAAGAACTACAATGAAAACCCAATAAATAGTGGAGTCTCACATGTACTTGCGAATGCAAGAGAGAGAAAAAGGGATGGAAAGTTCATCCGACCACCGACACGTCTATGACCACCTTGGCACAGCACGCGCAGCAGGAGGAGGAAGATAAAATGGAGAAGAATCATTCTAGACGTTGGTTGGATATTTTTTCTTGCCCGACAACACAGCACGCGCCGCTCAAAATCTGCGTGAGCACGAAAACGGATAACGACGGTTACTCTGTAATTTTGTCTTATTATGGAGTAGTTACTTATTTAGCCATTTAAAAAAACAATAAACCCCGGCCTTTACTGTGTTGTTTTATTTTATTCATGAGTATTATGGTTATTTCACTATGAACAAAAAAGACAAAATAAAAATAAAAAATATCCTCGGAACAAAGGATAAAAGACGCAATAAATGGAGGGGAAAAATAATAATTTTAGTATTTCAATCCATAATTTTTATGAGTCCGTGTAAAAACATTGTTTAGTACTGTTTAATACGTGAATCAAGTTTAGCTAATAAGATAATTCATGACACGTGATAATCAAGTTTAGCTAATAATATCTTGTAAAAACAAAATTATGAACATGTGGGGGTATAGGAATGGCTAGCTGCTAATAAGATAATTCATGACACGTGATAATATCTTGTAAAAACAAAATTATGAACATGTGGGGGGGTATAGGAATGGCTAGCTGCTCTAGACAATTACCATCTAATCCTAGTAAGACAAAATTAAATGAACCGATTGTAGAGTTTAGGGTTTAAGAATATTATTTGAAAACTTACCGGACATTTGATGGGTTTTAACTTTAACGTGGACTTTCTACATGGGGAACATGATTATGCTTGAAAGGGGTTCATGTTCACACCAAAAGAGAAGTGGAAGCTTCGGTTACGAGAGTTTTCTCATTTTCCAATTAGGGTTGCGCACGTGGGTTGGAAAACTTAGGCCAAGGACCAGATATTGAGGGTTTTAAACGAGGGCTAGTTTGGGAAATTGAATTTCACTCCTTTTGGACTCCCAATTGGCCTTGTGATCTTCACATTATTATTATCATTATTATTTTTTATTTGCCTTGTAGTTAGCAAACTCACGCTATGAAATACTGATTTTGGCACCCCGTCCTTGTCCTACGCATTTTTTTTTCTAAGCATAGTTTGGAGGATCTAACTCTTTTTTTTTTTTTTTGAGAGAGAGAGTGGCATCATTCATGATTAAAAGAAAATTTCCGTTGGCTAATTAATGTCAAGTTAATTCTTTTGTTTCGAGATATACTTGTAATGAGAGACTTGTAAAATCGCTTAGAAGTCAACCATAACGAATTTGTTTGTTTGGTTTGTAATGATAATGGGTTTGCACACATAAAGTTTCAAATTCGAGTTTGATTATTTATTTTTTGTAAGAATTTAAAATAATTGAGAATTTATTTGTTTATCTAAACTTATAAAATATGTTTTTTTAAAAGGTGAGTTTACACGTATAGAAAAATCCGTAGTTTAAATCTAGAAAATATTGTGATCATGAGTTGTTAGCTTTTGCAAAAAAAAAGAATAAAAGCATAACGATCCTCAAAACTAACCTCCACATTTCTAAAAGAAATTTCGAAACTGAGGAATTGCATGATTTAATGTTTATGAAATCAAGGCGCATGATTGGCTTTTGCCTTCTATTCTCATCTCATATCTAGCGTTTTAGTCATTGCGATATTGTACTATTTTCTAAAAAATAAAAAAATTGTTTGTTTTAGTTGAAAAAAGATTATTTTTCATCAAGTGTGAAAAGATTGCTATATTATCCTCTTTAACATACATTTATTCCATTCATATGTTTGACAAGATTAAATATTCTAGTCAGGGCATATATCTACTTGTTATGCTAAGAGGTTAATGGCATTGCAAAAAATTATGATATCATAGCATCAATTGTCAAAACTATTTAAAACAAAAACATTGTTGAATCATAAAATAAAATAAAATTTATTAGACTCAAAGAACCATATTTGAAAAATCATGAAGTTCAGTTCTTGACCAATCAAATGTTAAAAGATGATACTGTGATAAATAATTAATTATACAAAACTATTCAAAACAAAAAAAAATAGAAAATAAAAGAATGAAAATCAAAGTTAAAATAAAAAAATTAGAAGATAAATATGGGCTTTTTTTTATTGAAGGATGAAATTGAAAAGAAATATCAATTTTACAAAAACAAAACCCATAAGAATAAGAGCTAAATTGGAAAGAATAATATATATCATAAGTCTAGATTGAATGATGAAATTGAAGACAAATAAAAATTGCACATAAGGGTATAAAAATAGAAATAAAGAGAATAAGAATTAAATTGGAAATATAATACAATTGAGATTGAAGGATGAAATTGAGAAAATAATTATATGAAAAAGCTAAGAACAAAAATTAGAAATCACGTAAAAGCAAATGAATAGAACAATAACTCTAAAAAATTGAAAATAAAGGGGAAAAGAAAGCACCCTAAACAAAAAAACATATCACCTTTGTTACCACGCATAATCCTAACAAGAAAATAACATTGTTGAGATTCTAATAACATGGTGAAAATGAGTTTTGACTACTAAGAGGCGCACACGAGTTAACAAAATTTCCATTAAAGTATTATGTTATATTTATTAAAAGACTAAATTATCCTTAATCAATTTTATAATAACAATAAAACTATAATAAAAAAAAGCCCACGGATGCAAGGTTTGAAAATTTTGATTTTAAGTAATAAAGTCATTTAATTTTGAAAAAAAGGACAAAGAAATAACCTTTGATGCTAGTTCTAAAAATTATACATTTAAGGGTAAATGAGCAATTCTACTCACAACAAGTAGAGTAATGATCAATGAACATTGTGAGAGAACAAAATACCACCACTAAGGTCATTGACTTTTTTAAGGGCACAATGGTAATTATATTGTAACAAAAAATGATAAAATGTGTGTCAATAACTATACCAATAAAATATTATGCATGCTTATTGACTAAACTTTCATCAAATCAACGTTAAAAATCATAATGGAAAGACAAAAAAGGCAAGGACACAAGCTTTAAAAATCTTAATTATAAAGGTAATATAGTCATTTTACTAAGTAAGAAAATAAAATGAATAAAAAGCCCTTTGATGCTAGTTTTCAAAATTATGTTTTTAAATATAAATGAGTAATTTCATTATGTTTTTAAAAAAAGTAGAAAGACAAATCTATCTTCAATCAATCAGTAATGACCAATATGAAAAGATCAAAATACCCATGAAACTAAAACCATTGATTTTTTAAAAGGGAAAACAATAACTACATTATATAAATGAATATTAAAATATGTCTATCTATATAATGAGTTTGCCTTATGCTTTAGTATTTTTTTATGTATGTTAAAAAATCATATTGATTTTAGTAAAGGTTGTAGCAAAACTACAACTACCAATACTTAAAGCATTATTTTATATTTAAATGATACATAAATTATATTAGGGATATAGGAATTGTTGTTTATGAGCTTATGGTTTTATAATATGTCTTCCTTTATTTTCATTATATTAATAATGTTGTAAAGTTATTTTCTTTACCATTGATTAATCAATACATATTTGACATGTTTCCTTAAAAGTCTAGGATTAAACGGGCCAAAGACAAGGTGTTACCCTAATGTATCTAAGCTTCGGAGGATGTTAGGCGCAAAATGATATGGGTCTAGCATTTCTTCTAATCCTAACATCCTTAAGTTAAATTGCATGTTGAACTTGAATACATTGAGAGGTGTGAGACCTAACCTCATTGGATTAATAAAATTAATTTAATATTCTTAAGTTAAATTGGATTCAACTACTTGTTGAGCTTAAACACATGTGGGTCTAACAAAATATCATAACTTATATTCTCAAGTAAAACTCTGTGTTAAGCTGAAATAAATGTCTAGCAACCCAACACCTTTGGGTTTACTTATGTGTTGAGCCTAAGTGCATATAGGTCTAACAATATCCTTGAGTTCAACTACATGTTGATCTCAAAGACATGGGTGTGACCACATGTTAGTCTCAAATATATTTTGGTTTAGCTATGTATTGAGCCCAAGTACATATGAGTTTAGAAAAGTATTAGTCTCAACTACTTTGAGTTTAGCTACACTCTAAGATCAACTCTATATGAGTTTGGTAAGATGTTAGACCAAACCATTTTAGGTTTAACATGTATGTAGGTCTTGCAAGATACCATATCTAATTGTTTTGGTTTAAGCTACGTGTTAAGCCTAAATGAATATGGATCTAGAAAGATACAACACCTAACATTCTCAGCTTTAGCAAGATATCAAACCCAATACACTTGGGTTCAACTACGTCTCTAGCTCAAAAGCATGTAGATCTGATAATATTCTTGGGTCATTAACATTAATCTCCAGAGAAGGATATGTTAATGTGAATAGTAAAAAAATCTTTATTTATGAGCATAATGAATTTTTGAACATCATTAACTACAAAATAACAAAATGTTTACCACATAGCACGTGTAAGTAATTAGAACCCTTTTGTTTTTCCAATGAAGGATAGAAAATTCACTTGAGATTAATGTTCACTTACCGTCAAACAATTAAATCACTTGGAAAAATATTATTATTTGTTATCAAACGAGTTTTTTTTTTTAAGGAAGAGCTCCTATGAATTAAATTCTGAATTTCATCATGCAAAAAATCTTTATGGAGTTGCTTTGGAGCCTCTTCTTAGTTCAGTGGATTCAATACGCTGGAGGTTGATGCTTGTGAGCCACCCTGAGAATGAATTAATTAAGGGTATTGGCAATAGGAATGTCCTCTCAATGTGTCAAATAATTAATCACTGATTTTTATTAATTAGGTTGAGTTGGCCCAGTTGGGAACCCCTTCCATATTATTTTAGTTGATGACCCGTTTGAGGAATCTCCATATATAGAATCCTATGACACATGATCACATATTCATATGTAGCAGAAAGAATGGAATGGAATGGAAGGTCAAACAAGGAATGGAAAGGGAGTTTTTTTGATCCAAAGGAAGCCAGAATATATAATTTTTCTCAGGGGAGTTTGCAGAGAATCTCATGGATTGAATTGAATATAAATTTAAAGTTTTCTGTAGTACTGTTGGAACTTGGTCCGTCCATCCAGAGACCTCTCCCAGTAATTTAAAGAAAAAACAAATTCAAGCTGTGAAATAAAAAAAGGAGTAACATGGGAGCTTGTTTGTCATTTTGTCTTTGATTTGTTGAAGATAATATGAAGAGCTTTTCCGAAACCGAGAAGAGCGATCGAAAACAAGTCATGAGCAAGTCTCTTGAGATCCTTCAATTGGATTTAAGCAAGTCATGAGGTACGTAGCTCCATCAAAAACCACAATTTCCATTTAACAAGTCATGAGCTTAAATAGCAGGACCTCAGCTCAAATATTTCTTACAAAGTCATCGTGATTTTCGCAGAAACACACTCTCCATTGCAGTCATCCTCAAATGGCGGCCTAAGCTTCGGAGGCAGAACCCTTCTCAGGAAGCATATAGAATTTGGTTTTGAGTAAGCAATAACTCAACTACTTCTCTCTTCTGCTTACTTATAGCTCTCTTTCAAGTTTCATGTTCCTCACAGCTTGAGCTGGTTCCACTGCGTCGTACTGTTACAGTAAACAGTTTTTAAGATTATAAATAATGGGTTTGGTTTAGTCTCTCCACCAGCTTCTTCAAATGCAAGATCTAGGAACACGATCAAACCTACTTCTACATAGGCTCACTTCATATTTAGATTCCAGCGCTGCATCTGATTAATTTCTCCACTTCAACTCTCTCTAGATTCATAACTGCTCTACTTCAAAGGAAGGTTTAGAGAGGAGGAAGATGGACGGGAAGAATGATGTTGATAAGATTGATGATGTGATGTTGCCTGGATTTCGGTTTCATCCAACTGATGAGGAGCTTGTTGGGTTCTATCTCAAAAGAAAGATACAGCAGCGCTGTCTTCCTATTGAGCTGATTAAGCAAGTTGATATTTATAAATATGATCCCTGGGATCTTCCAAGTAAGGAATCCAACACCTTTATTTGTTTTTTTTTTCTCCATTTGCCAACTGGTTCGATCAGGGCTGAGTAACTAGTTCGTGCATGCATGTATACCAAACGTGTTCTCCTCATCCCTTTTCGTCAGTTGAATGCTCCTCATGTTTTGAAGATTCTTCTGTCAAGCTTAATTTCATGAGGAAGCATACAAAATTTCAGCATGTAAACTTCTAAGTAAATTTTACAGTGACATTACTGTATTTTTTATGCCAATCTTGGCAAATGGTAGTTCATTCTAAGTATTTCAACTTAGCTATTGAGTATAGTTTTTGATCTCGATCCTTTTTTCTACAAGAAGAGCTGGCAACCACAGGGGAGAAAGAGTGGTACTTTTACTGCCCAAGGGACCGTAAATACAGGAACAGTGCAAGGCCAAATCGAGTGACTGGAGCTGGGTTCTGGAAGGCGACGGGAACAGACCGTCCCATTTACTCCGGTGATGGCACCAGGTGCATAGGTTTGAAGAAGTCTCTGGTGTTCTACAGAGGCAGAGCAGCTAAAGGGATAAAAACTGACTGGATGATGCACGAGTTTCGCCTACCTTCTCTTCCAGAGCCGTCACCACCAAAGAAGCTGATCCTAGACAAACGCCTTCCTGCAAATGTAATGCCTCCGTGCATGCTTCACTGCTACTGCACTTCAAACTATGTCCTGCAAATTATTGTTGCTAATATGAATAGTCTTTTTTTCTCCTATGATCGTAGGATGCGTGGGCTATTTGTAGGATATTCAAGAAAACCAATTCGATGGCACAAAGAGCTCTTTCGCACTCCTGGGTCTCTCCAGTACCAGATACTGGTGCTTCTGAGCTATTTGCTCAGGGGGCACACTGCACTGAGAACTTGTCTTGCGTAACTGAAATAGGATCGAGTTTCCATCTAGGCTCCAATGGTAGTGACTTCCAGCAGGCGAGCTTCTCTTTTCCTGACATAAACTCTTACAAACCCATCAATCCCGCAGTCTACAGATCATATCTGTGCCCCGAATCAAACGGTGACCTTTCCAGCAACTTGTTATATTCACAACTCGACATTTCGGGTCCCATAACGTATGCAGATGATGCTCATTCCACGCTCTTGAACCCTGCCTTGATCGGTGCAGCTGCTAAAGCTTCTCAGAGCATAGAATACGAAGGGTCACAGCATCAGTTCAGTGGGTTCTCGATCAATCCGCTAAAAGAAATGCAAATGTGTACAGGAGATGATGAGGCGGGTTTGAGAAAGAATCCAAGTTCAATTCATGAAAGTAACCTTGAGGGGACTATTCGATCCATTGGATTTCCCTGCAGCTTGCCTTCAAACTTGCCTCACGATGCATGGAGGTCTAATCTGGCATGGGATTCACCATCCTGCCCCAGTGAGATGTCCACCACTTATTCCACAAACAAATGCTATACTTAAATCCACGGAAGAATTATGGGACTTAGGTCTAGAATTTTGAATTTCTCTAGATAATTTTCAAATATATTCAGGCTTTGAATGATTAGGGGAACTCGTAGCCTAGCCTCACAAATGTATCTTGTATTCTTGTTTACTGTATAGTTTTCATATTTTCCAAGTATACAACTCTAGGCTAATAAATTTGTCTTGTTTGATGTATATTTCCTTCTTCATCTTTTTTTTTTACCTTCACCCTTCTGAAATCTGTATCTTGAACCAATAAAATTCCGGCTATTCCAGGCTCTTATAAGAAATACATGTTCTAACTCGAACTTGAAATCTATTATACAGATTTAAATCTATTACTTAGCTTTAGAGTACAACATTAATGGGCTATTATAGCAGATTCAATTAAGAAAATTGGTCTTTGATTAATTTTTATTTATTCTATTTTTAATGAAATATATCAAGAAGAAAATAAATGAGAAAAAGTTAGATTTAAGGTGTTAAAACAAATCAAGTACAAAACTAATAAAATAAAATCTCATGGTAAACAAGTTGAGCTTCAATTTTCCACTCGTGATGAGTGGATAATTAATGTCATGAAGTGTAACAAAATGATGACTGATGAGACAGCCAAGCTTCTCATGTCCAATCAAAACATTTAGATATGTCAGACCAGAGTCATACATGTCTAACAAAACTCCTATAAAAATATTATTATTATTTTAATTTAATTATAATAGTTTTAGATTATTTTTATACGTGAATATCAAATATAATTTTTTAAAAATAAAAATAAAAATTATTTTATAAAAAAACTTCAACCACCGACAACCGCAATAAATCAAGCTTTACATATTCTATGATTCTATCCGTTACAAATATTAAGGAAAAAGAAAGGCTAACGCTTTGCAATTATAAATACATTGACTCATGAATAATAATAATACTAATAATAATAATTATTATTTTTAAGTAAAATAAAATTCGTATGACTCATAACTTTAATTCGTGGACATTCTTACTGCCTCTTATTCTTTAATCTCTTTCGTTTTAACTTTCTTCGGTAAACTTCGTATTATCAATTGCTTGTATATTTTTTTTAATGTTTTTTTTTTAAAGATCATGAAAGAATAATTGAGCTAAAATACTTGACTACTAATATCTGTCGTATCATTATCCAATATATCCAACCCAAAGTTTATATTTTATAAAATATAAAAAAATATATTAGATACAATTATAAATCAAAACTCAACCTACTATATTCATAAACACCCACCAAACGTCTTAGTTTGGTCAACCAAATTAGCGTCTCTTCTTCCCAAATAATAAAATATATTAACGTCAAACATTGTGTACTGCTACACTAAAAAGTTATTTTATAACTTAGAATTTTTTTTTTAAAAGCTCTATTTTTTTTCCTAGTGTTATCCTTTCACATATATTTAATTAGAGATGGACTACTATTTTTTTATTTTCTTTTTGTAAGATTTTATATTGATTTTGAAAATAACAAAGATTATATTGGGTTTTTTATTCGTTTTTTTTTAATTAAATTAATTGATTAAATATAAACCAAAATATTCAATATTTTATTTGATTTGCTTTTATTGTGGTGGTTTTGATGCGGCTTCTGAACTCTTTTAGTTCATCACTAGTTGGATTGCCCGCACTACGTTTCAAGTATAGTGCGGGCAGAACAAATAATCTTCATAATTATTGAAATTAAAATATAATATTCCAGTATGTAAAATTTGATATAATGAAAAAGATCAACATCCTTTATTATAATAATAGTAAATCAAAATCTTAACTTCTTAAATTATCATTACCTTCACTGTCAAAACAATAAATATTATTTAAAAAATATCAGAGAAAAAAATTAATAAAAAAGCACCTAAGAACAAAAACTAAAAATTATTATTATTCTTAATATTCATATTATTATTGTTTTAATAACAGGAAGAAAATAAAATTAAATCAAACGCTTAAAAAAACCTAAAAACATTAACAAAAGAGCAAATGAAAAAATAAAATAAATGAAAAAACAATAAAAATTATTGACTGGAAAAAAAATTATTTGACCTGAATTTTTTTTAAAAAAACTATTACACTACTTTGCGGGCTGAGTAAAAAGTTTGTATAACTGTTAAAAGAATAAAAATTATCAAATTCTCTCGAGAGAAAAAAAAACCATAAAAAACATTAACAAAAGAGTAAGTAAGAGGAAAACATTAAATTATTATTATTATTAATATGCTAATAATGAAAAAAAATAAAAGACTAAAAAAAACTTTAACAAAAGATAAAACAAAAAAATAAAATAAAAATTATCAGGTAAAAAAAGTCATATGACATAAAAATACAAAAAGGAAAAAGGAAAAAAAACTAAAAGAAATAAAAAAATACAAATATCAATTTCCAAATGATCATAGATATAAAATAAGAAAATAAAAAAATTAAAAATCAAAGCTAAGCACACTTATATATATATATATATATATATATATATATGGACAAAAGTATTAAAAGTAATAGGGCTAAAATGAACATTAAATATAAAATAATTAAAATCCAAAATTAAAAGTATAAGAGCCGAAATGAAAAAATCGAAGTCTCAAAATCTAAGAATATTATTACTATTACCGCTAAAATAATAAAAATTATTAAATTATTACCATGAAAAAAATAAAAAACATAAAAAATGGAAGCAAGAAAAAAAACTAATATTATTATTCTTATTGAGTTAATAATTGGAAAAAAATCAATCAAAGAAAAAAAATATCAATAAATTGTTTTAAAAAAACAACATAAGTGAAAAAAACAAAAACAAAATAAAAAAAATGTCAAAATAAAAAAAAATAAAAAACAATCAAAATAACTAAAAATGAAAAAAAAAATAAGTGGAAAAAAAAGGAAAACATAACATAAGACACGCATGTGTCTTTGCCAATAAGCTACATGCTTTTTATTGTCTGTGAAAAAATATATAAATAGTATATTTACTGTTCAAAAACAAAAAACATTATTGAAATCCACCGTATTTTCACTCATAATGCATAGTAAAACACTGAGTTATTTTAATTTATTGTATAATACAATATTTTCGTAAATTTACTAGAACTGTCTTGGCGAGAGCTCTTTCGAGCAATAAATCTAAATTCATAATAGAGCGGCAACTGACTTGCTATTCTTCTCCTAATATAATATTCACAACTCCTTTTTTATGTTATTTATCGCCATATTTTTTTTATCATATTTTTGTTGTTATTCACGGATTAAAGCAACTATACAATGATTATAGCAATTCTAAAATCAATTACTTTAAAGTAAAGAGATAAGAGAGAGAAATTGCTAACTCCGTTTTTAACGTGGTTCGACAATCCTACATCCACGACTCAAGTACCAACCCGTACTTGAGTATTGTATTCTCTTACTAGTCCAAGTAACAAGATTACAATTTCCGCTTGATGAATCCACACCAAGACTTTTACACCACTTGAAGATATGCCCTCTTCAAGATTTCCTTTTTCCCACTTGAAGATGTACCCTCTTCAAGATTTTTCCTTGGTGATGTTCCCTCACCAATACCAAGAGTTTTATACTCAACTCTCAAGAGTTTCACAATGGTTGTTTTTGTAAAACAACAATACACTCTTAATAGTGTAGATATTACAAATGAAGATCTATGATCTCTTTATCTCACTTAATAGCACTTAGAATATTTGAAGGTGTTTAAGTGTAGTGAGAATGAGAAATACTCTTTGTGTTAGGATATGAAGATTTAAACACAAATATGAGTATTAATGAGTATTGATGATATGAAGGTGTTTAAGCACTACTAATTGCCTCACTATAAGATATGAAAATTGTGTGTTCTTAGTTTTGCAATTAAGAGGCCTATTTATAAGTTTCAAAGAGAAACTAGCCGTTTATAGCCGTTTGAAACTAGCCGTTTATAGCCGTTTGAATGCAACTGTCATATCAAGCGGTCGACCGGTTCACAACGGATAACCCAAGCGGTCGACCGATTCAACTCAAAAGGCAATTTGTCTTCCAAGCGGTCGACCGGTTCACTTGGTAACCCAAGCGGTCGACCGGTTCATGCAGAAACTATATCTTGACAAATTATCTTTTCTTAATTTCTTGAACCGATTGATTATGACTTAAACCTCTAATCATCAAACCCTTTTAATGCATGCAATGTGAAGTGTGTGAGTTCATTTTAATTTGTGCTATCAAGGTAGAAATTGAGATTTACATAAAGCACTAAAATGAACACTTATTCTAAGTCTTCACTTGCTTGTATCTTGGACTTCCTGGAGTGATTTCTTCGTGTACTCCATTATGCTTGTTGATGTATTCTTTGTATAATACCTGTTTATAGCTTAATCTCATCCAAGCATATTATTAGTCCATTTTCTTTTTATTGTTATCATCAAAATATATAAAGCATACAAAGTATGACATTATATGTCAACAATTTTAACTTTCTATTCTTATATGCATGTATATATAATAAAATTAATCAAATTTAATTAACATAATCAATTGGTTCTTATATTTTTCTTGATTCTTTAAACTAGTGGGATTGAAACCGCCCGACTATCATTATATTTTACAACAATTCAATTATTTGTTTTTATTTTTCAGATTTTTCTTCATATTATTATATTAAAAATATTTTAAAATGTTAATATTAAAAAATATCAAAATAATAATTAATCTCATATAGTTTGAATAAAAAAAACTTTAAAAATAATTATCATCATTATTTTAAGCGTTTTATTTATAATAAAATGAATATATAAGAAAACAAAATAATCAAAAGTTTTATAGGTTCATTCTTTTGCTGATATGTATAGCGTTACAAAAATATCTAGGACCATTAATATTTTCCTTACATGTTAACAAGTGTGGTTATGGTTGTGGCGAAACGTAGGGCAAATGATTTGTGGATTTTTTTATTGTAAATAATTTTGCCTAATTTTCCAATCTGTTTTGTATATGTGTAGCTTTGTATATTTTTTTATTTAAATGATATTAAATCTAAATATCATATATAAAAAAGCCATGAAAGTTAATTTTGGAAAAAAAACATCGACTAATGAATTATTTTGATAATTATCACAATTTTTACTATCATCATTCTTAAATTGTCATTATTATTATAGTTGCTATTATAATCATAATTGTAAAAAATTAACATTTTGATCGTTATTAATAGTATTGTTATAATCGTTTTCATAATCACGACAGTAATCAACATGATAATCAAATCATTATTTTTATTAATATCATTTAAATTATAACTAGTTTATTTTCATTACTATAATTATTTCTGTTGTTGTTGATATATTTATATTATTTTATGAGTTATTGTTATTATTACCATCAAAGCTATAATTAGTTACATTAATATAAATAATGAAAAACATTTACCTCAAAGAATATAAAAAATAAAAATTATAACAAAAGAGTAAGAAAAAAAATAAAATAAATGAGAAAACCTTAAACAAATCATTTGAAAAAGCATATAAAATTATTATTATTATTATTATTATTATTATTATTATTTCATAAGTAATAAAAAATTACCGCTAAGAATAAATATTTTTTTAACATAAGAGTAAGCAAAAATAAATAAATGACAAAAAAATAATAAATATTATTAGCCTTAAAAAACCATTTGACTTGAAGAATAATAATAATTTTTTCTTTCAAATGATCAACAACACAAATTATAATTTAAAGACTAAACAAAAGAGAAAAAAAACTAAAACTAAGAGCATATATATATATATATATATATAAACATGAATAAAAATAGGGATTAATGCATATATATATATATATTAAATAATTAAACAATCAAAAGTATTAGGGGCAAAATGAAAAAAAAATACACATGATTAATCTCAATCGAAAGACCAAATTGAAACAAATCTAATTTTTTATAACAAAATATTAAGAGATTTAAAACTAAACCCCAAATTAAAAAAAAATAAGAATTGAATTGAAAATGCAATATATAATTAATAACAATTGAATGAGAAAATTGAAAACAATCCAACTTCTTATATCGGGAAGATTAGGGGATTTAAAACAAATCCAAAATTAAAAGCATAAGGATTGAAATGCAAATGAAATATATAATCAATTTAAATTAAAGGATGAAATTGAAACAAATTCAAACTTATAATACAGAAATCAAGACTATACAAAACAATTAAAACCAAAGGAAGGAAATGAAGCCACCATAAACATAGAGGATTGACGTGTAAGTTGGCCTTAGGAGAGAGAAAATGATACAATATTTCATTTTCTTTCAAATATGCTAATCTCTCTTTAGAATGATAGAAATACCCTTTCAGGGTTAATCCCATGGACATTTGTTCATTTGTAATTTTATTTTGCATTTTTCTCTTTCAGTGCATTTATGTACTAAAAGATTGGATGCACGGTTAGCATTGTGTGGGGACAGTTTGTTTTTATTTTATTTCTCTGGACACTGTTTGGTGGTTAATTGGGTGTGGTTGAGAGGGGGCAATACTTCATAAACTATTATGATTCCATAATCGTCTTTTTGACAATTACATTCTTAAGGACTTGATTTGTCTTTATCCCATCTCAATTTATGAAGGGTGTTTCCATTTTCCTTTTTATTATTTTAAGGTTTGAAATTGCATTGGGCTTTTTATTATTGTATTAAATAATATCTAAAAAAATAATGGAGTATATAATGGGTTTTAAATAAGATTAAAGATTTATCTATTAATATTAATAATTATTTGATAAATAATTGTATATGAAACTCAAATTATTCACTCTTTGATTTATTATAGATTTGTAAAACAATAATGAATACTATTTTTTGTTTCATTGTTGAAAATTATTATATATATTATGATAATTTTTTAAACCACGCTTCTCGTTAAAAAACATTGATTGTAAAAAAAGAAGAATAAATAACAAAAAGAAAGTTGTCTAAATAACTTTGTTTTTTCTTCAACATTTTAGTCCTTTGAAATCTTATAGATTTATATTTTTAATGGCTTTAGTTTGTACTGAAAATTATAAAACAATGTTATAACTATTTCATAAAAAAAGAAAAATGCATAAATATATACTAGAATTTACATTATTGAAATTCGATCAAATATTTTATTTTAATAAATGTTAAATTAAAAAAAGCTCTCGGCATTGTGTTTGTAGTTATGGCTGTTTCAACCAATATGTTTATTGAGCAAATAAATAAAAGAAAAAGATGATATACAAAATAAAATCTTATTAATTATTCTTGAAATTGTATAAAATTTCATTTGAGAAACAAATAAACAAATGTTGATTTAATATATCTTTTCAAGTAAACATATATTGTTTTTTTAAAAGCACTACAAACACGCTCCTATAATGTAACTTTTCAAGTCCAACATACTCTTTGTAACAATGATATTTTTTCACACTTCACGCCTAGCCTAGCCATCTATGAAGAGAAGACGACACGGGGAAAAAAATAAAGGTTTTATTTTATAGTTGTAAAGTTACGACTATAATTCTTATGAGTCATCATCTAGTATTAAGGTCATTAGAAAAACTAATGGTCTATGATAGTCTAAGTAAGTGATGCGAACCTCGTGATCACGAGGTCACGCAACCCACAACCAAGAACGAAATCTAGTCCTGGAAAGCTGAAATAGGTATGATAGGAGTGTGACACAATGGAAATCTGTCCCAAAGCACCATCACTATTGGAATGCGTAGAATGATACCATGAAGCCAATTAATCTTTAATAAGTTGGATTCAGTTCGTTCAAGAACTGAAGAATACAAGAATCATTCCCATACATAAACTGAAAAGTAAATATAGCTGCCGAAATTAGGGTTAGATGAGTTTAAATAGTTATTAAAAAGTAACCCTAATGGACCCCTTATGTGGACTTAAATGAGGTCTACTCGAAACTGACCCAAAATTCTAAATTGAAAAGCCCATGATTTAATCCAAGCAAGCCTTGGATCCTAGCTGAAAAAAAATCTTAATTAAGCCTAAACAAGCCTTGGGCTGTAGCTAACAAAATTAAATAAAGCTCATAAGGCTTTTCTTTTATAGTCTTCCATCAAGCCCATTAATCCCATGTTGTAGTAGGATTCTTTTGGCTCATTTGATGTCCTCACTTCATGGCCCAAATAAGATTGAATTGGACCCCTCCTGTATATTGATAAGATGTACTAAGGTCTCCTCTTGATACTGCAATGGTCCTTACAATTCTGACGTGGTTGAAGACTTCAAAACCAATGCATTCACCGTCTCTTTCAATGCCTTTGTCCTAAACCATGTCATTGAACCATTTAGGACATGTAATGGGTCCTGAGGTTTCTAGGTTGTTCTGCATTATCCCCTTTCTTCTTGAAAGGATTCAAACTCGAATCAATATTTGTGTCAAATAACATAAAATCAACAATATTAAAGGTAGCACTAACACTATACTCACCAGGAAGATCAATTTTGTATGCGTTGTCATTTATTCTCTCCAAAACTTGAAATGGACCATCACCACGAGGTTGTAATTTTAATTTCCTTTGGTTAGGAAATAATTCCTTTTGCATGTGCACCCAAACCCAATCACTAGGTTGGAAGACAACAAATTTACATCCCTTATTTGCTTTAGAAGCATAAAGTTTGTTCTTTTTCTCTATTTGCAGTCAAACTCCTTCTTGGTCTTTGCCTTCTATTCACCATTTAAACTTACCCTTTCTTCACAAAATAAAGAAATTAAGTCCATAGGAGTTAGTGGATTAAAACCCATAAACAATTTTAAAAGGAGAAAAAGTAGTGGTCAAATGCACAATTTTATTATAAGCAAACTCAACAAAAGGCAAACATTTTTCCCAACTTTTGAAATTCTTTTGTATTACAACACGCAAAAGTTGAGATAATGTTCTATTGACTATCTCAGTTTGTCCATTTTTTTTGAGAATGACATGTCGAAAATAAAAGTTTGGTTCCCAACTTTCCCATAAAATCTTCCAACAGTAGCTAAGGAACATAACATCACGATCCGACACAATACTCTTAGGAATGCTATGCAAACATATAATCTCCGTAAAGAACAAGTCTGCGACATGGGATGCTTCATTTGTTTTATGTCATGCAATGAAATGCGGTATTTTAGAAAACCTATCAACCACAACAAAAATAAAGTCTCTACCTTTCTTTGACCTAGGTGTCGTGACAATGATTTTTTACTCGCTTCACTCTCCGTCATCACCCCTGTAATTTAGGGGGAGACAACGACGTGCGGTGAAATGGGGGCTATTTTATAGTCGTAAAAATTATAATTTTAAATATCTGGAGTCATCACCTAGTATTACGGTCACTAGGAAACCTATTGGTCTACGAGAGTTTTGGGTAAGGGGACTTGTTGTGCAAGGGGAAGATGCATCACCCCCAGTGCACCCTACCTAAGGTAAGTTGCATTGTTATTTGATTATTTTTTTTTCTAAGTTAAAATTTTTACACCACATTTTCAAAATATATATTTTTTTTTGTTTGCGGGTGTACTTTACAATGTAATTTTACACTGTAGTTATAAGTATTTTTTATCTACGGGTGTACTTTTAAATGTAAATTTACACCGCAGTAAAATTTCTCTTTATCTGCGGGTGTAATTTACAATGTAAATTTACACCCTAACAGATGAAACAAAAATATTTATAATTATTTTTGATGTTTTGTCCAAATTCTAACGGATAATCATAAACCGGTTACGATATCAAATTTTCATTTCAAAATATGAGAAAGATGCAACGTAATTTTTACGAGAAATATGTATGGAAAAATCATGGAATTTGGCCGTATACACAAAACAAATATATTTTTGTATTTTTGATTTTTTTTGTAATAATAATAGTAGTAAAAAAAAGATAAGGATATTTTTTGTCAATTTGTATTTTTTAAGTTTTTTTAATTTTATTTCTGGGCTAGGCTGTTAGCCACAGTGGGCTGACAGCCCAGCCTTCACGGGCTGAAAGCCTAGAAGGGTGTGGCTGGGTTCCACCCAACATGGGCTAGAAGCCCAAAGTTTGTGGGCTGGGCTTCCACTCCTAACGGGCTGGAAGCCTAGATATTTGTTCCCTCAGGGATTAGGCTGGGCATCTTAGTCCATCCCACGTGAACAGGGGGATGCAAATTGCGTCCCGCTGCTCACCTGCAGATCGAGGGAGATGATGAATAGTCTATTTTTCAATTGTGAGGAAATGTGTACCTGCTACGCTAATTGCATCTCATTGCTCACATGCAGATCGAGGGTGACGAAAGGTGTACCTGCTAGTACCGTTGGGTAGAGGAGGACGAGGTGATGATTACTATCGTGGTGGGGTTGGAAATGTAGGTCCGTGGTGGCCGGAGGAGGCATTGGAAGTCTCTGGTCTGCTACTGGTTCGAGCTCACTGTTATTGTTGGTGCACTCGTTAGAGCTAGAGAAGAAGGCTGGGCTGGAGTTGCTGTCGACGGAACTAAGGAGAAGCTTCTAGCATGGTGGTCGATGGGAGCTGGAGCTGCAACTGGATTTTTTTAGAGAGAGAAAACTCAGTCGTGGAGAGAGAGAGTTACCTGCAATGGACGAGAAGAGTAGAGAGAAGCATGCAGAGAAGAGAGGGGAGCTGCAATGGAGATGAGAGGTGATTTTTATGCTTGTTTTCTTTGCCAAAATTCTCTGCAAATTTTCCCAGAATCTCTCCTTTTTCTCTCTGTTTTTGCTCCTCATTGCTTTGTTTTTTTTTCAGTTTTCCTCCTGCCTCGTAATCTTTGTCTTTTCTCCCCCCTAATTTTTCACTTCCCTATTTTCCTGCTTCCCCCAAAAACTCCCCCCTTCTCTGCATGCTGCGATAGGTACTTATAGGGAAATAGGCATGCATTTTACGTGTGTGTGCGTTGTTGCCCTGTGCATTTTGCAGAGGGCTGAGGGGTGTGTTGTGGCCTCTGCATTTTTGTAGAGGGCTAAGGGGATGCAGGGTTATTCCTGCACTGTTTAGGTGTCGGAACAGTGCAGGGACATGCCAAATTTGTGCTGAAAAAAAATACAATTTAGTCCCTCATTGTTTGATTCTTTCAATCGCGCCCTCGATTAGTTTTAAACTTTTAATTTTACGCAATCGTATCCCTGTCAAAATTTCAACAACAACCTTAAATGTTTGCGCCTTTTTTGTATTTTGGTTTTTGGTTTTTGATTTGTGCGATTTAACCCTCAATTGACCATTAGATTCTCAATTCGTTCAATTCGGTCCTCGATTGACTCAAAAATTCAAATCAGTCTCTGAAAATTCCATTCTCATCAATTGAGCCTGAATTAAATTCAAGAAATTGATTTCTCAATGACTAAGCCCTTAATAAAATTAATTTGACCAATTTAAAGTATAATTAAGTCCTTACTCTTAATTAAATCCTTCAATTGGATCTTAAATTAATTCCTCATCATAATTAAACTTTAAATTTGTCGATGATTAAATCGAATCAACCCATAAAAAATATAATTATGTCATTTAACTTAATTTTAACACAAATTCATCCAACGATAAATTATTTTGCCTTAAATCTGTATTTTCCCTATTTTTGGAACCAAAGAGATACGATTGGACTCGCGAAAACAACCAAAATTGCCACATTGATTTTTCTACCCACGCCGACTCTTTTTATTTTTTATTTTTTATTATTTTTTCATTTTATTTTATTTTGGGGAGTAACCCAAAAATTGGGTTACGACACTAGGTAAACCTAAAACAAAGTCTATACATATATCTATCCAAGGTTCAATAGGAACAAGTATTGGTGTATAAAGACTAGTGGTTGTACTCTAGATTTTAGGTTACTCCCCAAAATATTCACAAATTCGTTGCACATCTCTTTTCATCTTTGGCCAATAGAAATGTTTATGCAATACATCCAGGCTTTTTGCGACCCCAAAGTGACCCATTAAACCAGTGCATGTGCTTCACGAACAAGCAATTCATGCAAAAAAACTAGCAGGAACACACAGTCTATTCTCTTTGAACAAATAACCATCCATCAAATAAAACTTACCAAAAACTGAATTTCCACATGCATTATAAATCAGAGCAAAGTTAGAATCGTTACCATACAATTCCTTCACATATTCAAATCCTAGCAATCTAGTATTAATGGTGTGTAAAAGAACATACCTATGAGAAAGGGCATCGGCTACGATGTTCTCTTTGACTTGCTTATACTTGATCATGTAAGGAAAAGTTTCAATGAATTCAACCCGTTTTGCATGTCTCCTATTCAACTTACCTTTTCCTTTCAGATGTTTCAAGGACTCATGATCCGAATGGATTACAAACTCTTTTGTCCACAAGTAATGCTCCCATGTCTCAAGTACTCTTACCAAGGCATAAAGTTCTTTGTTGTAAGTGTGATAGTTCAAAGTCGCTCCACTTAACTTCTCACTAAAATACACAATAGGTCTCTGATCCTACATCAAAACAACACCTATTTGGGTGTAGGCCACTCCTAGATGATCTTAACTTTCTCCTCGTCCATCTCGATACCCTGTGCAATTACAACATAGCCAAGAAACACAATTTTCTCCATGCAAAAGGCACACGTTTTAAAATTGGCATACAATTTCTCACTACGCAACACACTAAGTATATTACGCAAATGATCAAAATGCTTAGTTAAGTTCTTGCTATAGATAAGAATATCATCAAAATACACAACCACAAACTTTCCTATAAATGCACACAACACATCATTCATTAAACGCATAAATGTACTTGGTGCATTTATAAGTCCAATTGACATTACTAACCATTCATATAAACCATACTTAGTCTTAAATGCATTTTCCACTCATCACCCTCTTTCATCCTAATTTGATGGTACCCACTTTTGAAGTAAATTTTAGAGAAAATACAAGATCCATGTAACTCATCTAATATGTCTTTAAGCCTAGGAATAGGGTTTCTATACTTTACTGTTATATTGTTGATGCCTTGAGAATCAACACACATCCTCCATGTTCCATCCTTCTTAGGAACAAGTAGCATGGGTACGAGACAGAGGCTCATACTCTCCCGAATGTAGCCCTTTTCCATCAGCTCATCAACTTGTCTTTGAAGCTCTTTTGTCTCAGGATTATTTCTATACTGGTCGGTTAGGAATTGAAGCTCTGGGTATGAAATCAATCTGATACTCTATCCCCCGCAATGGTGGTAATCTGCTTGGAGTATCGTCAAGGAACACATCATCAAACTCCTACAATAAAGAAATAGCAACACTAGGAACAATATGATCAAGATCATTAGTATTAAAGTAAACCTCCTTGTACACAAGTAAAATTATTGGCTTGTTAGTGAAATATGCAGATCGGACCTCTCCCTCTCTAACATAAAAAATTAGGTTGTTTCTTTAGTTTTTCCACACATTTCTCATCACTCTTCTTGATTTTTTTCTCTCCTCTTGTCTTACCTCCACTTTCGACCATTTTTGGGTCTTTTTGAGTTGTGGTCGAATGGTCTAGTTGGTTTAGGTTCTGGCCGAATCTACTGGTCTTCTCTCCCCATTGCCTCATGCTCACGTTTTTGCTTTATCTAATCATCATACACTTGTTTGGGTGTAAGAGGTACATGAGTGATGGTTTTACCATATTTTACAATGGCATACCTATTTTTAACCCCATCATGAATTGTCTTCCTGTTATATTGCCAAGGCCTCCTTAACAAGATGTGACTTGCTTGCATTGGTACCATATCGCATAAAATTTCATCAATATATTTCCTAATAAAAAATGGAACCTCAACCTGTTTAGTCATTTTTACTTGTCCACTATCATTAGCCATTGCCAATCTATATGGTTTCGTATGTTTTATAGTACTCAAATTCAATTTACTCACAAGTGTGGTACTACAAACATTAACGCAACTTCCATTATCAACCACACACCTTGCTTTGTACATAACAACATGTATGGAAGATATTTTCTCTTTGTTGATTAGATTCATCTTTCGTGACTTGAATCTAAAGTGTGCGCCTTAAAACAAGGACCCCGCAACCAGTAAAGCTAACTTATCCTCATCAATATCCTCCAATAGTGGCATGACTTCGCAATCAGATCGGTAAATTTCAGATTCCATATCACTAACATCTCTAATCATCATGATTCATTTGTTTAGACACTCCGAAGCATAATGTCCATGCCTTTGAACCTGAAACATTTAACATCACGAGTATGTTTAGACTGAGTTTCAGATTTACCTTTGGCACCGCTAGGGACATCAACTTTAACCGTTGTTCGTTCAATTTTAGAAGGAACAAAGGATTTTGGATGGACAATACCCTCTCTCTTAAGATTCATCTTCCAAGATGATGAAGAACCCGAATTAAATCTTAGCCGAACATGCCTATTCATGAGTTGTCTCTCCACTTTCGTAGCCATATGAACCATGTATCTCCACATAGTACTGTAGCTCAACCAAATCGGCAATGTCTCGAGTCAAACCATTAAGAAATTTAGCCATAATGGCTTCTCTATCCTCAATAACATTAGCCCAAATCATTGCTATCTCCATCTCTTTGTGATATTCATCTAGTGTCTTATAGACTTGATTAAGATATTAGAGCTTCAAGTATAAGTCTTTATAATAGTGGTTTAGTACAAATCGTTTCCTCATTAACACTTTCATCTCCCCCCCAAACTCAACCCCTTCTATGATCAATTTGCAGCAAAAATGAACCTCCAGTTGAAAACCCTAGCATATGATATCCAAATAAGCTCAAATATAATAGATCATGCGATAGCAACCCTAAGACATAAAATGTAATGTTTTAATTGATTCTAAAGTGTTTATCTAAGGGTTCACTAAGGTAGTGTTTCTACGGCAGAAATGAATATCGAAAAACAACCTCAAGAAATCAATATCAGAATAATCCCAAAATTGACCTACGATCTCATCTCAACCCCAATAGACAGAATATGAGTTTTCAATTGATTCTAATGTGGTTTGATTATGTTTCCTAGAGTAGTGTTTTCTACGACAATATTTCAATGATTCTTCAAATTTCAACTAATGCCTCTATCTCCTTTTTTTTCTTATTTTTTTTCTTATTATACTAAATGAAGAGATAGAAAACAATGAAATATAACCTCTTTTTTTATTAGATGACACTGACACGAAGAATAAGGAGATGAACACAAACACTGAAAAACTTTAAGGAATACTAAAAAACCTGAAAATAATATAATGGCATGTCCTTGTTTTGGAGCCTAGCTCTGATACCATTTGATGCGAATTTCATGATCACACAACCCATAATGAAGAATGAAATCTAGTCCCGGAAATCCGAAACAGGTATGATAGGAGTGTGACATGAGTTTTTTCAGAATTACTCTCACACACAAACTGAAAAGTTCAGAATTAAAATTAATCAAAATGCCTACTGAAATTAGGGTTACATGAGTTTAAATAATTATTAAAAAGTAACCCTAATGGACCCCTTATGTGGATTTAAATGAGGTCCACTCAAAATTGACCCAAAATCCTAAATTGAAAAGCACATGACTTAATCTAAGCAAGCCTAGGATCATTGCTGAAAAGAAAGTCTTAATTAAGCCCAAACAAGCCTTGGACTGTAACTAACAAAATTAAATAAAGCCCATAAGGATTTTCTTTTATAGTCTTGCATCAAGCCCATTAATCCCATGTTGTAGTAGGATTCTTTTGGCCCAAATAAGGTTGAATTGGACCCCTCCTGCACATGGATAAGATGTACTAAGGTCTCCTCTTGATACTCCAATGGTCCTTGCAATTCTGACCTGGTTGAAACCTTCAAAACCAATACCTTCATCACCTCCTTCAATGCCTTTGTCTTATACCACGTCATTGGACCACTTAGGACATGTAATGGATCCTTGCTGCTGTTTCTAGTCTGTGATAGTCTAAGGTGACTTGTTGTGCAAGGGGAAGACACATCACCCTCAATGCACCCAACCTTAGGAAGATGCATTGTTGTTTGATTGTTTTTTCTAAGTTATTTTTTATTCATTGATATTTTCCAAGGCTTGAAGTGGATCTCTCTTCGTAAGGGAAACTCTACATTGGAAGTCGAAAAACTAATTATTCTTAAGTTTGGAAATTTTTTTATAGCATAAAAAAACTTTTTTTAAGTACAAGTAGATGTACTTTGCAGTGTAATTTCCTTGATAGCTAAAACAAAATAATTTTGATTTTTTTTTTATATTTTGGTTAAATTTCAACGGATAATCATAAACTGGTTATGATATTCAATTTTCATTGAAAACATGTGAAATATGCAATAAATATTTATTTATGAAAAATATACTTCAAAAAAAACTTTGGAATCCGGTTGTGTGCATAAAAACAACATATTTATTTATATTGTTTTTATTTTTATTTTCATTTTTATTTTCAGATTTTCCATTTTTCTTATTTTTTAGAAAAAAAAATATGGGTTAGATGTCCAGCTTGATGAGTCGTGAAAGGCCCATCATTTGGGGTGGGCTACTCAGCTTGGGTGGGTTAACAGTCAGACTGATGGGCTATTTGGCCTACCCATCCATGGTGGTAGGGCTGGAACATGGCCTAGCCCGGCGACCCACTGCTCATATATAGAATAGTGGGATGGGGGAGTGAATCAATTCACTTTGTCACTATTCACCATAATGGTGAACAGTAAACAATGGAGGGTGACGTTCGACATACCTGTTATTGTCGCCGAGTAGAGAAGGCCGAGGTGGTTCTTCCTGTGATGGTGGCTAAGTAGGATGCATGAAGCTGACTGGTTTACATCGTTGATGTTGTTTCCTTGTTGGAGGCCATTACAAGGTTGCTTCCATGGAAGAGAAGCTTCTAGTGGTCAGGATGGTGTTGCTAGGTGATCAGATGGCTGCTGCTAGAGGAGAGAGACAGCTACTAGAGTAACTGGTTTTTTAGAAAGGGAATCGTTAACAGAGAGAGAAAGCACTACAATTGGACAATGAGAGAGAGACTTATCGGCATGTCCTTGCCGACATCAAGGCATAATGAAAGTGGAGGTTGCTAGTGGTTACACTGTAATTTTACTATGCCATCGTCTTCCCTATTCTGCTCTCTACTAGTTTTTTAGGCTTTTCCTTGTTCGTACCCCTTTTTTTGTGTTTTCCCTTTTTGTAGACCCAATGTGTGCAATATGCAAGTATGAGGGTGATGTCGAAGATATGGTGTGTTCCAGTGGTTGGTTGTAGAGCATGGCTGCCGGTGTGTCACAAGCATGACTACTTGTAGTGTTTTGAATTTTTTAAAAACAAAAATACATGAATGCCCTTAGTGGCTTAGAATTAGGTTAAGGGTGCTTAGAATTAGGTTAAGGGTGTTGTAGTAATTGTATAATTTTGTAAATATAAATAGAAAAGGAAAGAGAAAGAAGTGGATTTGGAAAAAAATATTGAGAGAGAATCGGGAAAAGAGAAAGAAAGAGGAAGAAGAGAAAAGAGGGAAAGAGAAGAGGAGGAGAAAAGAATAATGAGAAATAAGTTGTTAAGGTAATGTGTATGTTTTAATACGTATACATGTGGCTAGTAATTTGGATTTTTTCTTGTATTGATTATTAGGGCTTGAAGATTTTATTTGAGTTTGAAGATTTTATTTGAGTCTGATTGATGAATAAAGAGAAATGGTGAAAAACCCTTTCTGGAATTATGGGTTGGAGGTTGAAGATGACGAAATGTCATTTTGGTCCTTTTTATGAAAATTACAGTTTGATCCCTGAACTTTGGAAAATTATAATTTAGTCCCTGAAATTTCAAAATTTTCACTTTGGTCCTTGGAATGAAATTCGAGATTCTAGTTAGAATTGAAGATGAATTATGGACAAAGTTTTAGTATAGTTGTGAATTTAAGAGGAGTTCAATTTAGTCCTTCAATTTGATAAAATTACAATTTGACTCTAAAAATATAAGAAAACTTTAGAATGGTCCCTAAGTGAAATATTAGTATTTCATATTGGTTTGATGGATAATTGAAGCTCATTTGATGGATTATTATCAATTTTAAGAATTGTGTATTTTGAACTAAACTTCATAAGAAACTATTGTTTTAGGTTTTGTGAAAAATAGATAGTTGGAGTCAAAATACATGGGATCATGAGTGAACTCTTAGATATGTTTTCTAAAGATATTTTACTTCTTTTGAGTCATTTTTTTGAGTATATCTTCTTTTATATAGATAATCATGATATTTTACCCGTGAGACATCAGTAAAGTTTCATCAGCCTTTGAACCTTGTCTGCTTTTGAGTCAAGCGAGTGGATAATATTTAATATGCATGAGAAATAATATAAATATTTAAATTGCTAGTGTGAATTGAATTATGCTTTTGATAATATATACATTGATTATTATTCTTGATACGACAAAGCATAATCAATTATTGAATATACATTTTTGATATGAGCCAATATTTATTTGTGAATTGATAGCTCCTCATTTGCTTGATAACGTGAGTTGAGACTTGAGATATGAATATGTCTGTTTGATTATAATATATACTTACGGTATACCAATTAGAATACACATGCTATCAGGATAGTGTTAGCCTTTGTGTACATCATATCTGAAAACGTAGTTGGTCAGGGGAGTCACCAACTTGTGTGAACTGATCATCCCACAGTACGTTGCTCATGCTCATTGCATTTTGATTTTCTGATGAGCTTTACCTATTAAATTCTTGTTATGACCTATTTCAGAACCTATCATATTTTTGTTATCACCCATTTGAGAAATTTCTTGTAAGAACTTCGAGCCGATTCGATAATAAATTTCTCATTGTGGTATTATCTTGTATATGTATATTAGATGTTATCTACTCACTGAGTTGTTGAACTCACCCCGTCATTATTTATCATTTTCAGGTTTGTAACTTGTTAGTATGTCATTTTGTTGTACTCTCGGAACCTGTTATTTTGGTTGTAATTAACACTTTTGTTCTTATATCTAGTTAGTGCTGCATAGTTATAGCAGCATGTAATCAATCCTTGTATTAAGACAATTGAATTATGTTATAAAGTTAACTTTTTATTTACATTGCGTTGAACTCTAAAATTGAATTATAAGTTTGTGTGTAAGTTTGGGTTCGCATAGGTGTGAAACCTTGGAGCGGAACCATGCCTATGTGTCGGTCACAGATCCGGGAATCGGGTCGTGACATTGTTGGTAATGCCCCGGCCTAGTTTTTTTTTCAAAAATAATATTAAATAAAAAGACAAAAATTGGGTTGTGGTAAAAAGATTTTTTCAACAGGAAAATCAGGAAGAACAATGTTTTTTTTTCTTCAATTTTGGCTTGCGATTTCAACTAAAAAAGTTTCATCTCCGGAAATTTTAATCTTTTCAATTTAACCAAGATTAGGCTTTCAAACTTAATTTCTCACCAACTAAGCTCAAAATAAAATTAATTTGATGAATTTAAAATATAATTAAGTTCTTGTGCTTAATTAAATCCTTCACCTAAGCCCTATATTAATTCTTAAACATAACTATAATTTAAATTGGTCAGCTATTAAATCAAATTGACCCATAAAAATTGAATTATATCTTTCGACTTAATATTTATATAGGTTTAAGTAATAATAAATTATTTTAGTCTTGAATCTACATTTTCTTTATTTTTAGACATGAAAGAGATACGATTGGGCTCTTAAAGCATCCAAAATTTTCAGCTACCGACCTCACTTTTCCCTCGTTCCCCATCCCAGAAAGAGTGGTTGAACGTCACAAGAAAGGTCTGTGACGATATATGTTCCGAACTTGGAGTGAAGCCGGAGACACGGCGTGCCTATGCGTGGATCTTTCTACCTCCAAAAGGAACAGTTCACACTTTCTTCAATTTATCGACGAAATGCTGAAGTCTCTTTCGTAAGTTACTCAGTGCTTGCTAAGATAAGAAAATGAAAGACGAACAACCGCGCTGGTCGTAATACTTTCATGCTCCAGTATGAAAGTTCCATTTCAGGGAAGGACGACGTACCATGATACTTTCTGTTTTGTCGAGCCCTGCTTTGGTCTCTGGTTTGATGGTTGCACGTGCTAAGAATCCGGTACATTCCGTTTTATTTTATTTCTATTATTTTGTTTTATTTTAAGTAAATTTCAGGGAATAATCCAGAAGTGAGTCATGACACGTTTTATTTTGGAAAAATGGTTCCCTTAAATGAAGCTTTTTTATATTGGCATGATCCTCCCAACGCTGATCTAGAATGAAAAAGGGAGATCTTGTTGCTAGATTCTGGTCCGTGAAGAAACCTCTTCTTGGATTTTATGTTCTTTTTCTTTTTCTTTCCATTAGTATTGAGATATTTTCGTTCTCACATGCAAGAAGAGCTTGTGTGATAAATCCTGCATGGAATGCACGCTTGCAAAATACAGAGGAAGCAAACTAGCAAAAATGTAAAATTTCTTTTCCTTGTCTCATACGCAGTGGTAAAGAGAGGGTGCATGCATGGTATTATTATCAGCATGGAAACAGCAAAAATGAATGTTCTACATGGATCTTACGGCTAATAAAATTTATCTTGCTCAGCTTACTGCGACACCACAGTAGCTGATCCGTCGTTACTTTGGACATGTTCAGAACCCTCGATACTAAATTTATATCCACTTGAGAGAAGAAGCAAAGAACTTGATCAGAATTGTCCCCCTGATGTTTTCGGAACTTCCTCAATAAGCTGCTTCCACTTCTCGAAATGTCTTTAAGCCTTTTCTCCTTCTGTTTAATTTCCCGTCGAGACATGATCAGAAATTAGAGAACGAGATAGCTTGGTTAGTACATGAAGCAATATATATAGATGGAGAAATGTTATGACGATCGAGGCTAGCTAACCTTCTGAAGACTTGTTCGAACTTCTGTCAATAGCTCTCGTTCAGTGGGATCCTGGGGTTCGATTTGAGTTCCCTTGAGACCCTTTGATATCACTTTTTCTGCATCTTTATCGGATCGGAGAAATTGCCAAAAAATTCTTATAGATTCTTCCATGATCTCCACGAGCATATCACTTGTGATTGAATCACCGTCTTTCCCTTTTCTTCTTGCCCTTTTACCCTCCATGCTGTCCTCTGCAAAACAAGTAAGCTTTTCTGATCTAGTCATGATTGATTATTTTAGTGGTTACACAGAAAACTCTCCGGTAGCTAGGCCCGCACTGCTTTTGCTTTAATTTTTGCCTAACAAATCAAGAAATGAGCTGCTTTATTTATTGTTATTTGTAGTCCCATCTAGGTCAATAGTCAGTTGAGGGCATGAAACAGGCATAGAGCACGCCACTATCAATGGATAGTTTACCTCTCAATAATGGAACTTGAAGGAGATTACGCAGCACACATCGATTCTTGATGTAATTCTGCACCCTCGGGCCTTCAAAAGGTTCATTCTCTATAAATCTTTGCAGCAGCACCTGGAACTGCTGGAATTCACCAGCAACTTCATTGTACAGTCGCATCCCATACGGGTCAGAATCCCATAGCTCCAGTGCCTTTTCATACTGACAATGAAGGATTTCCCATGAGAGGCACAGTTGCCCAACGTACACCACTTCCAAATCGTTATGCAATTCCCTAATGAAGTTCACCATCGGGTCAGAACCGGACTTTTTGCGCTTGCTGAGCAGGAATTTCTGCGAGAGAAGGGAAGTCAAAGCTGGAGCTGGAGCTTCACGCCTTGTCATCGATTGAAGTGGGTCCTTTGATTGAAGAAAGCCTGTAGATCGTCATGAAGCACGAGGAACAGGGTTGCTTTATATGAAACTTGAAATGTAATAAATCAAGAGATATATATAACTGACCACTCGAGCATATTCAATACATGATATATACAATTATAGCTCAAAGGTTCTATTCCAATTCCACTACTAAACGAAGGTTGTTTGCAAAATTAGAAAATAGATTGCGTGGAGCATTGAAGTCAGTGCTAGATTATTTTAAAAGCAGCAGAGAGTTGAGATTTAGGTGAAGCCATTCTATAATAAGATATGCATCGTATGTGGATTAGTACTTGAAAGATGAAGGTTGGTGGAATGACATTAAATATGGATTCACACTCTAACGAAAGTGAGGTGGCCCCAGATGCATAAAGAAAGGTTTATCGCATAAAATAATATAAATAGCTCTAAAGAGGGAAAACAACAGAAGCATTCTTGATGGTGCAAGAGAAAGGAACTCGTAATAGGATCATGTTGACGTCAGATAGTAATATTGTGTATGCATGGGCAGTGGAAAAGGTCGATCGATTTAATTTGGCTCAACCTCCTAGCTACTTTTTGTGTGATCACGACTCTAAATGCCTGTAATATGAGCACCTTCAACCACACTAACTACAATTAGGAGGTGTTTTAAAAATATTTTTCAAAAAATTTGAATTTCCTATGTTGTTTATAACTTTGAATTAAGAAAATAGTAGTTCCATTGTCAAAAAATTATTTTTAAAAAATAAAATATATTATTTTTAATACATATATGAAAACAAACCACGAGTACCCAACGTACAATGAGTGGGGTCCTTGTAGTTGCCCCTAACTTGTAAAAAGACTGCAAAGGTAGGTCGCGCTATTGACAACACTGATCAGAAGAAATGAAGTAGCTAGGAGGTTAATATGAATACTACGTGTTTTGTTGAAGTGGTAACTGCGTAGGGAAGAAAGACAAGACATCTGCAGAAAGAATAATTGAAGGAAGAAAAGGCTAGTAGAGATGTGTAACTTACTCATTGCATACATCTTCTGGTAATTCAGGATATCGAATTTCCGCATTCTTTCGCTGTAACTCCTGTAGAACTTGTGAAGCTCACCCATTCTATCTTCGTGCTGGAACTTCTCGTCAATTTTCCATGGCTTCAAATATTCCATTATTTTCGGCGATTCATCTTCTTCTATAATGGTTGGCAGCAGGCCTGTAGCTCTCACCTTTTTCAGTTCCATTTTTAGCTGCTCTATCAGATCTTGATGCTCCCATAAGGTTTCCAAGCCATTTGAATCCTCCGAATCGGCAGCTGAAGAATTCTGTGAATCAGACTTTGGCATCTCTAAAATATACTTGGCTTCATTTTGTTTGCAGCCATGTTCCTTTTTACTGCAATTGTTGTTGTCTTCAGAATCTTTGTCAGAAAGCATTTCCGTGTCTTCTTCTACCTTAGCCGGATTCTGCACAGCCTCTTCCATTTTCTTAAGCCCTTCCATTCTGTCACTATCTTCCTCATCAAAACCATCAGCCTCATAACCGGAATTCAAATTTAAATGCTCCAGCTCCGAATTTTCGTCAATTGGTTCTGCCGTCTGCCCGTTCAGAATACCAAGTTCAAATACATCCTTAAAATCTTTATCTGACAAGAACCCATCGCTGGTTGAAGCCACATAACGACTCATACATTCATGGCCTGAAATAATAGAATCTGAAAGAATAAAGTCCTCCTCTGTTAGAAACGGAGCATCATCATCTCTCGAAACATCATACTCAGCACGCACACTATCTGCAGAAATCTCTTTTATTTCCTCGCGAACAGATTCTGCTTCGGATTCTTTTTCTGCAAAGCCCTTATCAGATAAAACCCCATCCTCCATAATCTCCTTATTGGCAAGAAATTCACCATTAGAACCCACATGCAACTCTTTCACGGCAAGGCTAGCATCCTCCGGCTCCTCCAAGTAATGACTGAAATCCTTCTCTGACAAGTGCTCATACTTGTTAGTGCTTGTAGGAGGTACCGAACTCAAGACAGCAGGCTCACCTTCCTTTCTATAAGTTTGAAACTGAAACTTGAAGAAGAAATTTGGTGTTTCTTTTTCTTCTAATTCATCAGCTTCATTCGTCTCCTTAAATTCAGAAACTCCGACTTCTGGTTCCTCAGCTTGTTTTTGACCTGGCCTTTCCTTTTCTTCTAACTCGTCCATTCCTTCTATTCCCTTAAATTCAGAAACTTCAACTTCTGGTTCCTTGACCTCCAAACTCTTATCGCTCTTCACTCTGAAAAAACAAAAAGACATCCAGTTAATAGACGCAAAATTAGAGTACCGCTAACAAGGTGACTAAAGAAAGAAAGAAAATTGAGTACCTGATCATGGCTCTACTGAAGAAACCAAACAGAGAACGGAGCAGAATGGTGAGAGAAAGCCAGAAAGAGGCTGCAGAAGGAAGTAATTTTTGATAAAGAAACGCATTAGCGAAGCCCATATTCAGCAATCGGAATTGAGAGGTCGGCCAAAACTTATTTAGGGAACCCATCAATATAACTCTATCAGTGTCAAAATTTTTTTCATCCTGAAGCAAAAACAGAGGAGTCCTTGAAGCACTGATTGAAAGTTTGAATTCTTGAAAAAGAATGGACTTTCCACCTATAGAAAATGCAAAAGAAAAAATCTTTGCATGGAAAAATGAAAATGGTAGAACTTGGAGAAATTGAAGGCTGACCTAATAAGAAGGGATTGTTTAGCTGAGAGGAGAGAAAAGAACATGTCAGCAACTAGGGTTTTGTAGCTAATCCCTGGTTGCTTAGAGCGTTGGAATTCTTGAGACCGTTATTCGATTTAGAGAAGAACTCTTCAGTTGAAGGGTCTTTGTTTTATCTTCCTATTATTTCCGGCCAAGGAGAGGGAGAGAGAAGTTGGGTTAAATTGAAAGTACACGCTTAGTGACAGGTTTTAGAGTGGGAAAAACATACCAAACTCGAACATTGAATGGTAATGCCACGTGAGATGCAGTTCGCATAGGTCGGTGAGAAGTAAATTGCCTACGGCTTGCAAGTCGTGACAAAAATCAGATGGTGAAAACCAGCACCAGAGAGGTTAGGCGAATACGGAAAGGAAGCAACGAGGAAGATCTCAAAATATCAATTAAGCTTTTACATGTTTGTTTTGTTTTCCTTTTTGGGGTTTAGAAAGTTTAAAGTATGAATGAGAGATCTTTTTGTATTGGAGAGTCCGTTAGGTGAAAAAATGAGGTAAAACTAGGAGTCTAATGTTTTCTTTTATATATTAAGAAACATGTATGGTCCCAGATTAAAGAATGAGAAATATAAATCACAATGAAGTTGATCATTCATTCAAAAACACTGCGAGTTCAATCAATAATTTAGTATGACAATCACTCAACCATACATAAACACTACAAGAAAAAGAGGTTCGTTTACAAAGGATTTTTGCAACAAAAAAAAATCCATGGCAAAAATTAGAGCAGATTAGCAACGAAATATATTTCTTAATGGATTTTTCGTTGCAAAACATATTCTAAAAAATAAGTGGATTGCAACGGATTCGCCGTTGCAAATAAATTATTGTTCATTGCAAATGAAAAGAATTTTGCAAGAGATTGGCCATTGCAAATGTTATAATGGAGAAATAATATAAAGTAATGGATAACATCGATTTTGTGCGCTGACTTTATAAACTTAATTAAAACGCTTTCTTCATCACTCTCTCCCATTTGTTCTCATTTCATTTTGCACAAAATATACACTGACTCTCCCCTCAAACAATGTTGTTAACAATAAATCAAAGTTTAATTCTGGCTAAGCTACGAGATTTACTCCTTGCCGGCGTCGATATTCAGTTACTCACAAGAATCATCACAACGACAACGAAGATCTGCTTACTCTGGTGCATGGCACGGTAAGTATTTTCATGTTCCTTGTGGTTCATTTCCAGTATTGTGGGTAACTGAGTACAAGGGAGACGACTCATTTCTGTTTGATAAGTGGTGAATTTTTTTAGGGGTTTAGGGAGATTGGGTGGGGGTGGTGTTGTGGAGAAATGAAAGAATAGATAACCTTGTCGATGATTGAGAGGAGGAGGTGGCCAGTGAACAAAGGAAAAGGCCATTGTGGTAGGTCAGTGATAAACAATCAGAGGTTACTCGATTATCTAAACTTAAAAATACACTTTATAGAATAGGTTTTGGAAAGAATCACTATCTCTAAATAATCGTTTTGCTTGAGATGAAAATTTTTTACATAAAGAATCACTATCTCTAAATAATTATTTAAAAAATAAATAAATTTAAAATTGATTAACAAATTAATTCTCATTTGCAATGGAATTTCCATTGCAATTTGCAATGGCAATTCTGCTAGAAAGTTTGAATTTGCAACGGAATATCTGTTGAAATTTGCAACGGATAATTCGTTGCAAATGAATTTGTTATTATGAAATTCCAACGAAATACTTCCATTTCAAAATCCATTGCTAATTAATATTAGCAATGGATGTCTTTGTTGTTTGCAACGCATCAGTATATTGCAAACAACCCCTTTTTCTTGTAGTGAAAGATGTAAGAATACAATATTTTATAACTTGTAAGAATACAATACAATTGAATTGTAGTCTTTGAATTATAACTTTGTTGATTGGCATCTATTAACTTATGTTTCTCATTTATGAGTGGTGGAATTATTTCCTTAACCTTGCATCTCTAAAGTGATGATTGGATATGTATTTTTAGAGTGGTAAGTTGTTTGTATTGTATCTCTTTAGCTCCAAGTGGTGAGTGGAAAACACTTTAAGTTATGTAAATTACCTTTTATGTTGATTTGCATACCATCTGAGTATCAAGTTGCTATTAGAGCTTTATATTTGCAACATGATGCAACCATATTATTCAATATTTTTTACCCATAGTTACCTAGTTTATTACCTATGTGTTATATATATAATGTCTTGATATTTTTGTGTTATAATTTCAAGGAAATTTCAAATGAAAAATTCAAAAGGAAGTAAATTAGAAATAATTGACAGATTTGACCTTTAGTTGATATTTTGTGCAGAGCTTAAGATCTAAGTCAAAATAAAGTGATTCCAGTGGCATTACAAATTTAGCATTGATACCCTTTTGGGCATCTATGACAAGAAAAATAAATAAATAAAGAGCATGGAAATCATAGCCTTCAAAGTCAAATCTTTTATTCTGCCAATGTTTATCTTCAGACATTTTGACTTAAAAATCTTGACCTACAAAAGTATATTTAATGCAAACTCAATTTGTTTAGATGTTTAACTCAATTTCTTATCACCGTACCAATTGTAAGCAGAAACTGAGCTCATATGAGAGTGATATAACTTTTCTAAAATGACACATGAATTAAGTCAACAAACATGTTTAATGATGATTTAGCTCAAATTACGTCACAAAGCATCCAAACTAACATTTAAGTCTTTATTTAATCAATTTAGCTCCTCCAAGTAAAATCTTGAAGATTTCATGCAAGGTTATTTTTTTTTAGAAAAATAGTTATTGAGGTATTTTAATGTAAAATTATGTACTTAAAGGAGACCTATTTTGTAATAGATAGAGGGGAGCAACCAAAATACAGAAACACAAATACTTTCTCCTCAAAACTGAAATTCAATCATTCTTGTGTGTGTGTGTGTGTAAAGCTAAACAATTTTCTTGGTTGCAAGGACAAATAAAACTTCTAATTTCAAGAACTATGAGGTATATTCTTCCATTTATTTTTAGTTTATACGACCAATAAATATTTTTTTTCTATACATATTTTCTTATAATTGTTTATGTTAATTAATAGAGTGGTCTCTAAATTGTTATTATAAACAATCTATTGCTGGTTATAACAAGTGTTATTGATACTAGTTTACGTTCTCATAATAACAACATTAACTTTAGAATATATATATATATAGTAAACTTTTATCAAAAAATCAATAGCAAACCAATTATGCAAAATACAAGTGTAATTAATGCATTTTTTTTTAATTAAATAAGACCCCCCCGAAGACGTTGTGGCTAAGCGGTATGAGACAAATGTACCCTTAGAGAAATAGATCTCAAATGTTTTTGTAATCAATTCAAAATAGAAAATATTGTACACACACACACACACACACACACACATATATATATATATATATAATATTATACTTACGTGTATAGAATTACATTTTATGAAATAAATTAGATATAGATAAATGATTAAATAAATTTATTTATATCAATTATATTATAGTTAAAGAGGTAAATTATTAAAAGTAGTTGAAATAATGGTCTCTAGTTTGAAAGAAAAAAAATGTGTATATATATAATATAATATGATCTAAAAATATAATATTGCATAAATAAATGTATCACATAATTTTATTCTAAATCAATAAAATCTTGTTGAATATGCTTAAAAGTTATTAGGCATTAAGAGTGTTAAGTATATTTTAGTAATTATAAGAAATAAAAAAAATGGAGCTACATTTAAGTTAAAGGGGAAATTATCACCTTTATCATTTTCAAAAAAACCATGATAGTCCTTAATAGTTTTGAGGATTTTGAATTTGCCGCCCTTTTCTAAAACATCCCTCCTTGTAGTATTTGAAACTTTTCCACTCTTCCATGAAATTATATATATATATATATATGGTGTGGGGAAAGTATTGTATCTCTCCTTATAGAATATTATGGATTGTTATAATGTTTTCCCATTTATAATTTTGTTCTTTTTCTATTTATATATATTTTTTTATAACCAGGGTGTTCGGACCCATTTTTTTTTGGAATGGTGTGGGGAAAGCACTATAGCTCTCCTCACATAACACTATGGATTATTCCAATGCTTTCCCGTCTATACAATTTTATTATTTCTCCCCCACTTATCCATTTTTTATTTTTTTATAACTGAGGTGTCCGGGTCAACATACGTACACCACGACTAATCCTTCAACCCACTTCTATTTTGATAATGGGAGTGTCTAGGACAACGTACACGCACCACAACTAATCTCTCGATCCACTGAACACCTTGCAAGCTTAGTAGACAGGTAAGGCACCGTGGAGGTTAGAAACATTCAAATAGAGGATCGAACTCGGTGCAGAACAAGGGAACAAGTCCCTTCCAACTTATACATTTATACATATCAACTATTATATTTAAATAAATGAGCACAAATAAGAATTTGTTAATTGCATTCTGCATGAATCATGTCTAAAAATGTTATTTTTACATAGCATTGTAACTCTTCTCATAAAATATTGTAGATTGCTATAGTGTTTTTCCACGTATACATTTATACATAGCAACTATTATGTTAAAAAAAATATGCATCTATTAGAAATTTATCAATTGCATTCTGCATGACATATGTCTAAAAGCGTTATTTATATTGCTTTTTAAACTATTCTTTACTACAAACCTAAAAGAGATCAAGGTTTTGCATAGTAAAATTTATTGTGTATTTAGACATAAAAAATTGTGGATTCTAATGGTGAAATTATTATTTTACCCCTTAGTGAACAATGATTTTAGCCATGAGTATTTTAGATTTTTAATGTTTTTGGGTGTAGTATAGTAACCATAATACTCTATAATAAGACAAAAATCAACAATTTAATTTGGGGTTGTTAAGGATATTGCATATGTTCGTTTTATAATATACAAATACAAACTAACTTTTGTATATATACATAAGAGAGAGTTTCACTCTCAAATTCAAATAAAAATAAAAATTCAAAATCTAAACTTAGAGTAGAGGTGTATATAAACAAAAAAACTAAGAACTATCTTGGAATAACTGGAAAAAAAATCAAAGGATCGAAACTAAACAAAAAAAAATAAAAGAACACAAACAAAAATAAAAAAATTATATATGATAAAACTAGACAAAATAATTTAATCTCAGTAGGAGAGCACGAGTTTATGACTCATGTCTACTAAAGATGGATTTGATCAAATAATTATATGAGATTGTCATTTCAACTCTCTCCACTTAACTAGGAATCTTAGGCCCCTTCCACATTTTAACCCTACAGGATCCATCTTGCACTTATAGGGACAGGTTCATTTGCAAAAACCAGTGACTGGGGTTCATGGATCATACGATTATTCGATGGTTTTTTTTTATATATATATATATATATATCTCTTTTTTAGTTCCCGACAAACATTTCATGCTTAAACTTTGGTGTCTTCGGCTTAAGGGTTTGCAGGGATGAGATAATGCTGGGCCTCCTATCAAAGCCCAGGTGGAAAGAGGATACGACTTCTTCTGGTTCTGGAACTTGATGTAAGAGGCTTACTGGAGCTAGTGAAAGAGACAGCAGTAGCTAAGGCTGCAATGGATCATCGCGAAGCCTCCGACCTTAGTCTTTGCATTGACTTTCTACTTCTTCTTCTTCTTCTTCTTCTAAATTATGCTGTCTTTAGGTCTTACTAGTCCCAGTGCCATTGCTTTTATGAGCGCTGAATCGAAAGCTAATTTTAACGGAAAAAATGTACGCCTTGGTAAGATTTAGTATAAGTCTTCCTTTTCTTATCAATATATTTAATTTAAAAAAATCTAATATTTCTATCTATGATATTTATTTAATATAAATCAAAAGCAATAATAAGATAAGGATAAAAAGAGATATCTTTCAAACAAAACACTAATTTTCTCATTAACTTGCTGAACTTTTTTGAAAAATATTTACAAGAATATTTGTTTCTCCAATAAAATTCTATTCGTTCTAACAAAAGCAAGCTTCTATCATGAAAAATAACATTGCAACAATTTTCATGTGAATGTATTAAAAAAGAAAAGAACAATACAACACTCTTGTTGTCATAATAGGAATCAATAATTTTTTTTTTTGATGACCGGGGTATCCGGGCCAGCTTACGCGCACCTCGACTATTCCCGGACTCGATTGTGTTGACATATAATGTCATACTTTGTATGCTTTATATATTTTGATGATAACAATAAAAAGAAAATGGGCTAATAATATGCTTGGATGAGATTAAGCTATAAACAGGTTTTATTCAAAGAATACATCAACAAGCATAATGGAGTTCAAGAAGAAATCACTCCAAGAAGTCCAAGATGCAAGCAAGTGAAGACTTAGAATAAGTGTTCATTTTAGTGCTTTGTGTAAATCTCAATTTCTATCTTGATAGCACAAATTAAAATGAACTCACACACTTCACATTGCATGCAAAGGATTTGATGATTAAACGGCTAGTTTCTAACGGCTATAAACGGCTAGTTTCTAACGGCTATAAACGGCTAGTTTCTAACGGCTAGTTTCAAACGGCTAGTTTCAAACGGCTAGTTTCTAACGGCTATAAACGGCTAGTTTCTCTTTGAAACTTATAAATAGGCCTCTTAATTGCAAAACGATTTTGACACAACTTTCATATCTTATATTGAGGCAATTAGAAGTGCATAAACACCTTCATATCATCAATCCTCCTTAATACTCATATTTGTGTTTAAATCTTTATATCTTAACACAAAGAGTATTTTCTCATTCTCACTACACTTAAACACCTTCAAATATCCTAAGTGCTATTAAGTGAGAGAAAGAGATCATAGATCTTCATTTGTAATATCCACACTATTAAGAGTGTATTGTTGTTTTACTAAAACAACCATTGTGAAACTCTTGAGAGTTGAGTATAAAACTCTTGGTATTGGTGAGGGAACATCACCAAGGAAAAATCTTGAAGAGGGTACATCTTCAAGTGGGAAAAGGAAAATCTTGAAGAGGGCATATCTTCAAGTGGTGTAAAGTCTTGGTGTGGATTCATCAAGCGGAAATTGTAATCTTGTTACTTGGTTTAGTAAGAGAGTACAATACTCAAGTACGGGTTGGTACTTGAGTCGTGGACGTAGGCTTGCCGAACCACGTTAAAAACCCGAGTTAGCAATCTCTCTCCCTTATCTCTTTACTTTAAAGTAATTAATTTTAGAATTGCTATATTTATTGTATTTGCACCAATTCCGCTTTTAGGTGCATAGTTGCCTTAATCCGTGAATTTCAACAATTGGTATCAGAGCTTAATTCTCATTTATTAAGTTTGCTTAGACTTTGAGTAGAATGGCAACTATATGCAATAATCTCCGAAATGAAGGTGCTTCAACTTCTAGACCACCATTTTTTGATGGTGATGATTATGCTTATTGGAAAGCTAGAATGTCAATATATCTTCAATCTATAGATTTTAATTTATGGCTTTCTATTGAAAATGGACCTCATAGACCACTCAAAATTGTAAATGGTATTGAGATTCCAAAAAGCATGATAGAATATAGTGACCTAGATAAAAGATTACTTTCTATGGATGCTAGAACAATGAACACTTTATATTGTGCATTAAATAGAAGTGAATTTAATAGAATATCTTCATGTAAAAATGCTAGGGATATATGGCATGCTTTGGAAGTAACTCATGAAGGAACTAACCAAGTAAAAGAATCAAAAATTGATATGTTAGTTCATCAATATGAGTTATTTAAAATGTTGCAACATGAATCCATAACAAGCATGTTTACTCGTATGACTAGCATAACAAATAGTTTACATGCTCTTGGTAGAACTTACTCAAATGCAGATATCGTAAGTAAGATTCTCGGATCTCTACCAAAAGCTTGGGAAGCTAAAGTGACAGACTATACGAGAAGCTAAAGATCTCACAAAACTTCCATTAGAGGAGCTCATCGGTTCTCTAATGACACACGAGATATCTATGGATAATCAAGATCAAGAAGAAAGGCCAAAGAAAAATTTGGCATTTAAAACTGCTCATCGAATCGAAAGCGAGGAAAATGATAATGATGAAGACAGTAATGACGATCTTGAAGAAGATGTAGCATCAATCACAAGACAGTTTCGAAACTTTCTTAAAAGGAAAAATGACAAGAGAAAGTTCTCGAAATACAAAAGGAGGGAGATTCAAGTAAAGAAACTCCAAGGTGCTATAAATGCAACAAGTTGGGGCATATCAAACCCGACTGTCCCCATCTTCAAATGAAGAAGAGAAATCGCTTTCAAAAGAGAGCTTTGAAAGCGACATGGAGCGATGATTCGAACTCAAGCTCTAGTGATGAAGAAGAACATGTGGCTAACATGTGCTTCATGGCAATTGAAAGCGAAAATGAGGTACAATCTTCGGATGATGAATCTGACCCTTCCTATATTGAATTACATGAACAACTTGAAAATTTGTATGTAGAATATAAGAAGTTAGGTTCTAAATATAGTACTCTCAAAAGAAATCATATATGCTTAATTGAGGAAAAAGAATTATTAGAAAAGAAAGTATATGATTTAAATGACAAGAGTAGTAAAACTAATCAACTTGAAGAAGATAATAAATCTTTAAAAGAAAAAGTTGATGAGTTAAATGTAATTATCTCAAAATTCACACAAGGCTCGAAATTTTTGAGAAAATGCTTTCAAGCCAAAGAAGTGTGTTTAACAAAGGAGGATTAGGTTATAAACCTAAGATAAATCAAAAATACTTAAAGAATTATTTTGTTAAAGCTAAACATTCTTATGATCCAAATCAAACATGTAATTATTGTAGAAAATTAGGACATTTGGTTTATGCATGTCCTATGAAGAAAAATAAGAATGTTAAAATGATTTGGGTTCCAAAAGGAACCACCCCTTGAATTCTTTGGTAGAAATAATTTCATTTTGGATATTTATTATTATTAGATAATATGTCTTTATTTATCTAAAATGTTAATTTTCTTTTGTTGATGCCAAAGGGAGAGATATGATGAAAATATCAAATGCATCAATAATGGGGGAGAAAAATAGGAGAAAATGAAAAATATATATGCATATATTTAGGGGGAGAAAATGGATTTTTCTTGAGATTGCATATGATATTTTTACTTAGATTAAATTGCTAAAAATGCTCAATGTCTCTTATATATTGGATTACAAAATATAGGGGGAGACTCATTTTTATCTAAGTTTTTATTTATTGTCATCATCAAAAGGGGAGATTGTTGACATATAATGTCATACTTTGTATGCTTTATATATTTTGATGATAACAATAAAAAAAAATGGGCTAATAATATGCTTGGATGAGATTAAGCTATAAACAGGTTTTATTCAAAGAATACATCAACAAGCATAATGGAGTTCAAGAAGAAATCACTCCAAGAAGTCCAAGATGCAAGCAAGTGAAGACTTAGAATAAGTGTTCATTTTAGTGCTTTAGTGTAAATCTCAATTTCTATCTTGATAGCACAAATTAAAATGAACTCACACACTTCACATTGCATGCAAAGGATTTGATGATTAAGCGGCTAGTTTCTAACTGGCTATAAGCGGCTAGTTTCTAACGGCTATAAGCGGCTAGTTTCTAACGGCTAGTTTCAAGCGGCTAGTTTCAAGCGGCTATAAGCGGCTAGTTTCTAACGGCTAGTTTCTAACTGGCTATAAGCGGCTAGTTTCTCTTTGAAACTTATAAATAGGCCTCTTAATTGCAAAAGCGATTTTGACACAACTTTCATATCTTATATTGAGGCAATTAGAAGTGCATAAACACCTTCATATCATCAATCCTCCTTAATACTCATATTTGTGTTTAAATCTTTATATCTTAACACAAAGAGTATTTTCTCATTCTCACTACACTTAAACACCTTCAAATATCCTAAGTGCTATTAAGTGAGAGAAAGAGATCATAGATCTTCATTTGTAATATCCACACTATTAAGAGTGTATTGTTGTTTTACTAAAACAACCATTGTGAAACTCTTGAGAGTTGAGTATAAAACTCTTGGTATTGGTGAGGAACATCACCAAGGAAAAATCTTGAAGAGGGTACATCTTCAAGTGGGAAAAGGAAAATCTTGAAGAGGGCATATCTTCAAGTGGTGTAAAGTCTTGGTGTGGATTCATCAAGCGGAAATTGTAATCTTGTTACTTGGTTTAGTAAGAGAGTACAATACTCAAGTACGGGTTGGTACTTGAGTCGTGGACGTAGGCTTGCCGAACCACGTTAAAAACCCGAGTTAGCAATCTCTCTCCCTTATCTCTTTACTTTAAAGTAATTAATTTTAGAATTGCTATATTTATTGTATTTGCACCAATTCCGCCTTTAGGTGCATAGTTGCCTTAATCCGTGAATTTCAACAAGTTGAACACCCTGCATGCCCAAAGGAGCATGTAAGACACCGCGGGGGTGACAGGAATACCATGCAAGGATAGACCCAGGATCAAGAGAGGAGTACCCTCTCCAGCTCCCACTGCCACTAGGAATCGAATCTAGGTCCGTGCTGTGAAGGAGAGGGGACTCCTCCCGCTGGGCCATGCACTTGCTGGTAGGAATCAATAAATATTGTTAAAAACAACTAAAACAAAACTACAATTATGATTTCATGAATAATAATGCAAATTCATATGAACTATTGATGAACCGAAGACTCGAAATAAAATAAAAACAAAAAATGCTTATTTGATATTTCATCCATATATAATAGAAACAAACTATTTTGGTAAAAATGGCTAGACCTAACAATATTAGAATAACCTTATATTTAATATATAATACTCTTCATACAAAAAACAAATTCTTGATTTATAGGTTGTTCTCTAATTTCTAAGTATCAAATCCCTTATATGATAAATATACAACAAAATTAAACTCTATATTAAAACCTCAAGAAAACAATGTCAAAATAAGCCATTATTAATACGTGGTGTGATTCATTATATGAAATCTCAATTAATTGTAAGGTGGTTTGGTAGTGTTACTTTATAATTTGTATCTCATGAGAGATATGAAACAAGTTTTAAATCATGTTTAATATTTTTTGTTTTACTATTTTTATGCTACTAATATATTTAGAGGCAATGAAAATATGAAATAACACTTGTTTTTTTGTAAAAAAATCCAAATACACACAAAAAATTGATGATAGACGATATGATGCAGATCAGGAAAAGAATGAAGATCAGAAAATTCCCACAGTGGCGTGATCAGAGCTGAAACTGCGGCACCATTGGCTTCTTTCTTTTATTATTATTTCCTGTCAAATTAATCACTATTATTAGAATTTCTTTTACTAAAGTTAGAATTTACGTTCCAGTTGAAGCAGGAGATTATCTTAGTATTTAAAGCCTCATGACTAACAGGGGATGTACTTGTAACCAATCTTTTGATTCCATAATTAAATTATTCCTTGGAGCAATTCCAACACATAGAGAGAGTTTGTGTTTTGTCTCTGTTTTTAGTGAGTAGCGTGAGGCTTCCTAAGATAGTGGGCACCAATTTGGTATCAGAGTCGTGCGTATATACCTGTTACTCGCAGCGGCAATTCATACGCTATGGCTTCCACCCACAACCAAAACAACCCCATAACCACCAACCAAAATCCAACCCACCTTAGCCCTACAAACCAAGCACCCATCAACCCGATGAAACCAAACCCAACCCTCCATGACAGCTCCACCACAAGCCACCAAAACCCAAACACTGAAAACCCAAACGCCCAAGACTCAGACCAGCCATAGTTACATTATCAACTTGACCAAATTGCCACAGTTATGGAACAAGTAATTCGACGCTTGGATGTGATGGAAGAACGCTATGCTCGAGAGGAGTATGGTCTCCCTAATCAACAAGGCCGAAGAGTAGAACGCAGAGGAAGGTTGAACCATGCTGAGGAAGAAGATGCTCACGGTGTATAGGAGGAAATTCATGAATTTAATGAGCATGAACATCAAGTTCGTCGCCCTAAACAAGCTATGCACAGAGGACATGTTGTTTATCAACCACCACTTGATGAATTAACCAAACGAATGTAGGTAAATGTGCCAAATTTCCTTGTCAAACTGGAACCCAACACATTTGAAGATTGGTTGACAGCCATTGAGGACTACTTCAACTGGTTTATTGTTTCTGAAGATAGAAAAGTGCGATATGTTTTGATGAAATTAAAGGGACATGCACGAGCATGGTGGGAAAGTATGGAGGAGCAATTGCGTCAAACATGCAGACCACCAATTTCAAACTAGGAGATGAAAGAACGATTGAAAGAGAAATATCTGCCCATTGACTATGAGCAGATGATGTTCGAAGAGATGTTGCAACTTCGCGTAGGATCCTTAAGTGTTGATCAGTTTACAGACCGCTTCCATGAATTATCGGTGCGTAGTAGGGTTGTGGAAACGGAGCAATAAACATTAGCTCGATATCGAATGGGATTACACAGCGACCTGCGCAAAGATATGTGGACTGCACGCCTAATCAATGTGGAAGAGGCTTATCAGCTGGCACTTCGTCTTGAGAAACAAGCAGGGTCTGTCATAGGGAGAAGAGTGGCATCGTGGGATGCAAAACCATAATTTGACTCAGCATTTGCAACCCACAAAACCCCAATGTTGAGGGATCAACCACGAAGTGGAGTTAATGGAGACTTTAAGGGGAAAGCCAAAGTCTCTAACGATGGACCCTAATGTTACAAATGCAAAGGCTTCGACCACTATGCTATGGTGTGTCCCACCCGAGGCAAGAAGTTAGCATTCATTTGTGAAAAAGAACTACTAATAGAAGATATGGTTGAGCACGAAGAAGAAGAGGAGTGGGATGGAAACAGTCTTAGTGATGAAGAGCACCTGAGTGCGTCAGAATTATGAAGCTGTGTTATTCATCGGATACTGACAAGAACTAAAAAGGAGCTTCAAGCTAATCCAGAGTGGTTACACACCAATATTTTTCACACTCGTATGGAGCACAACGACAAGGCTCTGAATGTCATTATTGATAATGGTAGCGGTATGAATGTGATATCTAAAGCCACCATCAAACGCTTGGGCCTGAAAACAGAAAAACACCCTATTCCCTACTGAATCAGTTGGGTTAATGAGGCCAATTCGGTCCTAGTAAAACAGCATTGCTTGGTTAAATTTTCATTGGGGGAAGAGATATATGGATAAAGCATGGTGTGACGTGATTCCTATGACCATGTGTCACTTGCTGCTAGGGCGTCCTTGGCTCTATGACTGAAGAGTTTGCTATGATGGGTGTGCTAATACCTACTCATTTAATTTCCAAGGTAAAAAGTTTCTGCTAGACCTCCTACGAATCTCAAAATTTGACACTAGGAAGGAGGTTGTTCCTGTCTTGATAATGAGGTAGTTTTCCCTAGTTATACAAAAGGAAGACATGGTGCTGTTGGTTGTGAATCATGAGAAGAAGCAAGATGATTGTGTCATTCCTGCATAATGATCTGCACTATTAAGACAATACAAAAATATCATGCCTGAAGAGGTACCCAACCAACTTCCTCCACTAAGGGAGGTGCAACACGCAATTGAATTAAACCCAGGGTCTACCTTACCTAACTTACCACACTACTGTATGAGCCCAAGGGAAAATGAAGAGCTCAACTGGCAAATACAACAATTGTTGGACAAGGGATTCATCCGTGAGAGTCTTAGCCCTTGCGCTGTCCCGATTTTACTTACACCAAAGAAAGATGGTAGCTGGCGGATGTGTGTTGATAGTCGAGCAATTAACAAAATCACGGTGAAATATTGGTTTCCCATTCCTCGCCTTGATGATATGCTGGACTTACTTAGTGGTTCCTCTGTCTTCACCAAAATCGACCTTCGAAGTGGATATCAATAAATCCGTATCAAGGAGGGGGATGAGTGGAAAACAGCATTCAAGACAAAAGATGGCCTCTTTGAGTGGCAAGTCATGCCATTCGGATGAACCAACACGCTAAGCACCTTCATGTGTGTAATGACGCAGATACTCAAACCATTCCTGGGGAGATTTGTCGTTGTTTACTTCGATGACATCCTAATTTTTAGCAAGGATGCACAGGAACATGTGAGTTATGTTGAACAGGTTTTATAGGTGTTGAAAACCGAGTAGCTCTATATTAACAAAGATAAGTGTTCATTCATGCGAACAAGTGCCAAATTTCTGGGATTTATCATCTCCTGTGAAGGAGTCAAAGCTGACCCAGCCAAGGTACAAGCTGTCCAACAATGGCCGACACCCCAGAATCTATCCGAAATCAGAAGCTTTCATGGTTTGGCCACCTTTTATTGATGATTTATATGCAACTTTAGCACAATCATGGCCCCAATCACGGAGTGTCTAAAGAGTAAACAATTTGCATGGAGTACAGTGCCTGTCAAGGCATTCACAAAAATTAAAAGCAAAATGGGACAAGCACCAGTACTCAAGGTCCGTGATTTCACTAAAGTTTTTGAAGTTGAGTGATGCATCCCACATAGGAATTGGAGGCGTACTAAGTCAAGAGGGCCATCCCATTGCCTTTAATAGCGAAAAACTTAATGAGATGCGACGACGATACTCGGTTTATGACATGGAATTCTACGCTTTAATTCAAACTCTCAAACATTGGCGCCCCTACTTGATCCATAGAGAGTTCGTCCTCTTCACAGACCATGAATCATTGAAGCATCTAAACTCCCAAACTAAAATGAACGCAAGACATGCTCCATGGGTTGATTATTTACAGCAGTTTGATTTTGTTATTAGACATAAGTCAGGAACGGAAAATAAAGTGGTTGATGCTCTCAGTAGGAGGCCACATCTGCTGCATATATCTTAAGCCAATGTGGCAGGTTTCGAGAATGTGAAGGCAGAGTATAGCAATGACCCAGATTTTGGAAGTATCTACAATGACATATCTAATCAGGGGCACGTATCAGGGAAGGAGTATATGATGCGGGAGGGATTTTTATTTTACAAGTAACGGTGTGTGCGTCCCGCGTGGTTCCTTTAGGGAATTTCTCATAACATAAACCAATTAAACATTAAAACTTACATGCACACTCATTTATTCAATTTATATATTCATCTATCTCACTTAATTCTCATACATAATACTCATATTCTTAGAAACCAATGGGAGTTCATAAAGATCAATCATAGATTTTTCTTTTTCTTTTCTTTCTTTCCTTTTTTGGGAAAAATAAATAAAACCAAAATAAGAAAACTAACATTTACCCAATACCCCCACACTTAAAACACAACATTGTCGTCAATGTTGAAAATAAAAGAAAAGGAATATAGGAGAATGACAAAAATGAAATAAAATGCAAAAAATAGAGGATAAGGGAAAAAGAAAGCAAATTTGATTTTTTTTGCTGGGTTGCCTCCTAGTAAGCACTTTTTTTTTGTGTCATTGGCTCGACATGTGGCATGACATGCTCATTCTTCATACAATCAGTGATTTCTGCCATCCAATTTTCATAGAAATGTTTTAAGCGATAGCCATTGACCTTAAGTACTTTACTTGTTTCTAAACTTGTAATTTCAACTTGGGGAACGGTTTGCAAAGCTTGCAAAGCCAATGCTGCTTCATGCATGTTTTGGGGAACATATGTGTGCCTCTCCATCTCCTCCAATTGGATAAAATAAGAGTCATAGCTCAAAGCTACTCTTAATCCATCCACACGATCAAAATCATAAACTTGTTGCGCACACTTATCAACTTTGTCATAACATGTGATAAAATAAACATTGCTATAAGGATATCCTTACCACAATCAATTTTTGTATTAGCAGTTTTCAAGAACGGTCTCCCAAAGAATATAGGACTACTGGAATCACAAGAATTATGCTCCATATCGAGAATATAAAAGTCACATGGAATTAGTAGGCTATCAATCTAAACGAAGAGAATCATAAACATGTTTAGGCATAACACTAATAGATGCACCTAAATCGCATAGAGCCCTTTCAAAACTAGCATTGCCAATAACACATGGGATAGTAAATGCACCTGGGTCTTTTTGCTTCAAAGACATTCTTTTGAACAACAGCATAAACGACTTCTCCCATACTTACTATTTCATGACCTTTCAGTTTGAAAGCTCTTTTGGTAGTGCACAACTCTTTCAAAAATTTAGTATACTTGGGAATATGATTGATAACATCAATCAAATGAATATTTAGTTCCACTTTCTTGAAAACCTCTAAAGTCTTGTTTGTTTCCAGGAAACTGAATTCCAGGAATTCAGTGTCCTCATTTTTCAATGTTTAGCAACCATCTGGAAAGTTAGTCAAAGTAAGGCTAATTCCTTAACTTTCTGGTCAACAAGGAAATTACTTTCACCCCCAGGAAAGTGTTTTCCTTTCCTATAAAAAGGAAAACACTTTCCTTTATTGATAAAACGCATCTTCTCCTCTCCGTGTTCGAAAATAGTTGAAAAGCAAAGAAGATCTGCTGGAGAATCACACTTGCATTTCAGGTATTTTTTCCCCTCAAATTTCTCTATTATATCTCTTTATGTTTTTTTATCTTCTTCATATGTTTTAGATCAATAAGAATTATAACAAAAAAAACCTTGATATTGTTTAATTTGTTGTGAACTCCAACATTTAGCGTGGAATTCTTTTGACAATATGACGTGTCGTTTACGACATAGTGCATTTTTTACTGGATTAAGAAATTTGAAAACATTTAGGAGGAGGACCACATTTCTATGGAGTGAATTTAGTAAAAATGGGTCAAAAGTTTGAGAGTTTTACCAGTTGAAGGAGAGAATGATATTGGGGCCACGTTGAAAAGAGCTGACTTTGACCATGATGACGAGGAGGAAGAAAGTTGCAGAGGAGGAAGACATTGAAGCGGGAAAACCCATTTTCTCTCCGGCGGACAACGAGAGTGGAAAGAAGATAAACTGGAGAGAAGAAGAGAGAGAGCGGGTCGCGATATGGACTAATAGGTCCACTAGGCCTTCATCTAACTCATTGTATATATGGTCTGGGATAATTATGGGTCTTTGTATAAGGCCGAGACTATTATTTAGACACTGTTAGACCTTCAAAATCTGTGGTGGTGCAGCCTGGACCAAGTTTTGGGCTATTTTGAAGAAAAAAAAACCTTCAAGAGGTGAAATTCTCTTTGACAATATGAGAGGAATATTGTCAAAGAGAATTTAGCGTGGACTCCAACATTTGTATCTATTATGTTTAATGAGAGGGGAAATGAGCGAAACTGAATGAGGGGAATGATAGGGGAATGAAGGGAATTAAAGTGGAATGAGAGGAACTAGAAGGAGAGTGGAATGAGAGGGCAATGAGGGAATTTGTGAGAAACCAAATGATGATGTCCTAATTAAGTTATGGGAGAAACCGAATGATGATGTCCTTAATTGTTAGAGATTTGCAATGCAGTAGCTCGGAACAGTGGGGTTTTTTATAAAGCAAATGTATAGGCTGAACTAGTGCTTAAACTCAATAATCTCTATGTTTATAACTAACAAATCAAAATAGAATAGAATTGAACCTAACCATGAACTCGATCGTGTGTTGTGTTGCCGCATATGAGTTGATTTTCAAAACTTATGTTTATTTAATTATTCGATAATAACATTATTTTTAAGAATTAAAATGATTGATCTTATTGATCATTGTGAACTTATGAATTGTATATTGTCAGCTTCTTTGAACATAATTTATTGTATTTATTGTGTAAGTATTTTATACGCTTTTCTTAATATTTATTTCCATACATTTTTAGGTTTTCTTATTAGAAAACTACACTTTCATGTTATGGATAGTAAAATAATTAATGCAGTATACATGGGAGCAGCTGTAACTGTGATAGTTACAGGGGTAACTATTATTGAAGAAGAAAGAAAAAGAATATATATACCAAGAAAACCATGTATAAGTGCAATTGCTCCACGAGAATTCTATATTGACAGCATTTTGAATCGAGGTGATCGACATTGCATTGAACAAATTCGTATGAAACCTATTGTATTATATAGATTGTGTGATGTTCTCACAAGTCGTAACCTATTACGATCAACTCAAAATGTGTCTATTAGGGAGCAAGTAATTGTGTTCTTACAAATTGTAGGCCAAAACCAAAGATTTTGGGTTATGTGGTATGCATTATAGGTTTGTTGAAACCATCCATCATTACTTTAGAATTGTTTTAAAAGCAATTCTAAAGTTATACAACCACCTTATTAAAGATCCAGAGGATACAATTCCAGTAGAGATAATGAATAATAGAAGATTCTATCCTTATTTTAAGGTATGAAAACAATACCAATATTTTAATTAATTAATTAATTACATTAAGAAGAAAAGGTTATAAATTATTTTTTCATGTATATATAGGATTTTGTGGGAGCAATTGATGGTACCCATTGTCGCACGTCCCCGCGCGGCGTCCCGGGAGGGATCCTGGCTCTTGCAATTGATTTGAGAAGTCGCCACCTGGCTGTTGAGGGTCGCTAGGAACACCCGATTTGTACTGAGAGATTCAAGGGTAAGGGACTGGTGCGTAAAGGGAAGGTATTAACACCCCTAATATGCCTTACCTGAGGTAAGCTGGATTGTCTATTTCGATGTGATTTTAAATGCTTCAATAAGTCGTATTTATTCACAAAAAATGTTACGATAAAAAAAAGAAATCGATCACCGCTTAGATATTGACCACTTAAGATTTATTTATCAGAATAGCAATAGTGAATAATAAATTACCAAAAAAGATTTTTATACTTTTGAAATATTGGTCAATACAATTTTGATTTTTACAAAGAAAACACATTTTTCTTATATCATTTTATATTAATTTTTTAACAAAACAACATAAAAATTAAATAAAACACAACACACACACACACAATCTATTTTTCATTCCTTTTTCATCACATTTTAAGAGTAAAATACAACTCACGCACACATTGTTCTTTTTTATTTACATTTTTCAAATAATAATTAAAATACAATAAAACCTCAAATAAACACATAAATATAAAAAAATTACAAAAAATACAGAAAAGGCCCTAGGAAGGCAGTTCTAGAACAATGGCCACTAGAGGAGGACTGGTGGCAGTGGTGGCGTGTCTGATCACGCGCCACCGTCACTGGCGGCGCGTGGTTCCATGCGCCGCCACCGGTGAACAGTGACAATGGGGGGCAGATCAGCTTCCTCCCCTCTTTCTCTCGCCAGAGATGGCCTTCCGGTGACCTGCAAAAACAAAGAAAACACACGCAAACGCAGAAGGGTAGCACAACACAACACAAAATCAATTTTAATTCTTTTGGATTTGTTCTCAGCTTCTTCCCAAAATCAACAGATCCGGTCTTCTCAGGCTGTCCTTGATGGAGAGGGAGATGAAGAGAACCACCATGGATGGCAACTGAGTAGATGCGGCTGCTGTGAAAGGTTGATTCTCCTCTTACCCTTCTCGCCAACAAAGGCGTTCCAACATGACCTGCAAATACCAACAACACAGCACACAACAAATACACAAATACCAGTTGGGTTGGTCTCTTTTTCTAGGCTTGTCGACTTTCAAAGGGTATGGTGGGGGGCTGCTGTCGTGGTCTGATAAGGAGGCTGAGTAGAGGAGAGCGATGGGGCTGTTGGCTGAAAAAGGAGAGGAGGAAGAAAATGGGTCCGCTGGGCAAGTGGCTGACGGTAAGGAAGAGAGGACTGTGGAGGTCTGGCTGGAGAAGAGAGTGAGGGCAGACTTGGTCAAAGGAGAGAATGAGAGGGAAAAAAAGGAAAAGAGAGTAGGGAAGGGGCTAAGTTAGTTGCCGGAGAAGGAGAGAAGAAAGGGAAGGACGGGAGTGTGAGGAGCAGAGAGTGGTCGGAGAGAGGGAGAGTGAAGAAGGTGAAGGGAAAAAGGGGGGTGCAGCCGCTCGAAAAATGGAGAACAAGGTGAAGAGGAGGGATATCGGCCGGCCAAAGAGAGGGAAAAAAATGGATGGGGGGCTGCAGCTGCCTCCCAAGGGCTGGCGGCTGCAGCTCCAAAAAGAAAAGAAATAGATTAGGGTTAGGGTTTCTTCTTTTTTTTTGTATTTTTCTGGCTAATTTTGGGTCATTTTTTTAGGGCCATTCTTTCTCTATTTATAGAGATAGATTTGCCCACATTTTTCACTTTGTTCCTTGGTTCCGGGTTTGTGCAATTTGATCCCTAATTCGTGCAATTGAATTGAAAAAAAATGCAATTCAGTCTTCGAAAACTCCAAACTTCTCAATTGAACCCAAATTAAGCTCAAGCATTTGATTTTTTTATCAATTAAGCCCTTAATTAATTTGATGTGGCCAATTTAAAGTATAATTAAATCCTTACACTTAATTAAATCCTTTAATTGGACCCTAAATTAATTCCAAAACATAATTATACTTTTAAATTGGTTGATGATTAAATCAAATTGGTCCATAAAAATATAATTATATCTCTCGACTTAATTTTTGCCTGAAATCTGTATTTTTCTCTATTTTTGGGGACAAAAGAGACCCAATTAGACTCTCGAAAACAACCAAAATTTGCACATTGATTTTTCTACCAACATCGACCTCTTTTATTTTATTTTTGTTATTTTTATGTATATTTTGGGGAGTCACCCAAAAATTGGGTGATGACACCCATGTTCTTGCAAATGTTCCTGTTGAGATTCAAGGAAAGTTTCGAGGACGAAAAGAAGGAACAACACAAAATGTTTTAGCAGCTATAACTTTTGATTTGAAGTTTATATATGTTTTAGCTAGCTGGGAAGGAAGTTCCCATGATTCACGGGTTTTAGGTGATGCATTATCAAGATCTAATGGTTTTAAAATTCCAGAAGGTATATAATAAAGTATGTATTATATGCATAAACATATAAAATGTCTTATTATATAAAGATAGTAATAGTTTTTTTTTTTAATTTGTAGGGAAATATTATCTTTATGATGCTGGTTACGGTATTCGAAAAGGAATCATTTCTCCTTTTCGTGCGATATCACTTGAATGAGTTTACAGAACGTTCACCAGAAAATGAAAAGGAGCTATTTAATCTTCGACACTCTTCATTAAGAATCGCGATTGAGCAAGGGTTTGGTATTTTGAAGAGTCGTTTTAGATCAATTGATGGGAAATCTTTTTGGTCTTATGAAACACAAGTAGATGTTGTGGTTGCATGTTGTATTATTCATAATCACATAATGGGGGTTGATCTTTATGACTTTCTTATGGAAGAAATATGTCCGGATAGTGAACCAATTAGACGAACAATCAACTTAAGTCAACTGGAGGAAAGGGAAGAGAATAGGGAGTGGATAACAAAAAGAGAAATGATTGCCTCAACCATGTGGAATGATTATAACACTGAAAGAAACTAGTAATTGAGTGTTAATTATATTTGATTGTTTTTATCATGTCTTGCTTGAGTTTTTATATGAAATTTATTAAATTGAAATATTGTATAATTTTATTTTGTATAAATTTGTAATTTATTTTTTGTAGAAATGAGTTTCACACAGAATGAAAAATGCAAGGGCAGGCACTTCACATGGTCTAAGCCTATGTCTCACATGTTGCTTGAGATATTAGCTGAGGAGGCACTTAAAGGAAGCAGACCTTCTTCCACCTTTAAAGCAAAATCTTTTGTTAAGGTGGCTACAAAAATCAATCAAAAGTTCAATGTGCAATGCAAGCCTAAACATGTGGAAAATCATCTTAAGACTGTGAAAAAAGAAAGAGGAATAATAACCAAGCTTAAAAATAAAAGTGGTTTTGGCTGGGATGATTGTTTGAAGATGATTACAGTTTCAAAAGATGTATATGATGAAGTAAAGGTATGATAAATATTGTGCTCTTTGTAATTTTTATATTTACTTTTGTTTCTAAAATGTTATACAATGAACTAAAAAAATTGCATATTCTATACTTTATGAACAGGCACATCCCAATCATGACAAGTATCTCAACAAAAAACTTGATATGTATGAGATAATGACAATTGTTGTTGGAAAAGACATGGCAACCAGAAATTATGCCAAATCATATGTTTATGTCAACTTGGAAGACAATACTGAAGAGCAATCAATTTCAATTGAAAATGAAGGGGAATATGAAGAAACTTCAAAGGGAAAAGTGACATCTTCCTCTAGTGCACAAAAGAGACAACATAGAAAGAGAAACTGCATGTATGAAGATGCTGGTGTTGAAAAGTTGTTTAAATAGATTGGAGATGTGCATTTGCAATTCAAAGTCTCAGCAAAAATCAACTTGATGTTAATGCGTTGTATGTGGAAGTGATGAAAGTTGAAGGCTTTCATCAGATAACTCTTGGGGATGCATTTGATCATTTGGTCCAAAATAAAATGTTGGCAAAAGCATTTATGGCAAAAAAAATGCTAATTTGAGGAAAATTTGGGTTCAAAACTTTGTGACCCAACACTACTACAGGCCTGCTTGCTAGGATGGTTTGAATATGTTCAAAATTTGGGTTCAGACTATTTTTGTTATTTGATAAGTATGTTTACTTGTTTAATTCGGTCTAGCATATTTATGTTTGTAATTTGAAGTAATATGTATGTATATGACATTATACTTTTTAGATTTCATTTTTTTTAATTTAAATGATTAAATATTTTATATATATTAGATTGATTTTCAAAAAAATAATTTATTAATAAATTATTTTCCAGTTCATTTTTCATAAAACAAACAAACACTGGAAAGTGTTTTCCAGTTCATTTTCCATAACATTGCCAAACATCGGAATTCACTTTTCCCGGAATTCACTTTCCAAAAGGAAACCACTTTCCTACAAACAAACGGAGCCTAAGATCTCTTTTTCTTTGTCTTCTTTCTTTGACCTAGAAGAAGTCACAAGAAAGGGTGGATTTGTTTTAAAACTAGAATTAATTGAGTGAAAAGTTACCTTAGGAGTGTTTGTCTTTGTTTCTGTTTGTGGAGGAGGAGGATGTTCTTTCTTTGTACTCAATTCAGTTTCTATCTATTCTTCCTCTTCCATCTCAATTTGTTTCAACTTTTTCTCTTAAAGTTTTTTCCCACTTCGCAGCATGATAGCACTAACATTCTCTTTTGGATTCAATGCTTGGGAGGGCAACTTTCCATTTATTTGTGCTTCCAATTTCCTTACACTTGAAGCTACTTGCCCCATTTTGTTGCAAGGCAACAATATTAGAAGCCAAAGTTTTCATCATCTCACAAAGATCATCATTGGATGACGACCCCATAACATTGGAGTTTGTGAATGGAGCGAGTTGTCTTGCTTGATAATTTCATTGGGGTTGAAATCCCTGTGGATGGAACTGCCGGCCTGGATTGCCTTGTTGGGATGGGTTCTGTAGCGTAAGTTGGGATGATCTCTCCATCCAGGATTGTACGTGTTGGAAAAGGGATCATATTTACACTGGGGCTGTTTGTTCAATGTACTCTTCTTGCATTGTTGGGCACATATCCGAAGCATGTCCTTGTAAAGAGCATATGGTACAAACTTTCACCTGCTGCACATTTCCACAAGCCAAAGAACGCACAAGAGAAGTAAGATCATTAACTTCATTTTCAAGGTTAGAAATACTTACCTCATTTACTCGTTTGTTGGAGAGGTCTCCACGAGTGCCAAACAATTATCAACCTTAGTTGCTTCACAAGTTCATATATTACAACTCCAGTTTTGATATTAAACTTAGCAATAGATTGTTCAGAACAATAACTTAGAGTCCGCTCTAGTAATCATCAACAACAATCATAGGAAATATGCATAGGAAAACAATCATACTCATTCATAACATAAACTGAAAATAGAAGGAAGAATAAATCTCACGGTTCTTGAAATTCGAAAGTTTTTGTGTCCTTGCAACCAAGAAAAGAGCTTAGCCTTGCATGTTTATTGGACAACTACTTAAAAAGATGGAAGAACACATGATTTAGAGTTTGGAAGAGGAAGATTTGGTGTTTTCTTTTGTGCTAGCCACCACATCCTTGCTCCTCTTCTCCTTTATATAGGCTTAGAACCCTAATGTCTATTTTATAAACTAGTCGTTCCTTAAGTTGACAGAATCTAGTTGTCCCTTGTAAAATTCATATATCCTTCATATAACATCGTTTTGAGCTGCAATTTGGAGCTTTTATAGGTGTTTGCGTCCTGAATCCACGTCAATTTAGTTTGCACCAATCGGACTTCTATAGCTTGAGATATTGAAGTTGGAATGGGAAAAAGTCGATATCAGCAGATTGCAAGATTTGACTTTGAAGGCTGATATTTCCATTATTTTACTTATTTTATTTGTTTTTCCTTAGCTTTCCATAAATTTATGGATGTTAGCTTTTGAATGTCACTGGAATCACTTCATTTCGATCTCTAGAGCTTCCACTGTGCACAAAACACTTACTGAAGGTCAAATCTGTCAATCACCTCCAATTATTTCCTTTTTGCATATTTCATTCAAAAAATGCCTTCAAAATATAAAACAAAGAATATCAAGGCATTTTATACACAAAACATATGCAAAACACTAGGTAAATATGGATGAAACTATCAAATAATATGGTCACATCATACATAATGGAAGCTTGTTTTAAGACAATACATTATTGGAATTAAATCATTTAACACCACCAAACAAGTCAATTTATGATAAATGGTTTAGTTCTTTAGAAGAAAAAAAATTGTAATCACTCTCGAATTTAAGTGATATTATTCAATGACTGTTGAATTTTATGCTAACAAAAAATTTAAATACTTTTGAAAAGAACTCTAATGGATATACCCTTATGGACTAAAATGGGTTATTGAGAAAAAAATGACTCAAAACCTATATTGATAAGCCAATAATACTTATCCAAACAAGTATTGGATCTTAACTACAAACCAAATATTAATTAAGCCCAAATAAACCTTAGGTTATAACTAAAATAATAAAATAAAAATTTCATAAGTTAATTTTCTATGTTGTCATAAGAAGAGTAGAAGAAAAAAAAACATACAAGTCTTATATGAGACTTATTATAGCCTATAATGTCACCCAATGATCCTAGAAACCAGAGAGAAGTTATTACCTCTTCAATGTCCAAGATAAAAAGATTTTAATTGTAACATTGTATTTTTTTTAGAAGGAAAGGTTGTTGTCTTTATTGTTTCTCTTTGCCCCCAATTAATTTTCCTTCTAACAATAAAAAAAAGAATGAAAGTTGTTGAAATAGTCCTTTATTATCATATAAAACTTATTTATAGCCTATAAGGTCGTTTAATGATCCTAGAAAACAATGGAAAAGTTGTCATCCTTATAGTTTACAAAATATAAAGGACTTTAAATGTAGCCTTGTATTTATCCTGTTCTAGAAGAAAATATTGTTACCTTTATTTTCCGTCTTTTCCCTCATTTAATTGTTCTTGCATCACTAAAAAAAAATGAAATTGTTGAAATTTTAAAAAGATTTATACTAAATTTGTGATTGTTTCAAACTAAAAATTAAAAAAATAACATTGTTATGGGATTTATTATGAAGAAATATCTTTTATAATGTTGGGTTATGTTACAAATTGAAATTAAAAATGTTAAGAACAAAAACTGGAAATCAAAATAATAAGATTTAAAGTTGATATATCGATAATAAAAAGTATCAAATTTTGATTTTTAGGAGAGGAGAGAGAAAAGAAAAAAAATCTCCAGTGATGACAACTCATCCACATCAACATCCAATACACCAACAAGAAAGATGACGGCACAACACTTCATTTGAATATCATTTAAAATGATGGGTTAATTTTGTTTCATCAGTAATGTTTTGATTGAATATTAAAGTATGAAACATTTCTTCCATATTAAATCATTTTTGTTGTCTAGAGAATAGTTATTATTCATTTGAATAAGATTTGAAACTCTTTCCAAATCTTATTCCATATTAGTAAAAGATTTCTTAGTTAATACTATTGTATAACATATGCAACATTTTTAGTAATTCACTTAGGGTGATATGAATCATCTTTTGAGAACTCAAGTACCTTCATATAGTTCATGTTATTTCATTATCTCAATAAGATAATATATAAAAGATCAAAACATAATATTCTTCATATAAAATAACTTTACAGATATCACTTATACAACCATCTCATGAGACTTTCAATAAACATAGTGATTTGTCTTTATAGAATTCTTATAGGAGTCATTTAATTTTACATGTCTTAATACAAACACCACATATTGATTCTACGTCATCTTATAAGAACAATTGTTTTTTATATATAAAAAAGTATATACTCTGTATTAGTCTCTACGACTTGAATGAATATATATTACTAAAAGAGAACATCAACCATTAATATTGTAGGAACAATGATTTGATGTAATGAAATTTCATTATTATTATCATAACTTATTTATAGGTTGTTCTCAAAACAAATTGAAATAAAATTAAAAATAATTAAAATTAAAAAGGAATGACATGGTGGAAAAAACATGCATAATATTTTTGATAATTCAAGAGCTCAATCATACTCTTATTGTGTCTAGGAATAAAAAATGCAAATTCTGCATAAACAATAAGTCCAATAGCATAATTAGACTCTTAATAGGCCAATTTGATTCAATCAGGAGTCAAATTAAAGTTTAGTTATATTTAAAAATTAATTTGGAATCCAATTGAAGGATTTAATTTAATGAAAATACTTAATTATACTTAAAATGGATAAAATTAATTTTATTAAGCGCTTAATTGATCATAAATTAAGTTTAGGAGCCTAATTTGGGTTTAATTAAGAATATTATAATTTTTGAAGACCAAATTTTATTATATTTACAAGTCGATTGGTTGCAATTAGGAGCAAAATTGCAATCAAATTAAAGTTTTGAGGTAAATTAAAGGTTAAACTATACAAATTTGCATTCATTTACTATTTTAGAAAAAGGTGTCAAAGTATGAGGGTTCAATTGGTTGGAATTACGAGTGAAATTGAAAGTTTAGAAGTGAACTGATGATCAAATTTATAAATCCTAGTCAAGGATTAAAGTGAAAACGACGTGTAAATTTGAGGCTACTATTAAAGTCTTTTAGAGATTAAATTACACAAAATTAAAAACTTTGGTGAATTAAAGATGAAATTAGAGCAATAAACATTGGAGGATCAACCCCTTCTCTTCTCTCTCTTTCCACTACCTCTTCAGGCAGCAAAACTTGAACACCACAATGATAAACTACACTATAACACCATCGCAGCCCCATTACCCAACGACTTCACCTCGTTGATATTTCTCCAACAAAGGAGTGAGTTAATTAATTCATATAGCACGATTACGGGCTGAATCCGTTTAAAGGCTGGGCCGACCAAAGTAAAAAGAGCCACTAATGCTCCAATCTCTTTGTGTCAGTCCAGTTTGTTGGGTCTGGATCAACCCAAATATTTATATTATATAATATTAAAATATATTTAAAAAACCAAAAACATTTCAATTGATTATTTTAAAATATTTTTATTTATGATAAGTTTTTTTTTTCACAATTTTGCATAATATTTAGCATTTAACTTACATTGGAAGTTACAAACTCGATCTTAAAAAACACCCGGTGTTTTTTCCAAAAATAATTCCAAGAAATTCTAAGGATTGTTTTAAGATATTTTTTTTATTTCTATCATATGCTTTTCTAGTAACTTATCTCAATATAAGGTTATCTATTTACACTATAAGATATGAACCCGATACACAATACTTGATTTTCTCTGAAATTCTCATAAAACAAAAATTATTTCCTGCATATGGTCGAATCCGAAATTCTATCTTGCATTCCTAAGAAAATATTTTGCATGATATTGAGCGTTAAGCTTACATGTTTTTTTCATGTGTACGACCGAATCCTAAAATCTTTCCATGTATATTTTCACAAAAAAACTTTTTGAATCTTTCCTCATGTTTTAAAATTCAAAAAATAATATTGTAACTAATTTATAATTATTCATTAAGTTTCAAACAAAATTTTAAAAATTATTAACCAATTATTTTGTTCATTTTCATTTCACATATTAGGATTTAGTTGTTGATCTTAATATTGTAACTAATTTATAATTATGTTGTAAAACTACAGTATAGAGTAAACCCTCTGGTATTAAAGATATGGAAAAAAAAGTGATGCTAAAATTCATATTTTAGAATGGTTATATTTTTGACCCAATAAGATAGAGAGCTAACTTGAACCTTAAAAAACTAATGAATAAAAATTTACTTCAGAAAAAAAATGGAACTTACCATAAGTAGAGCGCATCGAAGATGATGTGTATTTCCCTTGTCACTAGGAATTCTAGTGATTTTAATATTAGGTGGTAACTCCTGAAGTTATAATCATAATCTTATTAGTATACAAAATCTCTTTTCCAAGCATTCCATCTCGGGAGGACGGAAAACATAGTTGTGATAGTTAAAAAAACCTTTATAATTTTCTTTGTAAATATTTTTTTTTGGACTTTATTTTTATTCTTAATTCATTAATCAAATACTAAAAAAAAATTAAGATTCTAATGATAATATTTGGTTTCAATCATAGTAGAAACAATGCTAATAAATATGACTTCCTTAGGACGAAAGCTAAACCACAAGTGGTTTCGATCATAGCAAAAACAATGCTGATAAAAAAATGTTTATCCTTTATATCCTGCTAATGTTCCAATAAATAAAGTTAAGCTTAACAAATCAACTTTAACTTAGGAATCTGCCTAACCTTATTTTAAGGAAACATATTATATCAACTTTGAATGAGTAAGAGTACAAAACAATAACAACTGCAAAATATAAAGGCTTATACTTGGTCTCACTCAAGCTGAAAACTTGGGATTCTTTCAAATCTTCTTAAAACTCCCCCCCCTAATATGAACCTTGTTCTCAAGGTTTAGAGAAGGAAGTTGGTTATGTAATTGAGTGGTATCCTCCCAAGTAGCATCTTCAATCAGCAATTGCTTCCACTTGACAAAACATTCTTCCATAAATTTATTGTCTTGTTTAATCTCTAGTGTGATACTGACTGCTCCTTCATCTGTAATGGGAGGGAGTTCTAAGGTAACTTATGGAGGACCCCAAAAAGATTTCTTTAATAGAGAAACATGAAAAACAATGTGGATTCTTGTGCTTATTGGTAATTGTAACCGATAAGCCACATTGCCAATCTTCTTCTCAATGCGATAAGGGTCATAGTACTTGCTGACAAGTTTTTAATGAACTCGTTTGAAGGCGATGTGTTAGCAATAAGGGTGTAGCTTCAGGAGTACCAAATCACCTTTTTGAAATTCAACAGGGCGCCTTGATTTGTCCACTGTATGTTTCATTTGATTAGTTGCATTGTTCAAATTCCTTTTCAAATGTTGAAGCAACTCACCCACTGTAAGAGGATTTGATCTACTTCATTGACCTAAGATAACCCATCCGAATACTTAGGAATGGAAGGATAAAGCTGACCGTACAGGGCCTAAAAAGGCATTATCCCTGTCGAGATGTGGTATGTTGTATTATACTAGAATTCTATCCAAGGTAAGTAACTAAACCATTTTCATGGCCATTGATGGACAAAACAACGTAAGTATTGTTCAGCACAACGATTCACAACTTTAGTTTTTCCATCGGTCTGCAAGTGGCAAGAAGAGCTCAATTTCAACTTGGTTCTTGACATCGTGAATAATTCTTGCCAAAATTTGCTGACAAAGATTGAATCTTGGTTAATGATGATTGATTTCGGCATACCATGGAGTTTGACAATGTATTCTATAAAGTTTTCAATTATAGTTTTTTTTCAAAAAATATATGAGACAATGGAACAAAATGAGCATACGTAGTCTATCTAAGACCAATAAAAGACTATCTTTTCCGTGGGAAGATGGGAGGCCCTCAATGAAATTCGGCCCTCAATGAAATTCAAACTGATATCAACCCATACGTGAAAGGGAATGGATAATGGCTAAAGTAATCTTGCTAGAGCAAGAGTTTCAGTTTTTGCTCTTTGACAAATTTCACATTACATAATATAATCATGCACCAACCGATACATGTTGGCCAATAAAATTGTTGACCTAGCCATTTGAATGTTCTTAACATGCTAGAATGCCCTGTAATTTTCTTGTCACGAAATTCTTGTAGCAGCTTCTTTAAGATAGCTTGTGGAACAACTACTCACTGTTTATATAAAATCATTTTGCATGAAGTATGGACTGGTGGGATATGTGGTTGATTAATGGCTCACTTGCTACATATATGGATCATTTTGTGTTGTTTTTTTTCATGTTATCCCATAGAGTGAATTGTGGAGCAAACAAAGTATTAAGAATAGAGTTATGAAGTCAGCGGAAGAGCGCATCAACTGCTGAATTTAACCATCCTAGTTTGTATAGGATATTGTACTCATAACCCAACAATTTTGCTACCCATTTATGTTGCTCTGGAGTAGCCACACATTGTTCCAAGAAATATTTGAGGCTCTAGTGATCAATTTGAATGAAGAACTTTTTACCTATGAGATGCATACTGCTTCAACAATTGCAAGCATTTCTTTAGAATAGATGGACCATGCTCGTTTACTCATGCCTATAGCACAACTCATGAATGCAATAGGTTGACTATGTTGAGTCAAGATAGTGCCAATTCCCTCACTAGATGCTTCAATTTCAATAAGGAATGAGTTGTTAATATTAGAAATGGCTAGAGTTGAGGTCGTTGTCATGGCCTTTTTCAATAATGTCGCCTTTTCTACTTTTTCAATCCATCAAAAGTTTCCATTTTTGAAGAGATTGGTTAGGGGTCGAGCTAAAAGTCCATACTCTTAACAAATTTCCTATAATAATCTTTCAACCCTAAAAATATATGCACCTCAGTAATATTCGCAAGTTGTGACCAAGCCACCATGGCCTCAATTGTTTTACTATCAAACTTTACTCGGTGTGTCACAATATGAACCAAATATTGTAGTTCTTTCTTGCCAAAATCACACTTGCAGGATTTGATGAAAAACTAATGTTGCCTCAATATGTCTAACATGATTCTGACATCTATATGGGACTCCTATGTAGGACTATAAACAAGAATCTTATAAAAAAAACTAATATAAATTTACTAAGATGAGGACGGAATTTGGAATTCATAATGACTTGAAAGGTGGATGGGGCATTGCATCAACTAAAAGGCATAACTAGATATTAAAAAAATGGTTGTTATGGGTTTTGAAGGTAGTTTTTAGGTTTTGAAGTTACTTGATGATACCCGAATCTCAAATCTAGTTTATTGAAATAGGCTGCACCATATAACTCGTCTAACATATCACTTATGGTAGGTATGAGAAACCTATCTTTGATGGTGACTGAATTTAGTGCACGGTAGTTTATACAAAATCACCAAGTGCTATCAATAAAACTAGGGATGATAATGGGTTGGTGCTAAACCAAATGACTCCCATGTTGAGCATTTCAATGACTTATTTTTCAACTTTTGCCTTTTGAAAATATGAATATATATACGGTCGCACGTTGATGGGTTCAGTGCCTTGTTTAAGGGTGGTAGTGTAGTAGGTTCATTAAACATATTTGTATAATGCTTTAAAATTTGTTGCATGTCAGGATTAGTGTCTACCTAGATGATCTTCTCGGTGGCTTGTAGATAGATGGCAAACAACATTTGGCCTTGACGCATTTCTTTAGTTACCAAGGCCAATGATGTTGCTTGATTGGGTTGGCTATTTCCTTGTAATCTTTATGCTTGTTTATCCCAATAGAATTCCATGGCTGATTGTTTGCAATTGTAGACCACAAAACCCAGCATCTCTAGCCATTAGATGCCCAACACCATATCAAGTCCTACTAGAGACAAAGAATAGAGGGTGAGTGAGAATTTAACATCTTGCACATTTATTGGTACTTAATCAAGTGACCTTGAGAGAATAATCATCCTCCATTTGCTATGCGGACAACAAATGATTTTGTTGTGCCACTAGAAGTTATCGCAATTTGGCAATTTTCACACATAAGATATATGAGTGGATCCACTATTAGTCAATGATTGTGCATCAAAAGAATCGTTAAGTCTCTTATTTTACATATGTATTTATTGTTTTTATTTGAGATTTTATAATAATTGATGTGCTTTTTAGTAATGAATTTCTTTTAATGTTTCGACAAGTTTTTGGAGCATAAATGAATTATTTCAGGAAATTTAAACGTCGAAATTTGGAACAAAGAATTGGAAGAGAAATCTATGGATAGCTGGAGGGAAGATTGTTACCTCATCTTGGGTCAAAAAAAAGAAAGATTCAGCTAAAAATGAGGAAGAAAATCGGGCACAAAAATCTTCTCCAAGTTGCCAAAATAATAAGTTTTCCAGAACACCTTTCGGCGTTTTAGTCATAACATTTGACTCCGAGCTCCAAATTATATGGTCTTTCATGTTCTGGAAAGATAACAGAAAGGTATACAAATATGTATCTAATACTCTTCTCCAGAAAATTCCCAGAAAGAGGGGTAAATGGCACTCCAATATTAGCATCAAATCGGGCACAAGAATATTCTCCAAGTTGCCAAAATAATAAGTTTTCCAGAACACCTTTCGGAGTTTCAGTCATATCTTTTGAATCAGAGATCCAAATTATATGTTTTTTAATGTTCTAGAAAGATAACAGAAAGTCCTATAAATATGCGTCTAATAGACTTCTCCACAAAACGTTCATAAATAGGGTTAAATTGCAGTCCAAAGTTAGCATCAGATCTGTCTTGCAATATTTTCCGAGATTGTGTTTTGCTCTTCTTGTTTTAGATTTCAGTTTTATTTTAGCTGTAAAACTTATTATTTCAGTTTGATTCAAGTTATTTCATATTTATTAGAGTGTTATTATATATAATTATGGTTGGCTAATCTCTTTCTTGGATCCAAATCAAGGATGATGGTGATTGAGGTGAGTTTTTTAAGATATGAATGAATCCTAATGTTTATCTTCACATTTTCTTCATGAATGTTTTGTTATTGCAAAGAAATTTTAGAAATCATCTAAGTAATGTTATAATCTTGAATTTTTATGAACAAAACTTAGTTTTGGTATAGAGATTGCTTGATTCAATGTCTTACTTAATATGAAAACACTCGTTTATTCTTAAGCAATAATCATCTTCATGTTTTAGATCTTCATTGTAATATCTTCCGATCTAATATCACCATCGTTGATATTAGGTTGAGTTATCTTATATATGTTGAAGGATTCACCAATACATCACCATTAAAATTGATTTGGAACCAAGACTTACCTTTTCTTTTCATTTAAAATTTATTTACTCTCTTTCATCTTATTTAAAATTTATTTACTCTCTTTCATCTTAGAAAACAAATCCATTCATTTTTCTCCTAAAATATTTTTGTTGTTACCTAGCTTAATTTCTAAATCTAGCTCTCTGTGGATATGACCTCGATCTTACCGAGTTAATTGCTACATCGCACACTCATGCACTTGTGAGTTAAAACAAGCCGATCATAAATAGCTGTCAAGCAATTTTGGCGTTGTTGCCTGGGAGCTAGCAAGCAAAGGTAACAAATTTAGTTTTGATTATTCGATAAAAAAATAAAAAAAAAACTCAAATGGCTGGTCTTACCGCCTAAAAAAAGTAAAAAAAATTAATTTGACCTCAACTTTTTGGATATTGGACTGTGGACGGATATTGGACTGTGGACTGGACTACTAATTGTTGGATTATGGCTGGTTCAACCGCCTCTTGTTTATTTTATTTTATTTTATTTTGCTTTTTTATCTAATATTTATTGTTTTAAGTTCTTGGCCGGTATTACCGCCTTTTTATTCATGCTTGTTACAATTATCTTTTAATGTTTATCGTTGTTAATATTGCGTATTAGTTAGAGTGTGTATTTCCTAATTTGTTGTATTTTTTTCTTTCAGCTATTACTTTATCTTTTACGTTTCATTTACTTTTATTTGCAATCTTGTTTTTCTTTCTCCTTTCCTTTCATATTCATATAACTGTTATATTATATTCCATCATGGCTAACGTTGAAGATATAGAGGGTGAAGGGAGTGTTCAAGGTAATGGACCTCCACAATTCAATGATCAACCTAATTTCCGAACCTTATGAGAGTATCTTCACCCGGCAAGACAAAGTACACCTTCGTGTATTATATTGCCTCTTAACCAACAAGCTTTCAATTTAAAACGAGGCATGATTCAACTTCTTCCCACATTTCATGGTATGGATTCTGAAAATCCATACATACACATTAAGGAGTTTGAAGAGGTATGCAATACCTTTATTGATAGAACATGCACGGAGGAAACCAGTCGGCTTAAATTGTTCCCATTCTCTCTTAAGGATAAAGCCAAGCTTTGGCTAAACTCCCTGCGTCCTAGGTCTATAGGTACATGGAGGGAAATGCAAGCTGAATTTTTGAAAAAATACTTCCCCACTCATAGGACAGCAACCTTACAACGTCAAATGATGAATTTTTCTTGTAGTCCAAATGAGTCATTTCACCAAGCTTGGGAAAAGTTTAAAGACTTTTTAAATGCTTGTCCCCACCATGGTTTTGAGATGTGGAGGTTAGTGAGTTTCTTCTATGACTCTCTTACCGCAGATTTAAAAAGCTAGTGTCAACCATGTGTAATGGTGAGTTTTATGACAAAGAACCAAGTGAAGCCTTTGATTTTTTTGATCAATTGGCTAAAAACACAAAGCAATGAGAAACTTCTCTCCCACTTCAAGTTGAATTTAGAAACACCATTTCTCATTCAAGTGGGAAGTTCCAATTGAAAGAGACTGATGACCTTAATGCTAGATTAGCCTCATTGGCTACAAAAGTAGAGTCTCTTGAGATTAAAAAAGTGCATGTCATAAGTGAACAACAAGAGGAAAGTTGTATTGTAGTTGTATTGTTTGTAAGGGTAAAGGGCATAGGACAACTGAGTGCCCTACTATTCCAGCTTTCAAGGAGGTGTTATATGGTCAAACTTCTGATTCAAGTAATGTTAGAAAGCCATTTTCAAACCAAGCAGGCAATCCCTACGCTGATACTTATAATCCTGGATGGAGGAACCACCTAAATTTTGGATGGAGAAATGAGGGCTCTTCAGTACCTCAAACATTTCAACCTCCACCCCAACCATTTCATGCTCCCACACATAACACATACCAACCACCTCATAAGAGATCCCTAGAGGATACTCTTCAACAATTCATGCAAACACAAGGAGGAATCAACAACAAAGTTAACAAATTTCAAGATCAGACCAATAGGACCTTAGATGACATTCGAAGTCAACAAACCAAGTTGACTCAATCACTAAACATTCAAGAGAACGGAAAAATCCCAGCTCAACCAATGCCAAATCCTAGAGGTCAGATGCATATAAGTGAATCCTCACCCGGTGAACCCTCAAACCATGAACAAATCCAAGCCATCACCACCCTTTAGAAGTGGAAAGATTATTGACAAAGATATAGGTTTTGGGATTCATAAAGGAATTGTGGAGAAATCTAGGGAAAGTGAAGAGGGAATCAAAACACAAGTGACAAATGAGAGCTTGAGAGAGAGAAGAGTGAGAAAGGAGATGATTCAACAAAAAATAGAGGCAAAGTGAGTGATTTAGAATTTGTTCCTAGACCACCATTTCCATAAAGGTTAGGAAAATCTAAACATGATCTTATGAACTCGGAAATCTATGAATTGTTCAAACAAGTAAAAGTAAACATTCCACTCCTTGATGCAATTAAACAAGTCCCATCTTATGCAAAGTTCCTTAAGGACTTATGCACAGTCAAAAGGAGATTGAATGTGAAAGAAAGAGCCTTTCTAACTGAACATGCTAGTGCCATCATCTAGTTTAAGACCCCTCCCAAATACAAAGATCCTGATTGTCCCACCATTTCATGTATTATTGGAAGTCATAAGATAGACCAAGCTTTGTTGGATTTAGGAGCAAGTGTGAATTTAATACCCTACACTGTTTACAAACAATTAGGTCTAGGGGAAATCAAGCCTACTCGAATCACCCTTCAATTAGCTGATAGGTCAATCAAGATTCCTCGGGGTGTTGTTGAGGATGTATTCATCCAAGTAGATAAATTCTACTTTCCTGTTGATTTTGTAGTGTTAGACACCTCACCTGTTCAAGGTTCTAATGCTCCCATCCCAGTCATTTTAGGTAGACCTTTCCTAGCTACATCCAATGCTTTAATTAACTGTAGGAATGGGATGATAAAATTGTCTTTTAGGAATATGACACTGGAGATGAATATTTTCAATATCTCCAAACAAATTGGTGAACATGAGGACATTAGAGAGGTAGATTTGATTCAAACTGTTTGTCAAGAACACTTTGAGAGAGAAGGGATAAAGGATCCATTAGAGAGAACTTTAATTCATGATGAAAGATTTTGTTCTTTGGAATGTGTTGATGAGGAAGTAAGAGAACTCGAGACTTATCTAGATCCAATGCCTATTATGTCAACGGGTCAATGGACTCCATTGTTTGAGGCTTTGATTTCAGCCCAAGTGAAAGTTGAGACATCTCTTGTTCAACCTTATAAGCCAGAAAGGAAGCCTTTACCGAGTGATCTTAAGTATGCATTTTTAGGGGAAGATGAATCATATCCTATTGTGATTTCATCAAAACTTATCATAGTGGAACAAAAGCTTTTGAAAGTGGTGAGAAAACACAAGAAAGCAATTGGGTGGAGAATTACTGACTTGAAAGGAATTAGCCCTCTTTTATGTACAAATAGAATCTATCTTGAAAAAGAGGCTAAATCTGTGAGGCAAATGCAAAGACAATTGAACCCAACCATGAAGGAAGTAGTGAGAGGTGAAGTTCTTAAGCTACCTGATACAGGTATCATTTATCCCATTGCAAACTCAAAATGGGTTAGTCCAACCCAAGTTGTCCCTAAAAAATCTAGAGTCACGGTAGTGAAGAATGCAAATAATAAGCTAGTGCCAACTAGAATCCAAACTGGATGGCGTATGTGCATTGATTACCGTAAGTTGAACATGGTGACTAGGAAGGACCATTTTCCTCTTCCATTTTTAGACTAAGTGCTTGAAAGAGTAGCAAGAAGAGCTTTCTATTGTTTTCTTGATGGATACTCAGGTTACAACTAAATTGAAATTTCATTAGAAGACTAAGAAAAAATTACATTCACTTGTCCTTTTGGTACCTATGCTTATAGAAGAATGCCTTTTGGCTTGTGTAATGCACCAGCCACTTTTCAAAGGTGTATGATGAGTATCTTTAGTGACATGGTGGAAATTTTTTTGGAAGTTTTCATGGATGATTTTTCAGTTTATGGGGATTCTTATGAGTAGTGTCTAATGCATTTAGAAAAAGTTCTTGAAAGGTGTGAGGAGAGCAATCTTGTACTTAATTGGGAGAAGTGTCATTTTATGGTGACACATGGAATTGTCTTAGGTCACATTGTCTCTTCAAAAGGGATAGAGGTAGATAAGTCAAAAGTTGAAGTCATTCAAAAATTACTTACCCCCAAGACTGTGAAAGATGTGAGATCCTTTTTAGGACATGCTGGTTTTTACCAAAGATTCATTCATTCATTCATTCAGTACCATTGCCAAACCATTGTGTAACTTGTTGTCACAAGATGCCCAATTTAATTGGACATCAAAATGTCAAGAAGTTGTTGAAAAGCTAAAAGGGTTGTTGACCACTACACCAATCATGCAAGCTCCTGATTGGTCTTTACCATTTGAACTAATGTGTGATGCTAGTGATTTTGCAATAGGTGCTGTTTTAGGGCAAAGAAAAGATAAGAAACCTCATGTAATTTATTATGCTAGCAAGACTTTGAATGATGCTCAATTGAATTACACTACAACTGAAAAAGAACTCTTAGCTATGGTATGTGCTTTATACAAGTTTCGGTCTTATTTGGTTGGATCTCTTGTTATTGTTTTCACTAATCATGCAGCATTGAAATACTTGCTCATAAAACAAGATTCCAAGCCACGTTTGATTCGATAGATCCTCCTACTCCAATAGTTTCACCTTGCAATTCGAGATAAAAAGGGAGTAGAGAATGTAGTGGCTGATCATTTATCCCGTCTTTCAAGCTATGAGAACATAGTAGATGAATCTCCAATAAATGAACTCTTTGTTGATGAAAATTTATTTTTTGCAGGTAATGTCTCCTACATTGGATCTCCATGGTATGCTAACATAGCAAATTACCTAGCCACAAGTCAGATTCCTTCTCATTGGTTTAAACTTGACAAACATAAATTCTTGCGCAACGTGCATACCTTTTTTTGGGATGAACCCTACCTATTTAGATACTACCCTGACCAAATTGTTAGGCGGTGCATCCCTGATCATGAAATTCCAAGTGTCATTAATTTTTGTCATGCATTAGCCTGTGGCGGGCATTTCTCTTCCAAGAAAACCACTGCCAAGATCTTGCAGTGTGGATTTTATTGGCCCACAATGTTTAAAGATGTCCATGCCTTCTGTGTTGCATGTAACCGATGCCAACGCCTAGGTAACCTCACTCGGCGTAACATGATGCCTCTTAACCCCATTCTTGTTTTGGAAATATTTGATTGTTGGGGGATTGATTTCATGGGACCTTTTCCAAGTTCATTTGGTTACCAATTCATCCTGGTGGCTGTTGATTATGTGTCTAAATGGGTGGAGGCCATTGCATCTCGAACCAATGACCATCGAGTTGTGGTCAAATTCTTGAAAGAACATATTTTCTCTCATTTTGGCATGCCCAGGGCTATGATTAGTGATGGGGGAAAATATTTTTGTAACAAGCCCGTTAGGACTTTGATGAGAAAATATGGTGTGATTCAACAGGTCAGTACCCCTTATCACCCACAGACTAGTGGCCAAGCTGAGTTGGCAAATAGGGAAATCAAGAACATTTTAGAGAAAACAGTCAACCCAAACCGTAAAGATTGGTCCTTACGACTAGTCGATGCTTTGTGGGCATATCGCACTGCTTACAAGACCTCTTTAGGAATGTCTCCTTATAGGCTAGTTTATGGAAAGCCTTGTCATCTCCCTGTTGAGATTGAGCACCGTGCATATTGGTGTTGAAATTCACTGATTAAGGCAACTATAAAGGCGGAATTGGTGCAAATACAATAAATATAGCAATTCTAAAATTAATTACTTTAAAGTAAAGAGATAAGGAGAGAGATTGCTAACTCGGTTTTTAACGTGGTTCGGCAAGCTTACGCCCACGACTCAAGTACCAACCTGCACTTGAGTATTGTACTCTCTTACTAAACCAAGTAACAAGATTACAATTTCCGCTTGATTAATCCACACCAAGACTTTACACCACTTGAAGATATGCCCTCTTCAAGATTTTCCTTTCCCACTTGAAGATGTACCCTCTTCAAGATTTTTCCTCGGTGATGTTCCTCACCAATACCAAGAGTTTTATACTCAACTCTCAAGAGTTTCACAATGGTTGTTTTAGTAAAACAACAATACACTCTTAATAGTGTGGATATTACAAATGAAGATCTATGATCTCTTTCTCTCACTTAATAGCACTTAGGATATTTGAAGGTGTTTAAGTGTAGTGAGAATGAGAAAATACTCTTTGTGTTAAGATATAAAGATTTAAACACAAATATGAGTATTAAGGAGGATTGATGATATGAAGGTGTTTATGCACTTCTAATTGCCTCAATATAAGATATGAAAGTTGTGTCTAACTTGTTTTGCAATTAAGAGGCCTATTTATAAGTTTCAAAGAGAAACTAGCCGTTTATAGCCGTTAGAAACTAGCCGTTAGAAACTAGCCGTTTATAGCCGTTTATAGCCGTTGGAAACTAGCCGTTAGAAACTAGCCGTTTAATCATCAAATCCTTTGCATGCAATGTGAAGTATGTGAGTTCATTTTAATTTGTGCTATCAAGATAGAAATTGAGATTTACACAAAGCACTAAAATGAACACTTATTCTAAGTCTTCACTTGCTTGCATCTTGGACTTCTTGGAGTGATTTCTTCGTGTACTCCGTTATGCTTGTTGATGTATTCTTTGTATAAAACCTGTTTATAGCTTAATCTCATCCAAGCATATTATTAGCCCATTTTCTTTTTATTGTTATCATCAAAATATATAAAGCATACAAAGTATGACATTATATGTCAACAATCTCCCTTTTGATGATGACAATAAATAAAAACTTAGATAAAAATGAGTCTCCCTCATATTTTGTAATCCAATATATAAGAGACTTTGAACATTTTTAGCAATTTAATCTAAGTAAAAATATCATATGCAATCTCAAGAAAAATCCATTTTCTCCCCCTAAATATATGCATATATATTTTTCATATTCTCCTATTTTTCTCCCTCATTATTGATGCATTTGATATTTTCATCATATTCTCTCCCCCTTTGGCATCAACAAAAAGAAAATTAACATTTTAGATAAATAAAGACATAATATCTAATAATAATATATATTCAAAATGAAATTATTTCCATCAAAGAATTCAAGGGGTGGTTCCTTTTGGAACCCAAATCATTTTAACATTCTTATTTTTCTTCATAGGACATGCATAAACCAAATGTCCTAATTTTCTACAATAATTACATGTTTGATTTGGATCATAAGAATGTTTAGCTTTAACAAAATAATTCTTTAAGTATTTTTGATTTATCTTAGGTTTATAACATAATCCTCCTTTGTTAAACACACTTCTTTGGCTTGAAAGCATTTTCTCAAAAATTTCTGAGCCTTGTGTGAATTTTGAGATAATTACATTTAACTCATCAACTTTTTCTTTTAAAGATTTATTATCTTCTTCAAGTTGATTAGTTTTACTACTCTTGTCATTTAAATCATATACTTTCTTTTCTAATAATTCTTTTTCCTCAATTAAGCATATATGATTTCTTTTGAGAGTACTATATTTAGAACCTAACTTCTTATATTCTACATACAAATTTTCAAGTTGTTCATGTAATTCAATATAGGAAGGGTCGATTCATCATCCGAAGATTGTACCTCATTTTCGCTTAATTGCCATGAAGCACATGTTAGCCACATGTTCTTCTTCATCACTAGAGCTTGAGTTCGAATCATCGCTCCATGTCGCTTTCAAAGCTCTCTTTGAAAGCGATTTCTCTTCTTCATTTGAAGATGGGGACAATCGGGTTTGATATGCCCCAACTTGTAGCATTTATAGCACCTTGGAGTTTCTTTACTTGAATCTCCCTCCTTTTGTATTTCGAGAACTTTCTCTTGTCATTTTTCCTTTTAAGAAAGTTTCAAACTGTCTTGTGATTGATGCTACATCTTCTTCAAGATCGCCATTATCGTCTTCATCATCATCATTTTCCTCGCTCGATTCGATGAGCAGCTTTAAATGCCAAATTTTTCTTTGGCCTTTCTTCTTGATCTTGATTATCCATAGATATCTCGTGTGTCATTAGAGAACCGATGAGCTCCTCTAATGGAAGTTTTGTGAGATCTTTAGCTTCTCATATAGCTGCTCACTTTAGCTTCCCAAGCTTTTGGTAGAGATCTAAGAATCTTACTTACGATATCTCGCATTTGAGTAAGTTCTACCAAGAGCATGTAAACTATTTGTTATGCTAGTCATACGAGTAAACATGCTTGTTATGGATTCATGTTGCAACATTTTAAATAACTCATATTGATGAACTAACATATCGATTTTTGATTCTTTTACTTGGTTAGTTCCTTCATGAGTTACTTCCAAAGCATGCCATATATCCCTAGCATTTTTACATGAAGATATTCTATTAAATTCACTTCTATTTAATGCACAATATAAAATATTCATTGCTCTAGCATCCATAGAAAGTAATCTTTTATCTAGGTCACTATATTCTATCATGCTTTTGGAATCTCAATACCATTTACAATTTTAAGCTGGTCTATGAGGTCCATTTTCAATAGAAAGCCATAAATTAAAATCTATAGATTGAAGATATATTGACATTCTAGCTTTCCAATAGGCATAATCATCACCATCAAAAATGGTGGTCTAGAAGTTGAAGCACCTTCATTTTGGAAATTATTGCATATAGTTGCCATTCTACTCAAAGTCTAAGCAAACTTAATAAATGAGAACTAAGCTCGATACCAATTGTTGAAATTCACTGATTAAGGCAACTATAAAGGCGGAATTGGTGCAAATACAATAAATATAGCAATTCTAAAATTAATTACTTTAAAGTAAAGAGATAAGGAGAGAGATTGCTAACTCGGGTTTTTAACGTGGTTCGGCAAGTCTACGTCCACGACTCAAGTACCAACCAGCACTTGAGTATTGTACTCTCTTACTAAACCCACTAACAAGATTACAATTTCCGCTTGATTCATCCACACCAAGACTTTCCACCACTTGAAGATATGCCCTCTTCAAGATTTTCCTTGTCCCACTTGAAGATGTACCCTCTTCAAGATTTTTCCTTGGTGATGTTCCCTCACCAATACCAAGAGTTTTATACTCAACTCTCAAGAGTTTCACAATGGTTGTTTTAGTAAAACAACAATACACTCTTAATAGTGTGGATATTACAAATGAAGATCTATGATCTCTTTCTCTCACTTAATAGCACTTAGGATATTTGAAGGTGTTTAAGTGTAGTGAGAATGAGAAAATACTCTTTGTGTTAAGATATAAAGATTTAAACACAAATATGAGTATTAAGGAGGATTGATGATATGAAGGTGTTTATGCACTTCTAATTGCCTCAATATAAGATATGAAAGTTGTGTCTTACTTGTTTTGCAATTAAGAGGCCTATTTATAAGTTTCAAAGAGAAACTAGCCGCTTATAGCCGTTAGAAACTAGCCGTTAGAAACTAGCCGCTTATAGCCGCTTGAAACTAGCCGCTTATAGCCGTTGGAAACTAGCCGTTAGAAACTAGCCGCTTAATCATCAAATCCGTTGCATGCACTGTGAAGTGTGTGAGTTCATTTTAATTTGTGCTATCAAGATAGAAATTGAGATTTACATAAAGCACTAAAATGAACACTTATTCTAAGTCTTCACTTGCTTGCATCTTGGACTTCTTGGAGTGATTTCTTCGTGAACTCCATTATGCTTGTTGATGTATTCTTTGAATAAAACCTGTTTATAGCTTAATCTCATCCAAGCATATTATTAGCCCATTTTCTTTTTATTGTTATCATCAAAATATATAAAGCATACAAAGTATGACATTATATGTCAACAATTGAGCCATTCGGCAATTCAATGACAATGAAAATGAGATTGGAAAAAATAGAAAACTTCAATTGGATGAATTAGAGGAATTGAGAAATGATGCATTCGAAAATACAAAAATTTCAAAACATAAGATGAAAACTTTGCATGATAAACATATACTTAGAAAATCCTTTCATGTTGGTCAAAAGGTTCTCTTGTATAATTCACGATTACATCTCTTTCCTGGGAAGTTGAGAACAAAATGGATTGGTCCATTTGTGATTAAATCCATCTTTGAGCATGGTGCTATTGAGGTAGAAAATCATAAGAATGGAAATGTTTTCACAGTAAATGGTCATCGATTGAAACCTTATCTTGAAAACTTTGTGGCTGAAGTTGAGACATTGGATCTTCAGCAGTATCAGAAGTAATGTGTTTTTATTAAAAAAAAATTTGAATTTTGTTTTTTTCTCTCTCTCTTATTCTTCCAACTCTTATTTACTTATTCATGCATTAGGGACAATGCATTATTTTAAGTTGGGGGGTATGAGGTTTTGTTTATTTTAAAAAAAATTCTTTGATATTTTCTTTTAGTTGTGATATGCAGGTTAAAAAAAGAAGAAAAAAAAGCTCAAGCAAGAAGTCAACTTAAGTCCAATTCAATCAGACATTCATCCTTGAAAAAAAAGGAGTAATGGTTTTCTAATCTTTATTCTTATCTTTTCTTCTTTTTTTTACATTAAGGATAATGTAAAACTTAATTTTGGATATTTGATTGTGTTGAATGCTTGAGATGGCCATGCTTGTTTGAAAGAAAAAAAATGCATTTGTATATGAGTGAGACTTAATTAGGATCATCATTACATTTTTGGATTTATTATTGTGTTGAACATTGCATGCTTTAATTTGGAATAGATAATATCTTATAAAGCAAGATAACATATTTTGTTTTTCTTTAAGATTATTGAAGTACATCTTTCCTTCAAAAATTGTGTGAGTTGTGTGATCATGCATAAAAGATGAGTGTGATGCTTTACTTGTGATCATCCCTTTTAATCTAGTCCTAAACAAGGTTTAAGTAAATAGAGTAATAATTAAATAAATAGATGTGTGCAAAGTTCTACCTACTCTAATGTTTTGAGTTGCTTAGTAACTAGGGGTATTCATCACAAATGTTTATCTTTACGTCAAATGGCAGCTTGAAATATGAGTATGCAAAGCACTTTAAGTTTGTGACTTTGTGAGTAACCGGGTGCATTCATCACAAATGTTTGTATTCGCGTCAAAAGGGAAGTGACCACTTAAAGAAAAAGAACAAATGAAGTTCACACAAAAAAGAAAAAGAAAAAGAAAAAGAAAAAGAATATATATATATATATATATATATAGTTATTTCTCTAGTTTGCTATCTTGTTTGTAGTGGAAAGAAGGGAAGATTACAAGTCGAGTTTTCGCATGAATTAATTATGTTGGTTGCATGATAAATATGATTGAATTTGGAATTTTGTATGGATATTTGATTTAGAGAATGTGACTATATTTATTTTTCTTTATTCGCTATTGTATATACACCAAGTTGAAGATACCAATGTTTGCATGATAGGTCCTTCAAGTTTGATGAGTCGAACCTAATTATGGTTATTATTATTTTTATTTCAAATGTTTTATGTTTTGTCTTGCTTGAGGACTAGCAAAATCTAAGTTGGAGGGTGTGATTGTGCATCAAAAGTATCGTTAAGTCTTTTATTTTACATATGTATTTATTGTTTTTATTTGAGATTTTATAATAATTGATGTGCTTTTTAGTAATCAATTTCTTTTAATGTTTCAACAAGTTTTTGGAGCTTAAATGAATTATTTCAAGAAATTTAAACGTCAAAATTTGGAACAAAGAATTGGAGGGGAAATCTATGGAAAGCTGGAGTGGAGATTGTTACTTCATCTTGGGTCAAAAAGAAGAAAGATTCAGCTAAAAATGAGGAAGAAAATCGGGCACAAAAATCTTCTCCAAGTTGCCAAAATAATAAGTTTTCCAGAACACCTTTCGGCGTTTTAGTCATAACATTTGACTACGAGCTCCATATTATATGGTCTTTATGTTGAAATTCACGGATTAAGGCAACAATACACCTAAAGGGAATTTGGTGCAAATACAATAAATAATGCAATTTTAAAATTAATTACTTTAAAGTAAAGAGATAAGGGAGAGAGATTGCTAACTCGAGTTTTTAACGTGGTTCGGCAAGCCTACGTCCACGACTCAAGTACCAACCCGTACTTGAGTATTGTACTCTCTTACTAAACCAAGTAGCAAGATTACAATTTTCCCGCTTGATGAATCCACACCAAGACTTTACACCACTTGAAGATATGCCCTCTTCAAGATTTTCCTTTTCCACTTGAAGATGTCCCCTCTTCAAGATTTTCCTTTTCCCACTTGAAGATGTACCCTCTTCAAGATTTTTCCTTGGTGATGTTCCCTCACCAATACCAAGAGTTTTATACTCAACTCTCAAGAGTTTCACAATGGTTGTTTTTGTAAAACAACAATACACTCTTAATAGTGTGGATATTACAAATGAAGATCTATGATCTCTTTCTCTCACTTAATAGCACTTAGGATATTTGAAGGTGTTTAAGTGTAGTGAGAATGAGAAATACTCTTTGTGTTAAGATATGAAGATTTAAACACAAATATGAGTATTA
>CM063591.1:8594495-8673617 GCA_032356905.1 Salix exigua | reverse complement strand
GGTCATTAATATAAATGCAAAGAGGAGAGAGGGAGTGGGATTTTTTCCTTATGTTTCCGTCATCTCCATCTCCTCTCTTCTTCCCAGCCAATCAAACCCTCTTTTCTCTTTTCCCAGCCAAATTCCCATCTCTTCTCTTCCACCGAATCCCCTTCTCTTCCCATCTCTTTCCAACCAAATCCTTTGTCTTCCCATCTCTACCCAGCCGAGCCATCCCCCTTCCCACTCCTCATAGCCGAAGCTTAGGCTAAATTAAGGGAGAGTATTTGGTAAATGTGTGTTTTGTTGAGATTTTTGTTGATGGATTATATGTTGAAAATTCATGGTTTCAATGGGTGATTTTGTTGGAAGTGTATTGAAAGATTATGTGCTGAAATTTATGGGTTCAATGTATATATTGTTGGGATTTTATTGAAGGATATGTGCTGAAATTTATGTTTTTAATGTGTGTTTTGTTGAGATTTTTGTAGGTGAATTATGCCTCTTTTCTTTTTACGGCATGTGAGAAGTATTTGAAGTGGAATATTATTCAAATACGTTAGAATTTTTATTAGGTTATTGAATGCTTAAATGTGAATAAATGATTGATTAGCTTCGGCTAATGGCATCCGAAAGGATGGCCGGAACAGATAATTGATTAGTTTCGGCTAATGACATCTGAAAGGATGGACGGAACACATGATTGATTAGCTTCAGCTAATGGCATCTGAAAGGATGGCCGAACAAATAATTGATTAGCTTCGACTAATGGCATCCAAAAGGATGACCGGAACAAATGATTGATTAGCTTCGGCTAATGGCATCCAAAAGGATGACCGAAACAAATGATTGATTAGCTTCGGCTAATGGCATCCGAAATGATGGTCGGAACAAATGATTAATTTGCTTCGGCTAATGGCATCCGAAAGGATGGTCGGACAAATAATTGATTAGCTTCGGCTAATTGCATCCGAAAGGATGGCCGGAACAAATGATTGATTAGCTTCGGCTAATGGCATCCGAAAGGATGGACGGAATAAATAATTGATTAGGGATGGCCGGAGACAAATGGAATTTCGTCTAATAGAGTTCAGGAAGAGGGACCATGGGGGAGGAACAATTGACCTCAGAAATGAGTAGCTTATGAGAATAGTCGGAGTAAAGATATTGTTACTTAAAACAGAGAAAAGTAGAGATCCTATAAATTTTACCAGTGAATTACTATGTATATGCAGAAATTACAACTTGTAGGTCATGTAGTCGAAATTATTAATACTATCATTAAGTAATTGCATTCCTTAAATGTTGTACTGCTGCAGGGACGTCACAGCCACTAGGGGTCTAGGGAACCTGATATAAGAGGACCTACTTTTGCAAAGAACCATGTAGTTGCATTCTAACTTAAGATGTGTTTAGGATGAATCAATGTATTGAATGCAAAATTTTCATTCGACCCTTTTTGTGAAGATCTATAAATTCCACTAGTAGGTTAAGAACGTAAACTTATAACCATGTATGTATATTTCTAATATAAGACTTTAATTGCGAAACCGTAATAGTGTATGTTTGTGCGAATTTTATTTCTTTAATGGAATGTTATGGTATGGATGATATTTTAATGATGTGAACTGATATGGATCATTGAGTAACGGTATAAAAAAAAACATCCAGGTTTTTACAAGAATATTCTCCAAGTTGCCAAAATAATAAGTTTTCCAGAACACCTTTCGGCGTTTCAGTCATATCTTTTGACTCAGAGATCCACATTATATGTTTTTTAATGTTATGGAAATCTAACAGAAAGGCCTATAAATATGTGTCTAATAGACTTCTCGAAAAAACGTTCAGAAAAGGGGTTAAATTGCAGTCCAAAGTTAGCATCAGATCTGTCTTGCAATATTTTCTGAGATAGTGTTTTGCTCTTCTTGTTTTAGATTTCAGTTTTATTTTAGCTGTAAAACTTATTATTTCAGTTTGATTCAAGTTATTTCATATTTATTAGAGTGTTATTATATAATTATGGTTGGCTAATCTCTTTCTTGGATCCAAATCAAGGATGATGGTGATTGAGGTGAGTTCTTTAAGATATGAATGAACCCTAATGTCTATCTTCACATTTTCTTCATGAATGTTTTGTTATTGCAAATAAATTTTAGAAATCATCTAATAAATTTATTTACTCTCTTTCATCTTAGAAAACAAATCCATTAATTTCTAAATCTATCTCTCTGTGGATATGACCTCGATCTTACCGAGTTAATTGCTACATCGCACACTCATGCACTTGTGAGTTAAAACAAGCCGATCATAAATAGCGGTCAAGCAGTCAACACCATCACGTGATGAGACATGATGGTAGCTACTACTTACATAGTTTAAGGGGATGTCAAACCTATTAATGTGTGTAATGAAATTTCTGGTTCAATTTGATCTCCCATGTGATCTATTATCTACAACTCTTCATCTTCAATCTCCATCTTGCATTTTGTAGTTTGGCACTCAAGTATGAGTAGTTGAGGCCCTTGGCACTTATGTCTTAGGGTGAATTTGTCATTGCAGTAGAAACATAGCCCTAGTGCCCTTCATTTGTGCATTTCATCCCAACTCAACCCTTTTATCCTGGCGATTTGTTCATCTCTCATTCTTGCCAGGTTGATGGCTTCCTTCAATGTTTAGGATTCGAACATTCGAATTCCATATGCAATCTCAAATTTCAATCCTCGCATGAATGTTGCCTAATCTTTCAAACTCCTTTTGATAATATCAAAGGGATCTAACCTGATGAACACTAGATAGTGCTTCATCAAAATCTTAACAATCTATTGGTCCAAAATGAGTCAACAATTCTTCCTAAAAAAGCTCCCACATCACCAATCAACCTTCTTCTCGGTACATTTGTCGTATCCATTGCCACCATTGGTTAGCTTCTCCTTCAAGGTAAATAGATCCTAGGGATACCCTTTGAGTATCATTTGTGCCTTGAAATTAAAAGAATTGAGCTACCCTGCTAAGCCATTCAGTTTGATCTTCTCCAGAATATTATGGAACTGCTAGTTTTGCCATTGTGGATGAGTAGACTTGCTTGTTGCTATTGTTCACCTCTCGCGTCAATTGGAAAGATCCTTCTCCTGGGTTATGACTAGGAATTTCTCTCCTGAACTCCTCCAAGTCCATCTTCCAAAGCTTCGATCCTTTATTTGTTGGTTGTCATTGTAACCTTGCTATGATACAAGGATAGGTCTCGATCATAGCCATAACAATGCTAAAAAATTTGGCTTTCTTAGGGTGAAAGCTAAACTACAAGTGTTTTCAAAAAAAAAAAAATTGCTTATCCTTTATTCCGTGCTAACGTCCAGTAAATAGAGTTCAGCTTAACAAATCAGCGTCAACTCAGGAAAGTAGCTAACCTTATTTTAAGAAAACATGTTGTGACAACTTTGAATGAATAAAAGTACAAAACAACAACAACTGCATAATATAAAAGCTTGTACTTGGTTATACTTAGATTTGATAAAAAAAAAAAAAAAAGCTTGTACTGGTCTCACTCAAGCCGAAAATTCGGGATTCTTCTTGGGATTTTTTCGAATCTTCTTGGCCTATCATAATAAATATATATTTATATAAATTTAATGAATAATGTCCCACGGTATGTTTAACTAACAATTTGCAGCAATCTTTAATTATAAATTTGGCGATATTTCATATGCAATGCTGCAGTTTTGCTGGTTGCTGCTGCAGTGCATGTTAGTGTTGCAGTGTGCACTGCTATTTTAAATTTGAAGACGGCGTTCATCTGCTCCACACCTTCTGGTTGTTGCATTAACCTTGGATTCTTCCATGACAGCTACGTGACACCAATTTAAAGCTTCTCTGTGTGGCAATGGAGAAGGAAGCTTGTCAAAAATTCCAGCATCAGGAAGTCTCTGTTTCACCAGCTGCAACATATTTTCAAACATCCTGTCCCCCATCAAATAATCTACGTTAAAAAATCAAAGTTAATCATTAGAGTTAATATTTCAAATATGTGTATGGCGTTTGGAAATTGTTATTGAAATTTAGAATATAGTACGGCTAGAGGTACGTGCATAAAATTTCTTGCGGTTGGCTCTGGTACAGTACCCAGCTGGGTTAACTTCCACAGTCTCAAGCCAATCTCCAGAATTTTGTTGCCATCGGGATCAGGGCATGTCTAATAAGTTGCTGTCACATGACGATCCTCTTGCTTCCATCAACTGGAGAGACTACATCGTGTGGCTAAAATAAAACGAGAGAGATCCTTTCATTTTTATTTTTGCTGTAAAGATAATGAAACAATATATTTGTTAGAAAAAATAAGTAACACTCTCCTTTTTATTTTATTTTTGCATTATAATTTTAATTGAATCTTAATTAAAATCACTCCTCTTATTTTAGTTCATCCTTTTAATATTCAGTATTTAATTGTTTCTCATTTTTACAACTATTTGTACTTTATTTATGTGTTGTATTTTATATTTTAAATAAATAAATTTCCATGATGTATTTATAAACAAATATTTTATGAGAAGGGTTATCTTTTTATTCAAGTATTAACTATTATTTCTTGGTTTATTTGTTTATATATTTTTATTTTATTTTATTATGTGTAAATATTATCTTTATGTTTTTCAATTAAAAAAATTGAAAATTTAAAAACTGATTTGTAATGTTGATATGCTATTTATAATGTTTGAAATTATCATCATCAAATCCTACTCCCTCAATCCTAATAAATTGCAATCTTGTCCATGGAAAACGAAAAAAAAAAAACTAAAGTATAAACGATCTCCTACCGTCGGCCGTTCAACCTCTTTGTTAGCGATCTCCTACCTCAGAAAGTAGAAGATCTTGTCCATGGAAAACAAAAAAAAAAAATTTGCTAGCGATCTCCTACCTCAACTATAAACGATCTACTAAGGGTGCGGTTCATTAATATTCATAGAAAGATGTTTTCCATGAAAAAGGATACGATGGCAATTGATTTGAGCTTTCCAGGCTTTGATATAATTATTTTATCCACAGTTTATAGTTTCAATCAAAGTTATCAATACTGTTTCGATCGTCATTTTGATTTTTTTATTGGAACTATTAGTTCTGGTTTTGGAGTGTTTCGGCATGCCGTTTCGGGGTTATGCTATTCATATATAATTATATATATATATATATAATTAAAATATTAATTTAACAAGCATAATTAAAATTCAAGATAAATTAACTTTAAAATATACACTATAAACACAAAGTCAAACAAACATAATCTCAAAATTAGAAGAAAAAAAAATCATAAGTTAATCAATATAAAGAGGATTTTAAGGTCGAAACGGAATATCCTAAACGATACCGAGACGTTCTGGCCAGAATTTCCGGAACGAACTAAAATTAAAAATAAAACAAAAATAACACTATTTCATCTCAATTTTTTTAAAATAAAGAGAAAAAAATTAACTACTATTGTTTTCGAGGCTGATTTGCGTGCCTTAAAGGAACCCAGTCGGCAAATTAAGGTTTGTGGGGGTACAGAAGGAGACACTTTGCAATTGAAGATTAAGAGAAGGGGACAGATTCGATGGAGTAGGCGTCCTTGATGGGATATGGACCCCAACACTATTCATTATTGTTTTGTTTTGGTCTGGTCCCCATGTTATGAACAATTGTGATGAGTCATCACGCATTAATGAAGCAAGCAAAGTAAATAGTTAATGAGGTTTATTTAAAACAAAACGGTGTTGTATGGTTAATTTATGTACAAGAATGAGTCAATCCAATCTGATTTGTGCCATTAAATTTGGGCTCTTGCATTAGTTTTGACCAACCTTATCTTTATATTGTTTCCATCCATTTTGTGGATCTCATACTAATTATGGATTGTTTATTGTGCGTGAGTGTATTAATTATTTTCTTCATGTGTTACAATATCTTATATAATTAGTTTTTCATGTATGCAATAAAAACAACAAAGATTAGAAGAGAAGCAAGGTGGAGGTAAAGTTTTTTAGACTTACAAGAAAAATATCCTAGCAACTTTAATTACTCTCCTAGTGATGGGAGGACAATTAGTTGGAAAAGGAACAAAACAAGGCAAGAATATTTCTTTCCAAAAGAATGATAAATATAAGGTTATTATTTTAAATCCTTTTTTATCTTAGAAACTACAAGGGCAACAACTTTTTCCTTGGTTTTTAGGATAATTGGAATTTGATGTTGGCTAACAAGTTTTATATCATACTTGTATTATTTTCTTTTCTTCTTCTTTTCTAAAGAGCATGATGAATTTAACTGATGAGTTTTATTTTTTTATTATTCGAGCTATAACCTAAGGTTTGTTTGGACTTAATTAATATTTGCTTTTCAACTAAGATCTAAAGCTTATATTGGATCATTGTTTTAGGCGTCTTAAGGTTTGAGTTAATTTTGTTAGTGGACCAACTTAATCAACAAAGGTAGATCCATTGGTGTTATTTTATAAGATTATTTAAACTCTTTATAAACCTAAAATTTAGTAGCCATTGAATAATATAATTCTGAATTCTCAACTTGTGAATGAGAATGATTCAAGTATTTTTTGTTCTTTATAAAACTAAACTAACTTATCAAACATTAACTAACTTCATGTTATCATTCAATCTAATTCTAATAGTGTTGGTACCTCATTATATATTTTCATTGCATCACACTTTTATTAGACATGTTTTGACTTTCTAAAGTCATATTTCAATCTTATTTATGGGTCAAATAGTCACGTGATCATGAGGTTCACATTTAATATCAAATTAAGAATTCAAAATTAGGTTAAATATTTCTCAATTTCATTTTTTTTTAGTGTTCCATCTTTTATAGGGATTTCTTGTATGATTTGGAGCTTAAAATTAATGACGATAGTGATATTCAATTAAGAGTTTTCTTAAGTTGTTTTACAATACTATATTTTGTGATTCATCAATTTTAAAAACTCATTGGTGATAAAGTTTGCTTATTTTTTTTGCTAGATCGATCATTTTCCCCCATTACTTTAAGGGTAAAACATCTTCCACTACAAGACATTATATGTTAATTGAACCCTTTTTATTGTAATAAGATCATACATTTTATTATGTTTATGATGTATCTTCATTATTTTATTTCTTTATAAATTACACACTTACATGAGCACACCGTATACTTTCAAGAACCTTGAAAGTTCCATCAATTCATAAATCCACTAAACTAAGAATATTAGCCAAGCTTTGATAACATTATTATGATCAGTGATGAAGATTGGGGAGAAACGAATATGAAATAGTTTACTTGGTTAGTGGAAAACTTTGAGAAAACATGGAAACTTGCTAGCGAGGAGCTAGAAATCATAAATTTAAGAATCCAACAATAAATAAGGAATTGAAGATTGACATTATTATTACAAACAAGGAAACAAATAGTTTAGCCTCTCTCATACATGAGTATACAAATGTTTTTGCCTGGAATTATACTGATATACTTACTTTTGATGCTAATATTATGATACATAAGATTCTTTTGGTGGAGGGAAGTAAACCAATTAAGCAACAAATCAAATGAATATGCCTATATATGTTTCTCAAGATAAAGGTATAAATACAAAAACAATGGGATGTATAGTTTTGGATGTTGTCCACTACCCATACCACGTAGACAATATGGTTGTAGTTCCCAAAAATAATGGCAAGATATGGGTATGCGTGGACTATGAAAACATGAACAAAGTGTTAATTCATGGATGAGTTTTCTTTGACATCACATAGACATCTTAATTCTATAAAGAATGTCTTGTGTTAATTCATGGATGAGTTTTCTAAATATAATTAGATTAAAATGGTATAAAAGAATATATGCCTATATATGTTGCTCAAGGTGAAGGTAGAAATACAAAAACAATAAGATACAAAATTTGTGGATAGTCCACTAACTTTAATGGGTAGCTAATATTGCTATAGTTCCTAAAAAGTATACAAGATTTGGGTGTGTGTGGACTATAAGGACTTGAACAAATCAAGTCTAAATGATGACTTTCCTCTACCTCACATAGACATTTAAGTTGATAATGTTATGAAGAATGTCATGTATTTATTCATGGATGAAGCCTCTTGCTAGAATCAGATTACAATGGTAGAAAAAGATAAAGAAAAGACTACCTTTGTTATGCCTCAAGGAATATTTTGCTATAAAGTGATGTCATTCAAAAATGTCTGGACTACATTTCGAAGAGCAATGGTTGCCTATTCAATGATATGATGCACCAAGAAGTTGAAAAATATATAGATGACATACTTGCCAAAACAAAGAAAAAACATACATGCAAGTATTAAGAAGACTGTTTGAAAGGGTACAAAAATACTAGTTAAAATTTAAAATAGATATTAAAGGTAAGCACAAAGAAAATATTAGGTCTCACAGTATGCAGTCAAGGAATAAAAGTTGATGATAAAGTAGAAGTCATCCAAGAAATGTTGGTGCATAAAATGGAGAAGGAAGTAAGAAGTTTCATTGGGTGTATAAACTATATAACTCGGTTTATATCTCATCTAATGGTAACATGCCAACTAATTTTCTATTTGTTTAAAAACAAAAACCCTAGAGTAAATGACAATTATTATCAAGAAGCCTTCGATGAAATAAAGAGGTATTTGTAAAACCCACCATTGTTAATACTGCCAACACCAAGCAAACATTTATTCTTATATAGATAGTAACAATAAAAGTTATAGGATGTGTATTGGGTGTTATATTAGTTAAGAAGGTAACATTTATTCTTACACTAAATATGCTAATGTTAAAAATAAAAGTGGGGTTAATGATTGATGGACATTGTAATTTTATAAGGCATGAATAAAATATGAAATAGGACTAAAGGGGTGATAATCTCCCATGAAAGAAAATAATACCCTATTTTAGCAAGGATGCAATATGAATGCACTAAAACCATGGTTAAATATGAAGCTCACATTATTGATTTAGAAGCTGTTTAAAATTTAAAGTTAGGAAATTTAAGTTTTTTTGGATTCCATACTAATCATCTACCAAGTAAAAACTGATTGTCACACCATATATTTGAAGTTAAAGTCATAAAAAAACATCTCCTAAAAATAGTTATGAATTTAAAGAAACAAAATTCACTCATATGAGTTGAGATAAGAATAAGTTTCTTGTTGCATTAACAAACAAAAACTTTGATGTCATAATTTGTTATTAGAGGTAGGATGCAATCAATAAACATCAAAGTCAAAAACCTTCAAGTTCATTGTTGCGAAATTGAAGAATCATCATATAACAAAACCATGATCTAATGACATCAAAGGCACCCTTATTTAGTTAACACCATTCAAATTAAGTTTTTTGACCTTCATGATTTTATAATATTGATAATATAGATATGATATAGAACTATACGAGGTTACTTGCTCGCGTGTTGCGCTAAGCTTTTTCTCTATGTAGAAAATGAATTAATTTTATGCGTGCTATAATTGATTATTTTAATATTTAATTAGTAAAATTATAATTGATAAAATCTGTTACAAATCAGTTTTTTTTCTGCCTAAAAGTGATTGAATATTGATACTATTAAAATTATTTTGATAATTATTTAATCGATAGATTGTACAATTGGAATCAATAAATTTTTTTGAAAATGAGCCACGTGCTCCGTGTAATATATTAATTGATTATTGTTTATATTTTATATGTTTCGTGAATTATTTCATTATAAAATAGTAAAATTATAATCGATGAATTTTAGCAAAGATGAGTGATTTGTTTTACGTAACAAACAATTTGATTGGTAATTTTGTTTTAACTACTTGGATAATAATTTAATTGGTAGATAATAAAATTGCAATTGATCAAATTGACCAAGAATATATTATTTGTTGTTTGCATCATACTAATTGTTTGTTGGGAATATTTTAACTATGTGACGAATAATTTATTTGATAGACAACAAAAATGCAACTGCTAAAAATTATTAAAGATAAGATTTTCAGATTTCTTTCTTCATATTATTATATTAAAAGTATTTTAGAACACTAAGATTAAATTAAATTAACTACTTGGGTTCATTTTCATATATATATATATATATATATATATATATATATATATATATATATATTAAGACGTTAATATCAAAATAATATCATAATATATTATTATTTGCACCTATTTTTTAAGGAAAAGGGTACTAAAATAATTATTATCATTATTCTAAATGTCTTATCTATAGTAAAATAAATACATATATAAACTGCATAATTTTATTTTTTTAAAAAAAATTTTTTTGATAAAGATTGGGGCTTAACGCCCTACGAAATTAATCTTGGAATAGTAGACCCAATTAGGTCATAGTACAGCAAAGTATAAACCCCTGCCGGGGGATCGGTAAGATTATCCGACCCCCTATCTCTCAAATCTCTAGTTAACCCAAAATTAGCTAACCAATCCGCCACACAATTGGCCTCCCTGTAAACATGCAAAGTTTTAACCTCCAAATATCTGCCCAACAACTCTCTAATCTTCATAAGCATATTATAATTCTTATCTACCCTCACATTGTCCCCATTAACCATCCCAATTACAGCCCTCGAGTCTGATTCTAGAATCACTTTTCTAAACCCCTTATCCCATGCTAGTTGCAACCCCCCATAAAATAGCCCATAATTCCGCTCTCATGGAAGAATAAAATCCAATATTCCTCGCAAAACCCCCTAACCACGACCCCATATGATCTCTAATAACTCCTCCTGCACCTGCCATCCCTGGGTTTCCTTTGCTGCAACCATCCACGTTAAGTTTGATCCAATATGTTGCTGGGTATTTCCATCCTATATTCACAACCTCCGTGTCGCCATCTTTCCTATCACATCCTCTACTCTGCTCCTTCTCAATATCTTCAACCATTCTTCTTATAGCAAGCATAGTCCCATACCAACTACCGGAGTCCCCATCAAATGTTCTACAACATCTATCCTTCCATATAAACCATATAGCAACTCCGAAAACCAAATGTCAATCTCCAATATGCGGGTTTTCCTTTCTGGGAGTTAAATTTGAAATTAACCAGACGTACCAATTTTGGTTAAAAAACAAATTTCTTTCCTCAAATCTTGCGAAAACCTCCCAGATTTTTCTTGCTTTAGGGCAATCTCGTAAAGCATGAGTTAAGGACTCTACTTCATTCACACAGTGACTGCAGTATTTGTTATCTGATATTCTTCTTTGCCACCTCCTTTCATTTGTCATAATAGCATTATGGCCTACCGTCCATAGAAAAATTATGATACGCTCCAAGCCTTTCCACTTCGATATAATCTTCCACAAAGGATCCCGGTCCAAGTCCACCCCTTCTTCTTGCACCATATAACCTTTTCTAACAGTAAATTTTCCATCCGTGGAATGAACCCATATCATAGAATCTGGACCTACATCCTGCATTAGAGGTATGTAACTGACAATACCCATTACAACCTGCATAGGTAGAAATTGTGCAAACAATTCCCACTTCCAGTTGCCCCTATTATCCACCATCTCAGCCACTGTATAGTTAAGAGTTCCAATTTGGTCCTCTGAATTAACATGATTAATTAGGGGCCCATAGTTCTCCAGCCAACTATCTTTCTAGAACAAAATCCGTCTTCCATTACCCAAACTCCATCTGACATTCTAATTCACTGCATTCCATTCCTGAAAAATAGACTTCCATAGAACTGAATCTCTTGCGGTCGCCACTGGCTGATTTGCTCCCCTATTTGCATGCATATACTTATCCTTTAAGAATTTAACCCAAAGATTCTTTTCCTGAAGTAAACCCCATGTTAATTTCATGATAAAAGCTTTATTTATTTGCTTCATTTTCCTCAAACCCAGCCCCCCTTCCTCCTTTGGCTTACACATCATTTTCCAATTTACCAGATGAATCTTGTCTTTCCCTTCATTCTGCCCCCAGATGAATCTTCTGCAAATTTTCTCCATCTCCTTGCAAGTATGCTTAGGAATAACTGTAGCTTGCATGGGGTATAGCGGAATAGTAGTAAGAACAACTTTACAAAGAGTGATTTTTCCTGCCAAGGATAAATTGTTTGCTTTCCAGCCTGCCAATCTCTTTTGAAGATTCTTTATTAAGTAGCTATATGTTTGTTTTGTAACTCTTTGATGGAGTAAAGGCACCCCAAGATATCTCCCCAAATCTCTTGTGACTTGGAACCCACTTCTTCTATGGATAGTATTCGCCAATGAGTCTGAAACATTCATGGAAAAGAAAATTCTAGTCTTTGCAGCGCTAACTTTCTGACCCGAAGCTGAACAAAAAATATCAAGACATTGAGTGACTCTCTCTAATTGCTCCATGCTTGCCTCTGTAAACAAAAGCATGTCATCTGCAAAACACAAGTGAGAGATCTTCAACCCATTCCTGCGCACCCTAAAGGGCTTCCAACTATTCTCCTCCACTCTCTGATTTATCAGCTGAGACAATCTTTCCAAACATAGCACAAAAATATAGGGAGATAAAGGGTCACCTTGCCTTATACCTCTGCTAGGGAAAAATTTCTGGGTGGCCTCACCATTCCATAAGACACTAAGAGATGGAGTTTCAATACAATGCATGATAACTCTTATAAGCTCACTAGAAATTCTAGCATCCGTTAGAGTATCCCTAATAAATTTCCAGCTTAACCGATCATACGCCTTTTCCAGATCCACTTTAATGGCCATATAACCCATCTTGCCTTTCATTTTACGCATTGAGTGGATAATCTCCTGCGCAACAATAATATTATCTGTGATATGTCTTCCCGGGAGCTGAGATGTATAGCATTTTAAAAATAATTTAGGACCATTAACAATTTTATTTTAAAACAATATGGAAATCAAAAGAGTGGGGACCAAAATGAGAGTACAATATATAATCAATTTCCATCAACTAAAAAAATTAAAACAAATCAAAACTTCTATAACAAAAATCATGATCACACAACATAACCAAAAGATAATGGATGGAAATGAATACGCCAACAACACTGGGACTGTCGAGCACTTTCTCTTGCAGGACAGAGAAAAGGAGGGGAAAGCTTTCGACCTCCAACCGGAATGTTTCTAGCCACCGTTGGACACAAAACAATCCACCATAAGGTGGAAGACATGGAAGTGCATCCAAACATCTGCAAGCGTCACCTAAAGAGGGCATGAGCTCGAAAACCATTAGCGCGTCTAATAGATGTGCTTGTAGTATTATGCAAAAAATATTATTTAAAAAATGATCAATTACTTAAAACCCCTACAATCAATTCTTGTATTTTGTGTTTTATGGGGGCATATAAATATTAACCCACTAATATTATTTTTCATGACAGAATAAATTAATATTAGAAAATAGTAAATTACCTACACACCCGTTCTTCTAATTCTTGTTTTTTATCTTTTATGGGGGCAGATCAACAAAACATGATTTTTATCTTATTATGGGGTAGAATAGTCATTTCACTGTGCATAGAAATGTTAAAAATTGAAATTATCGCTGATTATAAGGCTAAAGCTAAGGTGCACATAGATGTAAAATAGTAATTAATGTTCCGATCTATAGTGAATTGAGTTCGTGTCTACAACGAATAACTGATCTCTTATAACTTTTGTATAATATGATTAAATACAAAATTAATCTTCCAACTTTGATTGCTATTATATATACAAACAACATTATATAAAATGAAAAGGAAAAATGACACTGCTGTAATTCTAAAAAAAAAAAAAATTAAAAAAAAAACTACTACATATATAGTTGTCGATTGGTAAGCCTTTGAATGTGAACGCTTATTCCTGTCTTGGCACCCATAATAAATGCATGACTACAGCACAAGTCCAAGCGAAGTTGAAAGACTTTCTTGAAAAGAGAACCAAGTTTGAGCTGAAAATTATGATTCTCGATAGTGAATTTTTTTAAGGAAAATTATTTAAAAATATAATGATTTTTTTTTAAAAAAATTATTTATAATATTGTATATTAAAATAAAGAAAAAATATTTTTAAAAAATCAATCGTAATCTTAGGCAAGTGATGCTTTACAAATTTGCTGAAATTATCGCATGTACACGTGACAACTAGATGATTCATAGATTCAAGATCACGACTGTTTGCACTTCATTGTAACAGCTCGATCCTTTTGGACTTGTCTGTTCTCTCCCATGTGGACAGCTTGTTGAAAATGACGTCATTCTAATCACTTTGAATAGCAAGTATTTATTAGCATATCACTTTGAACTTTTTTTTACATTTTAACATTAAAAAAAAACTAGATGGCTTAGCTTAAGTACTGTAATGGTAAAATTACTTTGGATTATAATAGTATAATTATTATTTTGCCTTTCAATGTAATTATCATTTTGCTTTTCAGACTCAAATTTAATTCTTAATCTAACAGGTATGTTTGATTTTTTCTAGGGATTAGTTGACATTATCTAATTATTATAGGTTTTTTTCCTCTTTTTTCATATTTTTCACATAGTCAAACTACTAATTTTCCCTTGGAAGCAGACAACAAAATGAAAAAGGGTCAAGGATATTTTTTGCTTTCGTGAACTGATTGTGAACAGCAAATTAACTTCTTTACCATTAGATGAGACAAAAATAGTGTGCTACTATCGATGATGACATATTTATTTTCTTACATTGGGTGAACAATAAAACTACTAAAATACCTTCAGAAAAGAAAAAATATTGAGCACAAAGGTTGGGGCAGAATGGTATTTTGATACGAGGTTTTTTCATTATTATCTACGGTTCAGGAGGTATTTAACTAGTTTCATGTTTGTTTTTTTTGGTTTACCTATAGACAACTCTATGAATGAGTCTGTTAGTGTCTCCATTACATGACTTTTAGGCGATGTGTTTTGCGTACGGAGGTTGAAGAAATTGCACAGTCATCGTATTTCCAAGTGTGTCGCCATGTCTTATTCCATATGGTGGTGCGCGTGTCTACAAAAGGTGGGTGGACCATCATTAATTGTTGGTCTTGATGTTTTTGTTTGTTTCCCTCTTCTACAACATCAAAATAAATTTCAGTCCTTGATCTTTTTATTTTATTTTTTACCGTGATTGCTTTTATAGAAGTTTATTTGCTTTGATTTTATAATTTAATTGAAATTGATCATATATATTATTTTTTATTTCATCCCTTATTCTTTTTATTCTTTTGAATTTTTTTCCTTTAATTTTTTCAGTCTACATGTTTTGATTTATTTCAATTTTGTCCTCCAATTCAAATTGATCATATATACTATTTTTCATTTCGACCCTTATTCTTTTGATTGTTTTTTCTTTTAAATTCAAGTTATTATTTTTTCAATCTCAAGGTTTGAATTTGATATAGTTTTGTCATCCAATTGAAAGAGATTATATATTTTATTTTTATTTCATCCCTTATTCTTTAATTTTTTTCATTTGATTTTATTTTGTTTAATTTTTTTGATTCTTCCTAGCAGTCTTTATTATTTGTCCATACTTATATGTCTATTCTTTGAAATTTAAATTTTGATTTCTCTCACTTTTTTTTTTAGTTCGGTTTAGTCTTTATATTTGAATTTATATTGCCAATAAATTTAAAATTGATATTTCTTCTTTTTTTTGTTTGCTCTTTTTTTTCCTATTACTTTTATTTGATAATTGTTTTTATTCTCATTATATTTATTTTGATATAATTTTATTTTTTGTTATTGTTTTGTTTATTTTTTTGTTTATTTTTATGCTTTAAGATGATTTCATGGTTTTCACTTTTTACGCAATAATAATGATAAGTTTAAGGATTTGTTTTTAATTTTTTTAATGATGAAAGTTGTTTGTTTTTTTTCTCTATGTTTATATGTATATGCTCTTGTTTTTGGTTTTTAATTTTTATTATTTTCTCTTTTTCTGAGTTTGTTTTTATTCAATTTAGCCCTTAATTTTTAATTTCTGTTGATGATCATTTGAAAATTCATATTTCTTATTTTTTTCCTTTGTTTTTTTTATTATCATATTTCTAAAGTTTTTGAGTTCCTCAACATAATTTAATATTTTTTTATTATTTTAGCAGTAATAGTAATAATTATTTTACGTGCTATTATCATGATAATAATAGTGATATTATTAATCAAAATGATAACAACAATAGTAATTTATTGTAATGGTTATAGTGCTTATTGTGGTAACAATTATTATTTTGAGAATAATATTAACAATAAATCAAAAATTAATATGAAGAAAATCAATAATGACAAAAAAAAAATATAATAATGATAATATAAAGATGTTGATTATTGTACTAATTATTGTCGTAATAATGATTGTGATAATAACGATAAAGATAGAGACAACGATAATATTGCCAATAATAATTAAAATATTGATTATTTATAATAATGGTTATAATGATAGCTATAATAATTATGACAATTTAACAATTACAATAATAATTAACATAATTCATTAATCGATGTTGTATTTGTTGAAAATTTGACTTTTATGGCTTTTTTATATATGATATTTCAGATCTAATATCACATAAACAAAAAATATATGAAGTCACATGTAAACAAAATGAGTGGAAAAATTGGAGCAAAAGATCTACAATGAAAAAAAATATGAGTCAATTGTCTTGCATTCACCATAGCTAGAACCCAATTTTTAACAAGGAAAAAAATTGTTAAGGGTGCTATAATTTTTTAATTATGCTATACATCTGAGTGAAATAATCAACATGAGCAAAAGTTTTATGAAGTAATGTAAAAAAAACTAATTATAAGACATTTTTTTGTGTTTACTACTAATGTTAAATAATATAATTTTAAAGAAATAAGGTAAAACAATTAAAGACAATATTAAGTTACAAGATTTTTAACGAATATAACATCAAATGACAAATTAAAAAATTTGAAACAATATATATATATATATATATATATATATATATATAAAGTTGTAAAAAAATAACTCTTAATAAATACAAAATCAAATGATCGAATGATAAATTATTTGAATATTTATTCTCATTTCTATTATTATGATTGAAGAAGAAAAATAAGAACCAAAATGCAAAACAACAAATTCATATGTTGAAACGAGGCAAAAAAAACATTTCTCGCTACGGGAAACGCAAGCAAATGTCTCATAATTTTTTAATTTACCAACACATACTTATTGAGAATCCTTAATGAAAGAAGTCTTCAACAATACACTCTATATTAAATACTATATAAAATTAATCACCACACAAAAAAAGAACTTATTAGAATAAATGGCATTGTTTTGCTCTCTTTGGTAGAAATAAATTATTCCTTGTTTAATTTTTCAATAGATAAAAGAAACTCATCCAACAAGCAAGAAGATAGTTATCACATTGGAAATGATATTTCCCATTTCATTAATATTTCAATTTTGTGCTCCTTCATTACACTCAACATCTTTACTAATAATCATCTTTTCTTTATTAGGGTTGTAAAGTTTGTACCCTTTGAGCTATTGATAATAGGCCACAAATATCATGTTTAGATATTGTCATCTAGTTTAGTCCTTAATCATCTAAATGCACAAAACTAATGCTCTAAAAAACTTCTAAGTTAGAAACACATGGTTTGCTTCCATTGCAAGCTTTTTATAAAGTTATGACACTCACACCTATAGTAGACACTTATTGACAAGTAGATAACAAAATCTAAAATTTTGAACCAAAGTTCTTTTGTGTATTTACTTTGTTTTGAGCATACTTTTTAAAATGTTGAATATGCTTTTATTTTTTCTCTCCACCATGCCATTTTGTTATAGGGATTGAGGCATTGTTAGCAATCTTATACAATGATCTTCACAAACTCATTAAAATTATTTGAACAAGTTTTGCCCTTTAATTATCCATCTTAAGTGATTTTACCAAATAACCATGTTTTCAACTAATGCTTTCAATTTCTTAAAGTAACTATACACATTTGACTTTTTTTAAAAAATACACCTATGTCATTTTACTATAATCATAAATTAAAAATAAAAAACATAGATTTTTATCTAACAAATAAACATGTTTTGATAGGACCACGAACATTGAAATCTATTTTTTTAGGGGTTGATTTGCACTTGATGTAAACTCTTGTTAAATTTCTTATCCACTAAACATCTTTCACTCAACTAATTTTGATTTATGATATATGATAGACCCTTCAACATGTCTTTTGTGCCATCATCTTTAAGTTGTTAAATTTTACATGCCCAAGTCTTATATGCAAAAACCAAGTTTCATTCTTCACACATGCATTTAGGCACATCCGTCTTTATATTTAGTTAGAATATTTTAATTTTTTTCATAACTACCTTTGCAATCACAACTTTTTTAGTTTTAAATAATGGCAAAGTATAATCCTTCATCTTAATCTTATCCCCTACGTCAATATTTATCTCAAGCTCAATAACTTACCTATCATCATTGGTATATAATAAGCATCACCAATAAATCAATGACTTCTATATTTTAATATAATCAAAATCATATCTCTTCCTTTGATGGGAATTTTTGAATCATTTTTAAAAATGATATTACCTTTAGTTGATTCATCAAGCTCTATGAACTTGTTTTATCTCCACATATGTGGTTGTTAGGGTCATTATCTAGATATCATATGTTCTTTTTATCTTGTATTCTCTCATTATGCACTGGTAATAGGGTGACTTCCTTTTGTTATTCCATCATAAGATTTGCATTTTCCTCAACTTCTTTAGTTGGATGCCAGCAATCCTTAGCATAATGACCTTATTTTTGACAATTATAACATTTAATTTTTGATTTGTTTTACTTGTTGTCAAATTTAGATTTTAGATTGCAACTGTTAGTTGAACTAATTGACTACTCTTCATTTATTCAACGGGTTGGCCTATTAAGGTAGAATAACCTCCTGTTTCTTTGTTTTGTTCAAGTCCTCTACCTCTTTTGGAACATTCAAAAATACTTTTATTTGAAAAAATATTTGCATACTTACATCTTCTTGAATCTTAATGACTCTTTCTTCATTGGTTTGTAATTTTTCCATGAGACCCTGTATTGAAATAATTTCCATATTTTATGACTCTTTTATCATGACCACCATATAATGGAACATCTTTTGCAGCAAGTGCAAGTTATTTTTTACCACACATGCCTCTTCTATCCTCTCTTCATATCTCTATTATATATAGCTATTAGTCTTGGAAGTATTTTGAAATATCCTTTTATTCAAACATATATAAAATTTCAAAGTCATCACCTAGTTCTTATAGATGACATTGTCAACTTCTTATTTTGATTCGTGGAAAACAATCTATGCATGTTTAGTGATGGTTGAGTTGACCACTATCTCAAAAGTGACTTTATCTATACATTGGCCAATGATTTTAAGTGTTTGTTGATCCTTTCTTAGTGTCTTTTGCATGATCTCTCTATCAGCTAAAGTCAACATTACTCCATCTATAGGCTTCTAAATTCTTTTCCAACCATCTTCTATACATCTTGGAAACTTAGCCAAACTCTTACTCGAATACAACATGATTTATAGTTGGTTTTTGAAAACTTAGGATATTGAAGTGGAAAGTTTTAATTGACCATGTTAAATATTCAAACTTAAGCCTTGATACCACTTATTACAAGAAAAGGATATAATGTGGTAACTAATTTATAAGAACAAACACATGAACAAAGCCTAAAGAATAAAAAGAAAAATGAGAGAAACAATATTTTTTATTAATAGTTTTCTCATAAAATACAATTTTGTAGCTCTTTTTTATATTTTTTTTATATCTCTCTACACTTGTGTATTATGCTTGTAATTATAAATTTATTTGTATGCATCAAGTCCTAGACAATTAATAACTTGAACTAGTAAAATTAAAGGAAATCAAAATGTAGTTAGGAATCTAAGATTCTAATGAAACAGAGATTGTAGTAAACCAGCCTATTACAATTCCTTCTTGTTCAAGGATTTCTCAATTAATAAAGATTTATTTTCTATTAAGTGATCCGCTGCTTCCATGAGCATGGCAAGTAACATGGAATAAGAACAAGAGCAGCTGTATTCATGGCAGCAACATGAATTGTATCAGAAACAGCCCATAGAATGCAAAATACAACCAGACAAAGAGGGCAATATCACAGCAGATGCATCAGAGACGTGACAAAGGAAGGAAAAAACCCAGATTGATTTGTTACAGTAATAGGTTTCTCAATATGTCTAATTTCTTATATTTTTGTTCGTGATTTTTTTTTAGAGGTCGTAAATATAGTTTGAAGATAAGAGGATGCTGCCCCTAGTTTCATGATGATCTCCTATTAGCTGAAAATGATTGTTTTTTTTTTTATCTCTTTTTGGCTATTTTTTTCTATTCAATAATAATGTAGTGTTGTCACTTCATTAATATACGGTGGTGTGGAGTTTGGTTTCATGGTTTTATAATTCCGGAGAAAACAAATCCTCATTAACAAGAAGCTTCAATAATTCACATACGTGTCCCGCAAAATAATAGTCGCAAAAAATGGTTTTATTTTCTTTTGCCAGAGTAGGTTAACGATCAGAACTATAAAAAGTAGATAATATTAGGGTTCTCTCTCTCTCTGCTCTTGCTTTCCCAGTGCAAACCCGCATTGAATGCCACGCGGTTTTGTGAGGCAGAAGAGGTATTGGCATAGCTGACTTTGGCTTGCCCCATGAGTAAATGCACCTGCTGTCATCTTTTGACTCTTTGGTGTATGCTTAATGCCTCTTTCAGGTCAGCTCCTCTCTCTCATGAGGGTCTTTTCCTATTTAATGAGACCAAGCTAGCTATCTTGGCCTTACATGCTTGCTCTATCTTTGGAAAAGATAAACGATTCCAAGAGAAGAGAAGAGTTAAAGCAAGGGTAGAGTTCTTAATCGAGAGAAAAAGTCCTGGAGGCTTACTTGTAGGAAGAAACAGAAAAAAAAAAGTGATCATGGGCAGACCACCTTGCTGTGACAAGATCGGAGTGAAGAAAGGACCATGGACTCCTGAAGAAGATATCATTTTGGTATCATATATTCAAGAACATGGTCCCGGAAATTGGAGAGCTGTGCCTACTAATACAGGTTAACAATTAATTATTGCTGTCTAGTTTTGGTTTAATACATTTTGGAGATAGCTAGGTGGTGTTATGCTTTTTTGGTTGATTGACTATTAGGGAAATGCAATTGAAAAAACTATATTCATGGTTTTGTTTTGCTATGTGGTGTTTCTTTCTGACCTAAATAATCTGTCGCCTTCTTTCACTATGGGGTTTTCAGGGTTGCTTAGATGCAGTAAGAGTTGCAGGCTGAGATGGACTAATTACCTCAGGCCAGGGATCAAACGTGGTAATTTTACCCATCACGAGGAGAAGATGATAATCCACCTCCAAGCCCTTCTAGGCAACAGGTAAATGCAAGCCCGTGTAGTTTTTCGGTCACTTCTATTCTGATCTGAGAAAAACATATCCTTAGTTTTACTGTAAACTTTTGGGCGACTTGAATTCGTTTCTGGAGAGGAATTAATGCGGGGCATTGATTATATTGCAGATGGGCTGCCATAGCTTCATACCTCCCTCAGAGAACAGATAATGACATTAAAAACTATTGGAACACACATTTGAAGAAGAAGTTAAAAAAGCTTCAAGCAGGGCAAGAAGGTCAGTCTAGAGACGGGTTATCAGTAACTGGTTCGCAGCAAATTTGTAGAGGCCAATGGGAGAGGAGGCTTCAAACTGATATCCACATGGCCAGGCAAGCTCTGTGCGAGGCCTTGTCTCCCGAGAAACCAGACAGCTTATCAACTGAGCTGAAGCCCTCCGGTGGGTGTGAAAAACAAGCTCCAGCATCACTCTATGCATCAAGCACTGAAAACATAGCTAAGTTGCTCAAAGGTTGGATGAGAAGCGGGCCTAAGCAGTCCCTGACAAACTCAACAACTACTCAGAATTCCTTGAACAATATGGCTGTAGCTGATTCACTGTCTAGTGAAGAGACTCTAAATAGAGCGGACAAAAATGGCACTGATTTGTCAGAGGCATTCGAATCACTCTTTGGTTTTGACTCTTTTGACTCTTCGAATTCAGATTTCTCCCAGTCTACGTCGCCTGATACTGGCCTTCTCCAAGAAGAAAGCAAGCCAAATCCCGGTGCTCAAGTGCCATTGTCGGTGATTGAGAGGTGGCTCTTTGATGAGGGAGCTATGCAAGGGATAGAGTACCTTAGTGAAGCACACTAGATGAAAATAATCTCTTGTTGTGAAGGGATTCCTTGTCGATGTACTTTGGGAATCATTGGCTTTTGATTTTGCTCTAGGCCTTGAAGAAATACATTTTCACAGTGGCCTTAGGATCAGTGTGAAGGTCTCAACTTTTACAGCTAGACCACAGACAGTGTAAATCTGAATTTATTACTATCTCATATTTTCTCGGTCAAGAATAAATATCTATAATATATATTCCGATCTTAATTTATTTCCTTTATTTCTAGTAAGGAAAAATCAACCATGAGACATGAAGGTCATTGAAAATTTCAAGGGATCATGCGTGGTTATACTTCTGTATCCCGACCTTAACTCTGATCTGCTAGCTAGGGATGTTTATATATTCCTGTAAACAAGCATGATAGTCTATGGAGTATAATATAACCCTAACATACTCCTCCTACATCGATTAGTTTGTGCAAGTGCAAGTCTGAGTCAGAGTTGGTAAATAAAATTAGACTATAGAGAGTATATATATTACTGTACCGTTAAGCCTTTAGGGTTCTTAGATTTTGTACGTGTTCTTCTTCTTCTTCTCCTTTATTGTGTGTGTGTGTATTTATAAGAGTATCAGTGAAAACACAACCATGCACCTCAGTAATACCAGAGGGCACGAGCTTTTATTTAATGGTTGCAATGAAGAATGAAAGCAGGACTTCATCTTTCTTGTGAGCTTGTGCATCCCAACTTGCCGAGAAGGGATGGGGAAAAGTCAACCACCATGCAGCTAGCATAATTATAACCAATTAAAGTTGTAATACTTCACGGCAGACTGCTACTTTTCAGCTGAATTTAATGTGAAATGAATATCTAACAGATTAATCAACCCGGGAGTCTTAGATATTGCCTCTGCGCAGATATAATTAGTAGTGAAGACTTGCATGTAAAGTCGTGATAGTTGATAGTAATTGACAATAAATAGAGACAAGCACTCTAAACTATACAGACAGAAGGACCTGTAGCCGCTGTCATATTAGAGTTCAGAGATGTGGAGAGGATGCACCGTAAAAGTAAGAGCAGCCCTATTTATATTTTGTATATCGAAGAAAATTTAGAATAATGAGGAGATTTAATCTAATCTAATATTTAGCCAATTTTTTCTATATGAATGAGTAGGGCGATATACAATAGTAATGGTGGAGATTTACAACATAGGAATATATATAATATTTCCTATTTAGTTATATTCTATAATACGCCCTCTCAAACTGAGGGTAGAGGATCAACCCGAAGCTTGAACCGAAAGCAGTAAACGAAGGAGAAGGAAGTGGTTTAGTGAAGACATCGGCAAGCTGGTCCTGAGAGGAAATAAAACGGATCTGGATCTCTTTCTTCGCAACTCTATCTCGGACAAAATAATAATCAATTTCAATATGTTTTGTGCTAGCATGAAAGACAGGATTTGCGGACAAATACGTGGCACCAAGGTTATCACACTAGATGATAGGAGCAAAATTTGTCAGAATCTAAAGCTAGATAATTTCAGCCGTGCCATCAGCTAAGGCTTTGTACTCATCTTCCGTCGAAGAGCGAGCAACAGTGTGTTGCTTACTTGATTTCCACAAAATCGGCGTCTGACCAAAGAACACAAGGTAGCCACCTGTAGATTTTCTATCCTCAATACTACCGGCCCAATCTGCATCTCTCAAACCATGTAAAGCAAAAGAAGAGCTACGAGTAATATGTAAACCATGTAATGCTATACCAAGAAGGTACCCCAAGATGCGTTTCACGGCAGCCCAATGAGATTCTGCGGGAGCATGCATAAACTGACATACCCGGTTAACAACAAAGCAAATATTCAGGCATGTCAAAAGTGAGATATTGGAGAGCACCAACAAGTTGCCTAAAACGAGTAGCATCAGGAAATAATGGATCTGGCATAATTGTGGCTTTGGATGTTGAAATAGGAGTATCAACAGGTTTACAGGATAACATACTAGCTCGCGTGAGAATGTCAAGTGTATACTTATGTTGGCAAAGCATAAGTCCTAGACTAGTAGACTTAACTTGAATACCCAAAAAATAATGAACATCACCCAAGTCCTGAAGTTTAAATTTTGAGATCAGTAGCTGAATGAGGCATTGTAGCAGAATAACATTATTACACGTAAGTAGAATATCATCAACATAAACCAAAAGATAGCAGATATATCTCCCAACCGAGAAGATAAATAATGAGGTATCCACTTTAAAAGCATGGAAACCAATGGATACTAGGAAGTCATTCAGACGAGTGTACCAAGCCCGCGGAGCCTGTTTTAAACCATATAGAGATTTATGCAATTGACACACATGACCTGGGAGAGCAGAATCAACAAAGTCTGGAGGTTGTTTCATGTAAACCTCTTCATCAAGGATGGCATTAAGAAAGGCATTATAAATGTCAAGCTGATGGATTTTCCAATCACTCGAAACTGCAATGGAGAGCACTAAGCATACCGTTGCCTATTTGATAACAGGACTAAAAGTTTTTGAGTAATCAATACCTTCTTGCTCAGTGAAGCCCCTAGCAACCAGACGCGCCTTATACTTCTCAATGCTACCATCAAATTTGCGTTTAATTTTGTAGACCCATCGACTACTATCTGATTTGCGTTTAATTTTGTAGACCCATCAACTACCAACAAAATTTATGGATGGATGAAATGACACTAAGGTCCATGTTTTGTTTGCACGTAGCACTTGAATTTCTTCACACACAACATTATGCCACGCCTCATATCTGTTAGCATCATTAAAAATAAGTGGCTAATGCGAGGGAGCAAAAACTGCCCGACTGAAGGGGACAACAAATGTGGTTGCCGTGGTGGTGGTCAGCATTGTCTTAGGCTGTCGCGGACGAAGCACCATGCGGTGTTTAGAAGCGGCGGGACATGGAGCAGTAGTACCTGTACCTGGAATGTGCTGAAGAGGATAAGAGGAAAGATCAACACATAATTTTAGACTAGGGGGTGAAACTTGGAGGGTGTTGGTCTGTACCGTAGACTGTGGTGAAATTGCTGTCGGACTAGAAGTTTCAGCTGCTGACCGAGGCTGTGCCACTCCTGAATCCTGCAAATCAAAAACTGTTCTTGCACAATAATCATTGGAAAAACAAGCACGTGGTGATAGTACGGTTGTGTGGGATGGTGAGACAGGGTCAACTGAAACAACGGGCAAGGGGACAGGCTAGGGAGATGCGACAAGAGGCGAAGGTGGGTTGTGATTTTTACCATTTTTGGAAGGAATGGGTTGAAAACATGGAGGAGGATGTAAGGATGGAAGATAGGTAGGTTGTGGGGGAGAAACCGGGGGTATTGTTACCTGTTCATATTTTCTAAAAGGAAAGAGACTTTCATGAAAACGAACATGACAGGAGACATAAACATGATTTAACTCTTAATCAAGACATTGATAACCAAGATGAGACAAGCTATAGCCTAAAAACACACAAGGAGAAGACCAAAAATCTAATTTATGAGGATGATAAGGATGTAAAAAAGGAAAACAAAGACACCCAAACGTATGTAGGAAGTTATAATCAGGAGTGCGATGAAAAAGACACGAAAAAGGAGATTTATTTTGAAGAAAATTAGTAGGCATGCGATTAATAAGATATACCGATGATTCCATACCATAGTTCTAAAAATGCAATGGGGCATTATACTGGCCTAAAAGGGTTAGGCTTGTTTCCACAATATATCGATGACGACATTCAACTGTGCCATTTTGTTCATGAGTATGAGGACAGATTAATCGATAGTGAATACCAATGGTTTAAAAAAATTTATTTAATTTTCTATATTCACCACCCCAATCAGTTTGAACGGATTTAATTTAAGAGAAAACTGACGCTCAACAGTTGTATGAAAACGTTGGAATGTAGAAAATACATCCGATTTCGCAACAAGCGACTAATACCAGACATATTTAGTGTGCGCATCAACAAATATAATAAAATAACAAAAACCATCAAAATAAAATATAGGAGTAGGGTGCCAAACATCACTAAAGATTAATTCAAGTGGGGTAGAAGTTTTGTGACCCGTCGGTCATAATGACAAACTGGATGATTTGTGTAACGGACATGCTTGACATTGAGTAAAAGATCGTATAGACGTACAAATAATTTTATTTTCAGAAACTAACATATTTAGAATACAAGGAATTGGATGACCTAAACGATGATGCCACAGGTTGGTAGTCGTGGAAATGCAAGGAGACCATAAATCTTGAGGAACTAACGTAGCCGAAGACTCGGAGAGAACATAAACACCATCATGACTCCGACCGGATAGAAGAACCTCCTTGGTGATGAGATCCTTCACATAAAACATAGAATGGTGAAATTCACGAAAAAATTTCTGAACAGATAACAATGGTTTTGTAATGTGAGGTACACGAAGAACAATAGTGAATGTAAACATGCATTTTGGGGAATGTAAAATAGTATGTCCACCATGGGATATGTCAAGGGCCTTACCATCACCAACATGCAAGAAATCATTGCCAAGATAAACTGCTGAATCAGTTAGAGTTGCAAGGTCAGGTGTGACATGTTGATTTGCACCGGTGTCCGGGATCCAGTCAGCAGCAGTACTTGCTGAATTTTGTAGTGCCAGATTGACACTATTTTGATGCTCATAGCCATGTTGCTAAAGTTAGGAGCACTGAGGAGTAGTGTGGCCAAATGTGTTGCACAACTGGCAATGGGAATTAGATCCCCTATTTCATTGCCAATTTCCTGCTAGTTGTTGTGTCTATTTTCTTTGATGGGAGTGTTATGGAAGTTATGAAAATTAGACCTGGAACCAGAATACCGAGAGCCTCTGTGATGGTTTTGTTGAGGATGCCAGCTGCCATAAGAACACCCCCTGTTGTGTCTGAACTGGGCAGAAGACTAACGTTTGGCGTGGGCAGCAATGGTGCATGAATGGCAGCAAGTCCCATAGACAAGTGAGAGGTTTTATGAACAAATTCATGAGTTAGCAAATGACTAAGCAAATCTGCGCATGGTAGAGGGTCTGCCCTTGTAATAAGACTTGTCACTAAGTCCTTAAATTCTCCGCGAAGTCCACGAATTACATATAGATTGAAATTGGTTAGCGAAATAGGTCGGCCAACTGCTGCTAGCTCATCAAATAAAGTCTTAGTTTTTTGCAAAAATTGAGTTACCGAATCATCACCTTGTATAAGGTCTTGAAGAGAACCATGAAGTTGCATAATATGGGAATTGGATGTAGAAGCTAGAGCTTGCTAGAGTGTGTGCCATACAGCACATGAGGTTGAACAATCAACAACAAGATGAAGAACTTCCATGGACAACGAAGAGAGCAAGGCACTTAGAATGAGTTGGTCTTGTTGTTTCCAATGAAGAAATGATTGAGATACCTGAAGAGAGAGACCATCGGCAACTATGGTATGTAAAGAGGGGTAGGAGTTTGAACCATCAACAAAGCCGAAAACTCATTGGCCTAAAAGATATGGTTTCATATGCATTCGCCAACACAAATAATTGGTGTTTGTCAATTTTAAAGAGATGACTTGATGAGTGTGGGGAGAGGGGCATAATTGCCACGGTAGAGGATGTAGAAGAGGCTAGCAATAGAGGAGCATTATTGGGGTTGAGAAGAGCATGGACAACATCTGTATTTTATGGCATTGGCATAGCTGATGCTAAAGAAGAAAGTGGTCTTGCGGTAGAAGTGCAGGAAGGCACAATAGGTGCTGCTACAGGGGAGGAGATGGCTGCCGGCTGAGAGGTATCCATTACTGAAAGGAGAATAGGTGTTTTAATTTATTTAGGCTCTAATACCGAATTGAGAATAATTGGGAGGCTTAACCTAATATATATGAGTAAAGCAATATACAATAGTAATGGTGGATATTTACCACATAGGAATATATACAACATTTCCTATTTAGTTACATTCTATAATAATGAATGTGCAATGCACACTTACTTTATTTTATTACAAATATTATAGTCTCTTAACAAAAACTAAATAATACTACTATTTATTCGTCTTTATTTTTTGTGGTTGCATATGGACTCGACGGTGCATGTCCATCTTACTTTTTGCACTTGACACTTTATAATTTTAAACAATCCCTTTAATTTCTAGATTTGATTCATCTTCTTTTGATTACTATTTTTCTATTTGAAATATTGTATAAATTTAAGATGTTTTAGTTTAAATGTCACTTTTCAAGTTTAATATCTTGATTCAATTACCACATGTCTAGAATTTTACAACTAATGAGTTTGAAAAATAAATCTAGGTTTAGGACATCACTTTTTTTTTAAAATAAGGTTTGAATAGTTTCTTCCTTCATATTTATTTATTTTTAACCATGATCCAGAATTTAATAGTTTTTTAAACTAAATTTTGAATAGTTTCTTCCTTCATATTTATTTAATTTTTTATCTATCATATTTGAACCTCTATTCTTGTAATTTCTTTTAGATGATTTTTAGTATTAAAGTTATTTTAGGTTTAGAAACTTCACATGGTTGCAAGAAAGGAAAGTAAACGGGACAGAAAGGAAAGGAAAGTAATTTTAGCTTGCAGAAAGGAAATGGAGAAAAAAGCAAAGTAAACGGGACAGAAAAGAAAGTGAGCGAGAAAGGAAATGAAAGTAATTTTAACTTGCAAATTAAAGATGCATTGTGATCGAAGAAGTTAAAATAGCGCGTTCTAAAAAAATGGATTGCAACGGACTTTCCAAAGGACAATCCGTTGCAAATGATTTTAAATTGCAATGGACTTTCCGTTGCAAAATTGCTTTCCAATGGACAATCCGTTGGAAATGATTTTAAATTGCAACTAACTTTCCTTTGCAAAATTAAATTTGCAATGGAATGTCCATTGCAATCAACTTTTTTTTATTATTCAGAATATATTAACAACGAAAAATCCGTTGCTAAACATGTGTGTCTTCATCAAGTTATTAGTCAAGCTATAAAGATCTATGCTTTTCGATGGATGCCTCTTTAATTTGCCCCGAGATCCATCCCGGCCATTAGGTTAGCTATTCTTTAAGAAAAAGGGTGCCCTTTCTCCTCCGGAAAACAGTGCACTCGCCGTCGCATTATTTGCCCAAAGAAACCGACAAAACTCCCTCACATCGATATCCCCTGAAACTGTTTCCGAAGTCATTTGTAAAATGAAAATAATAATTTGAAATGTGAATTACATTTTGAATGCTAATAGTAGTAAAAAAATACTTTTATTGTCAATTTGTATTTTCTATTATTTTTTTTTCCTAGGATAGAAGCCTAGAAGGGTCTGAGCTGGGCTTCCAGCCATCGTGGGCTAAAAGCCCAAAGGATATGGGCTTAGTTGGGTTTCCTGCCATCGTGGGCTGGAAGCCCACCTTTTTTGGGTCTGGGCCGACTTGTTAGCCTTGATGGGCTGAAATACGGCCCATCTTCTTGCATGTTCGTGCCAGGCACAAAAGACCGACCCAATCCACTTACGTTCGGCCCTGCATTAATAGTAGGACGACTACATCCCACTGCATGCTGGGTTGGGAGGTTGAAGGTGATGAATAGTAAGAATTTCAAATGTGGTGAAAGGTACACCTGTTGGTATGGTCGGGTACTGGAGGTCGAGGTGGTTGTCCATGTCGCGACGGCGATTTTTGTGACACGATTCGCGCCCCGCCATTCCCCTATTTAGGGGGAGAACAGCGCGCGGTGAAAATGAGGAGATTGTTTATGGTCGTAAAAATCACGACAATAAATATCGGGAGTCGCCACATAGTATTAAGGTCACTAGGAACCTATTGGTCTGCGAGAGTCTAGGGTAAGGGGACTTGTTGTGCGAAGGGAAGACGCATCACCCCCAGTGCACTCTACCTAAGGTAAGCTGCATTGTTGTTTGATTGTTTTTTTTCTAAATTAAAATTTTGCACTCCATTTTTCAAAGAAACAATTTTTTTTTGCTCTGCTGGTGTACTTTAAAATGTAATTTTACACCGCAGTTGAAGATCTTTTTTTATTTTAATCTACGGATGTACTTTACAATGTAAATTTACATCGCGAAAACAAAATAATTATTAAATCATTCTTGACATTTTGGACGACTTCCGATGGATAATTGTAAACCGGTTACAATATCCAAATTTTTCATTTTAAAATATGAAAAAAAAGATGCAACATATATCTTTTTTATGAAAAATACAATGAAAAAAGATTTGGAATTCAGCCATATGCAAGAAAACAAAATATATTTTTTGAAAAATTTTTTTAAAAGAAAAAAATATTTTTTATTATTATTTATTTATTTATTTATTTATTTTATTTCGGGCTGGGCTTGCAGCCTGATGGGCTGACAGCCCGTCCGATTCCGGTTGGGATTCCGGCCCGTGAGGTCGGAAGCCCAGGATGGCTTGACAGAGATTGGGCCGGGCACGAAGCCCGGCCCAATGAACCTGCGGGGAAGTGCAATATGCAGAAAGATGAACAGGAGATTGCAAATTGTTCAAGTGTGATGAAATGAGAAAGTGTTAATACCGTTGGGTAGAGGAGATCGAGGTGGTCCTTCCTGTCGTGGTGGTTTTGAAGTCGCTGAGTTGTTCCTGCCGTTTGCAGAAAGATGAACCCAAGGAGGTCTGTGGCGGCCGGAATGAGGGTTTGAAGTCGCTGAGTTGTTCCTGCCGTTTGCCCTCTGTCTCTTCGCTGCTCATCGCCGGAGAAGAAAGGAGACGGCTGGGATGCTGTCTTGATGAGAGAGGAGTTGCTTCGCCGTCGGGGAGAGGAGTTGCACCGTTGGGGCTGTCAAGTGGAGAAAAAGAAGGAGTTGCACTGTCATTTTTTAGAGAGAGAGAGCCATGTCGGGGAGAGAGAGAGATGGAAAATTTGTAAACCGAGAGGAATGAAGATCAATTATGTTTTCTACGAAAATTTTCTCTTTTTTTTTTTGCTTTTTCTCTGGTTTTTTTCCTTAGAAATCCACCCTCCTTTCACTGCAACTCATCTTCTCCCGTCTCCTCTCTATCTCATTTTTTTTCTCTGTCTCTGCTCTCTGTCTCTCTTCCTCTTCTTCTCCTCTGTCCTCAGTTTCTCTTCTGTTCTTCTTTGCAAGTTTTCATTTTTCTCTCAGTTTTTTTTCAATCTACTACTTCTCCTCCAGCTCTCTCTCTTTTCCTCTCTCTGCTCGTCTCCTCCTCTGCCTCGAGCCTTCTTCTCCGTGATGCCCTCAGCTCTCTTCTCCTCTCCTCCTTCTCTATGTCCTCTTCTGCTTCGTTCGCATGGCTATTTATAGCCATGCTGGTATGCTACAGTGTTTCAAACACTGTGGCTGCCATGTGCAGAACGTAAAAAATTTGACACTTTCGGCTAGTGGGTTGTTGGTGAATGTATTTGGTCCTTCAATTTGCGTGTCTTTTTATTTTGGTCCCTTCCTTTTGTTTTATGCAATTTGACCCTCAATTGAGCATTAATTTCTCAATTGTCTTCAATTTGACCCCTAATTTTGCACAATTAACTTGAAACAAATTCAATTGGGTCTCCAAAAATTCCAATCTTCTAAATTGAACCCAAATTAAATTCAAGAATTTGAGTTTTTGTCAATTAAGCACGTAATAAAATTAATTTGATCAATTTAAAGCATAATTAAGTCCTTGCACTTAATTAAATTCTTCAATTGGACCCTAAATTAATTCTCAAACATAATAATATTTTGAATTAGCCCATGATTAAATCAACTTGGTTTATAAAAAATATAATTATGATTTTTGACTTAATGTTTACCTCGAATTTGTATTTTTTTTCATTTTTGGGCGCAACAGGGATATGATTTAGCTCAACAAATATTCAAGATTTTCACCACAATTTTTCTAACAACACAAAACCACTTTTATTTTATTTTTGTTATTCTTATTTTATTTTGGGGAGTAACCCAAAAATTGGGTTACGACAGTCCAAGTGGTTATGGCGTCGTCAACGGTGGCATATGGTGGCCGGAGGAGGCGTTGGAAGTCGCCGGTCTACTACTGGTTTGAGCTCGTTGTTACTGCTACTACACTCGTCGGAGCTGAAGAACAAGCTGGACCTAATGGTGGTCACGGTGAGCTACAAGTGGTGGCTTTCAGGCTGCTGATCGGGGACAGAGATAGTGGCTACTTCACTACTGTTTTTCGAGAGAGAGAGAGAAGCGATCGGGGAGAGAGAACAGCTGCAACGGGGAGCTGTTACGCAAAACTTTTCACTCGTTTCTTGTCCTTCTTTCTTTCATGTCACTCTTTGTTCTGTTTTCTTCCCTCTTTTTCTCTTCCACTCTCAGTGTTCTCCTAGATTTTCTTCTTCCTTTCATGTTACTCTCTGTTTGTCACTTCCGTTTTTTTCTCTCTGCGTAAAAGTCCCCTTCTATTTATAGGGCAACCTCCTCGGCAAATTTTGCAGAGGCTGCAGCCTCTATAAATTTGTTGCAGAGGATGCCTTTGCAAATTTGTTGCAGAGGTTACATCTGCAAAGAATTTGCAGAAAGGCCGTGGGTTGCCATGGCTGTATTGTCTTTACAATTTGGTCCTTCAATGTTTGATTGGTTCAATTACACCCCCAATTAGTTTTAAAGTTTTAATTTTATGCAATTGTATCCCCGTCAAAATTTCAACAACAACCTTAAATGTGCCTGCCTTTTTATTTTGTTCTCTAGTTTCCGATTTGCTCGATTTAAACCTTAATTAACTATTGGATTCTCAATTTGTTTAATTTGGCCCTGATCCCCTGATTTCGTATTATTGACTTAAAAATTCAAATTGGTCTTCGAAAACTCCATTCTCATCAATTGAGCCCGAATTAAAATTATTTTGACCAATTTAAAGTATAATTAAGTCCTTGGATTAATTAAATCCTTCAATTGGACCTTAAATTAATTCCCGATCATAATTAAACTTTAAATTTTTCTATGATTAACTCGAATCAACCCATAAAAAATATAATTATGTCGTTTTACTTAGTATTTACACAGATTCATCCAATGATAAATTATTTTTTCCTTAAATCTGTATTTTCTCTATTTTTGGAACCAAAGAGATATAATTGGACTCTCGAAAATAACCAACATTGCTACATTGATTTTTCTACCCATGCAAGCTCCTTTTATTTTATTTTATTTTCATTTTATTTTATTTTAGGGAGTACCCCAAAAATTGGGTTACGACAGGAAGGATTTTGTGATTCGTATACTCTTACGGGAAACTGTGAATATTAGCTACATGTATGGGTATTGTCAAGTAAATATTGAAGGGTATGAAATGAAAGTAAATTTAATATGATTTTGATGTAATATTAGTATATAGATTGTTTTTCTAAACCATATCATTCCTGGTAGGAAAAGATGTATAACTCATTTAGCAAATGTAATAGATGTTGAGAATAATGGATGTTGAGAAGAAAGAATTGGAGTTGGAAAGTATCCATGTACTGAATTAACTTCTTGATGTCTTTCCAAAGGAGTTATTGGGGTTGCCACATATTAAGGAGATGAAGTTTCCATTGAAACTTTACCTAGAACAACTCCTATATCATATACAAGCTATAGGATGGATGTTATGGAATTGGTGGAACCAAAGGTACGACTATCCATCCAAGTGTCTCACTTTGGGGATCCCTATGATTATTTTTTAAAACAAAAAATCGATATATTGACATTTCATTGACTATAGACAGTTGAAAAAAGTGATAACAAAAACCTTCTTTCACAAATAAATGATTTATATGATCAATTAAAGAGGACACAAGTGTTAAAAAATATATATTTGAGATCAATATACCATCCATTTAGGATAAAGGAACAAGATATCCAAAAAAATAGCTTTTAAACATGTTATGGAAATTAAAAAAAAATAGTGATGCCTTTAAGGTTAATTATTGCCCCAAAGATGTCATGTACTTGATTAATTGGATCTTCGAACCATAAACATATTGTGGTTCTTATTGATAACATCTTGATGTATTCATACTCAATAGAACATGAACATTTGATAGAGGTGCTATAAACTTTGAGGAAAAATAAGTTATATTTAAAGTTAAACAAATGTGAATTTCGGCTAAAGAAAATAATATTTCTAGGTCATGTGATGTTGGAAAAGGGTATCTATATGGGTGTCGTAACCCAATTTTTGGGTTACTCGGCAAAATAAAATAAAAATAAAAATAATAAAATAAAAAGGGTTTTGGCGTCGGTGATAAATCACAATGAAAATTTTGAATATTTTTGGAGTCAAATCGTATCTCTTTTGTGCCCAAAAATGAGAGAAAATACAAACTCACAGTAAAAATTAAGTCAAAAATCATAATTATATTTTAAATAAGCCAATTTGATATAATCATGGGCTAATTTAAAGTATTGTTATATTTGAGAAATAATTTAGGGTCCAATTGTAGAATTTAATTAAGTGCAAGGACTTAATTATGCTTTAATTAAGGGATTAATTGATGAAAAATTGAATTCTCAAGTTTCATTCGACCCAATTGAAAAAATCATAATTTTTGGAGATCAAATTGAATTTTTTTCAAGCTAATTACAAAAATTAAGGGTAAAATTGAAAACAATTAAGAGTTTAATTATCAATTAAGGGTCAAATTGCGTAAATCAGGGTAAGGGACCAAAGTGAAAAAAACGCTCAAAGTCAAGTTTAATGTTGAAATTCGGCTAGGGGTACAATTGCACAAAATTGAAAGTTTAAAACCAATTGAGGATGCAATTGAAACAATGATAAATTGAAGGACCACATTGCACTTTCACCTTACCCAAAAAAGTGCACCAGTCACCACCTTTTGCACCTCTCCCCGACAGCCGCATGAGCGCCCACGAACAACCCAATGTCGACCAACCACCATCGCAGGCACGCTAGCCACCACGCTGCTGACATCTAGACGCCATTAACAGGCCGAGCATGTCTATAAAAGGCCAGCATACACGACGGTTAGGAGGGGGAAGAAATGGGGGGAAAAAACCTGCAGAGAAGAAAAAATAGAAGGTAAATTTAACAGAGAAGAGGAAAAGTGAAAAACGCGAGAGAGGAAAGAAAAAAAGAGAAGAAATAGGGGAAAAGAAGAGACAAAAATTGTAGACTTCTTTCTACAAAACATCCCCTTTCTTCTCTCTCTCTCCACCATTTCTGGCAAACCGACCGCCCAATACACCTCTCGTCATCGCCGTGAACCTCCCCTCTTCACCAAGAACATAAACACATCTTCAGGCGAGTCCCCGATGACGTTTCCCTGTAGCTTCTGTTGACGACGCCACCACGATAGAAATCATCACCTCGATCTCCTCTATCCAATGGTACTACTAGGTACACCTTTCATTACAGTCAAAAATTTACCGTTCAATCATCTTCTTCCTCTCGATTGGCTGCATGCAATGGGACTTAATTTACGTCCCACTGTTCATGCAGCCCGGGCCAGCATTGTGGTGGGTTGGGCACTGTTCGCGGCCCAAGTTCTGAGGAAGGGGGGCTTCCAGCCCACAACCTTCTAAGCTTCCGTCTCATAAGGGCAGGAATCCCAGTCCACTAAAACTGGGTTGTCAGCTAACTATGGCTGACAACCCAACCCATAAATAAATAATAAAAAAATAAAAAATAAATAAATAATTTAAAAAATATATTTTTTAAAATGTTTTTGAAATATATATATATTATTACAAAGAAAATCAAAATATAAAATGTGTTTTTGTGCATACGGCTGGATTCCAAAGCTTTTCTCATTGTATTTTTTTGTAAAAAATATGTTGCATATTTTTCGATATTCTTAAAACAAAAATTTGGATATCGTAACCAGTTTGAGATTATCCATTGGTATTCGGCCAAAATGTCAAAAATAATTTAACAATTTTTCTGGTTAAGCTTTTGTTGTGTAAATTTACATTGTAAAATACACCCGCAAATAAATTTTTTTTTACTATGGTGTAAAATTATATTGTATAACGCATTCGAAGATATAAAAAATATTTTTAACTATAGTGTAAACTTATATTATAAAGTACATCCGTAGATAAAAAAAGGTTGTAACTGCGGTGTAAAATTACATTGTAAAGTACCCCCGCAGACAATTTTTTTTAATACAGTGTAAAAATTTTAACCTAGAAAAAACAATAAAACAACAATGCAACTTACCTTAGGTTGGGTGCACTAGGGGTCATGCGTGTTCCTCTTGCACAACAAGTCCCATTATCTAGACTCTCACAGACCAATAGGTTACTAGTGACTTTAATACTAGGTGGGGACTCCTAATACTTATAGTCATAAATTTTACGACTATACACAACCCTATATTTCACCGTGCGCTGTTGTCTCCCCGATCCGCGGGGTGTAGGCAGGGCGCGAAGCGCGTCCAAATATCGTTGTCGCGACAATGGGTTCTAAAAAATTAGAAATTGTGTTGAAATGGAAAAACCTACATATGTAACTATAATGCATTGTTTCCTAGGGATGGGATGGTATTACAAAAGATTTATAAGAAAAAAAATCAACTATAGCTTCTCCAATGACACAATTAATTAGAAAAAAAAATTTAGATTTGAATGGTTGTAGGAGTAAAGACAATGTCCAAGAATTGAGAAAAAAAAAGACTAACTTTAGCTCTAGTGTTGACATTGTCTAAAAGACAACAAGTATTGATAGTTTATAGTTGTGTGTACTTATGCAATATGGTAAAGTAATTTTATATGCTTTTAGACAATTGAAGCTACATGGGGTGAATCTAGTGCATGACTTGGGGTTGGCAGTTGTGGTATTTTGTTTGAAGGTATCGAGGCATTACTTGTATGGGCACAAAAACAAATCTTTATAAATTATATAAATTTAAAATAATTGATGTAATAAAATAGTTAAATATGAGGTAAAGGAGATGGATGGAATTCATTAAAGATTATGATTATATAATTGATTCTCACCCAAGAAAAAAACAAAGTAGTGGACAATGCAAGAAGTTAGAAAAACAAGGTCATTATTTGAGGTATAATGGTGAGAAGGTCTTGTTTCTTCATGGAATCTATCTATTGGAAGAATTCATGTTTCTCCAATATGAGCTCTTTTTCTATTGAAATTTGGTAGATGATAGGTCTTTGAGTCGAAATCCAACAAAATTGATCTTTTATCATATGTACTTCTATACCTCAAGATATTTAAGTCAGAATGATAAAAGAGCAATACTTGTGGTATGCAAGATTTGACTTTGAAGGAAATGATTTCGTGTACTTTCTTAAGTTATTTTCCTTTGTATATATTTCCAAAAAGGTATGAATGTTAGCTTTCATTGGCATTGGAATCACCTCATTTCAAGTGAAGATCAAATCTATGATTACATCCAATTTATTCATTTTTGAATCTTTCATCCAAAAACACCTTCAAAATATAAAACAAAAAATGTCAAGGAATTTTATATATAAAACATAGGCAAACCATTTGGTAAATATGTGTAAAACTATCGAATAATATGGTTACATCAAATACTCCACACTTAGCATTTGCTCATCTTCAAGAAATGAGAGATAAAATCAAAATGAATTCAAATTAAATAAAATTAGTATGATTAGTCTCTTAATCTCTTATCAATGTCAAAGAATATATACATTATTAACAAGAATTCAATCAAGAAGAATCAAGTATATAAATGTTCATGAATTTATTTACACGTAAACTTCAAAACTCAATTGATTGTTGGGATTTAAATGAAACCTATGTCATGCCAAAGGGATAGGTCCTCTTATTGATATACATTCCAATACTCACGTGTTTACGGCTTATGTATTTAAATCTCTCAAATTTAATAAATGAATTTGTTCTACCATAAACTTGCTCTTCAATATCATCTCCTTTACCAACACATTACAAACAATGTATGAATAAAAAAGTCTTACTTTTCGGTTGTAATGGTGAAAGGTTAAGGCCAGGTATAAGAAAGTAAAAAAAAAGGCTAAAATTAAAGGAAGTTGAACATTTTAAAAAATGATCTTTTGAAACAAGATATCTAATCAAATAACACAAATTTTTATTTTTAATCACCAATGCTTAACTTCTTTCGATTTCAAGCTCTGTCAACATGAACTATTAAGAAAATAGAGGAACACACTTTTTTTACTCTTGACAACTTGCCCATATTTTCATCAAGAATAACTTGTTTTTCACAAAATTTCAATTATAATCTCATGATATATCAATAAGCACATGCTCTACTAATCATTGGCCAAGAAAAAAAGGAAAACACATAAAAAGGGAAGGCTTATATATTGATAAAGCAAAGAAAAAGATAATAAATCACAAAGGAGACTCACTAAAGATAATATACTTTAAGTTGACTTTTTGGTTCAAGTGGTTAAAATTCTTAATGCCTTTATCATCTTCATGAGCCTAGCTAATTCTAGAGATAGACAAAAAAATCAACGACTATTTATATGTCCCCTTGAGTTTTATACACTTTGAAAGTAGAATTTATCTTATGGGGATATTCATAATGAATTATATTTCTAGCGTAGAGTTTCATACATTTTGTAAGTTAAAAATGATAAGAGGATAAACTTGTTTCTAAAATATGAAGAGCAATAGATCCTCTTACTTAAGTTGTATCTCTATCCTAGAAAACCAACCTTGATAATTTATATAGCCATGGTGGAAACAAAAGTTTATATTGCATAGTCCAGCTAGCTCCTACTTTGAAGTAGTGGAAGAAAAGTTGGAGGGTTAAATGGCTTAAATTTAATGTCTCTAGGCGGTAGATAGAGACGAGAAATGTAGTTTCATAATTTCCTGTTACTATGTGAAATTGATCTGATCGCTTCCAATTAGTCCTTGAAAGCTAAGGTGAAATATCTCTCTCTCTTTTATAGTGAAGGCGAAATCAGATTAATTTAGGGTAAACAGCATGTGCACGTATGTAATGTGGTCCAGGCAGAAAATGGCATCTTGCAGAAATCTGAAAGCAAGTTTTCTTCAGCAATAAATGATTTTGACAAGTCCATCGCATAATGTGTGTGAAAGATTTTGTGAGAGGCCGGGTAAGAGATTCTTGGAGGTGAAGTTGCATCAATCAACACCAACTTCCTTAGTTAAATCAGCATACCCACAAAATCAATATTATTGTTTAATTTCATTAGTTACTTGTTTTTGTCAGCTCTAATGCCAAATTCATAAGGATTTGAAAATTACAACCTGTTTCACAATGTTATAGAGTTTGTTTTTTCAAACATTAATTATTTAATAATACATCAAAATAATTTTTTTTTATATCAATACATCAAAACAATATGAAAAATACCAAATTTTTAAAAATTAACATAACAATTTAAAAAATTTTCAGAAATATCTTTGCAACACATTTCCAAACTCAGTCTTGTTTGAGTTACCAACATGTGAACATATAATTTCACTCACAATACCAACATCATCAGAAAGTGCAGTATAATGGTATTTTTAAGACACTATTTCTACTTTCAATCTATCGCTATGAATTTTACCAACACACTTTCAGACAAGTAGTTCATTGAAAAAAAACTCTCATTTGTGATTTTAATTTGTCTATTAAAGACTTGCTCAATAATAAAATTTGCGATAGATTTACTAATGGTAAGAGCACAATCAACCATCAATGAATATGTGAAATATCATCGATGAGGAAACTATAAGTAATTCCATCAAAGATTTTTTTTCTTGGTCTATACTTCCCTCAATGATTTGACATATAACCGACAAAAAAGACTGTACGGAATTCCAAAGATGATTAAATAATGATAATATTTGTAGTATTCTTTTCCAACTTTTTGGAATATATTAAGGGAACTCATTTGTAGGTAAAAATATTAGTAATAATTGAAATATATATATATATTAAATATGTTAAACACTATTATAAAATAATTAAAATAAATTAAATTAATATAAAGATAAAATATTTCTACAAATTTAAATATTTATAAGTTCAAATATAATTAGAGGTGTTAGAAGAGGAGGAGGAGGTTGGTGTGCGCTGAGACCAAAGTTGGAGCGTAGATGTTTATCATGCCTAACATGTTAATTGCCCCGAGAAACACTCTTCTTGATACCGCTTTTGTGAGTACATTTGTCAGCTGACTTCTGACCTTACAAACGGAAATTGTATAATTTTCTGATCAAGGTTTTCTTTAATAAAATGTCGATCGACTTCAACATGTTTGGTACGATCATGTTGTACAGGGTTGTGTGCAATTTCGATGGTTGCTTTATTATAGCAGCATAAACTCATGGATGACCCATAATCAACTCCCAATTCTTGTAACACGTGCTTTATCTATAACAACTCGCACACACCATGAGCCATACCTCGGTATTCTGCCTCCGCACTTGATATGGCGACCACTTTCTATTTCTTGCTTCTCCAAGTTACAAGGTTACCTTCTACAAAGGTAACGTACCCTAACGTCGATCTCCTATCTGTCTGATCTCCTGCCCAGTCTGAGTCTGTGTACCATTTAATTTCATGAACTTTATTTTTTATGAATAGTAGTCCTCTTCCCGGTGCACTCTTCAAATATTTAATATCTAATATACTGCTTCCATATGCTCCTCTCCTAATGAGTGCATGAATTGGCTCACCACACTGACTGCATATGTTATGTATGGTCTCGTATGTGATAAGTATATCAGTTTCCCGACTAACTGTTGGGAACGTCCTTTATCCGCTGACGTTTGATTATCTGACTCTCTTAGCTTGTGGTTCATCTCCATCAGTGTATCAGCTAGTTTACATGCCAGCATTCTGGTTTCTGTTAATAAGTCTAACACATATTTCCACTGTGATAGACATATCCTAGTTCTTGTCCTTGAAACTTCAACCCCCAAGAAATACTTCAGTTGTCCCACATCTTTCATTTCAAATTTCAAAGCTAGAAATTGTTGTAGCGATTTTCTTTCTTCTAGATCATATCCTGTTAGGATCATGTCATCCACATACACTATCAAAGCTGTAGTCTTCCCTTCCTGGTGTTTTATAAACAAAGTATGATCGAAGTTACTTTTCTAATAGCCAAATTCCTTCATTGTGGAAGAGAATCTTCTAAACCAAGCTTAGGGTGACAGTTTTAGACCATATAATGCCTTCTTCAACTTGTATACCTTGCTTATACTTGGGGATTAACCTTTAGCTATGGGTGGTAAATCCATATAGACTTCTTCTTCAAGGTCTCCATTGAGAAAGGCGTTATTGACATCAAATTGTTCAATGCCCAATCTTGGTTTACCGCTAAAGCTATGAGGATGCGGATGGTGTTGATTTTTGCAACTGGGGCAAAGGTCTCCTGATAGTCTATTCCATATTTCTATGTATATCCCTTTGCCACTAACCTTGCTTTGTACCTGTCTATAATGCCATCCGCATTTAGTTTAACTGTGAAGACCCATTTGCATCCACTAGTCTTCTTCCCCTCGAGTAGTGGACACAACTCCCAAGTGTTATTCTTTTGGAGTGCTTCTAGTTCTTCATTTATTTCCACCATCCACTTTGGATCTTCTAATGCATCTTGTACATTACTAGGAATAGGTATAGTAGATAATTGATTAACAGTTAATGCATAAGAACTTGACAACCTATGGGAAGAGACATAATCATTGATTGGGTATTTAGTCTTATTTTTCAAATCAGATTCATATTGTTTTTTCGGGACTCCTCTATTTGACCTCTGCGGGTATTTATTTGCTTTATTTTCAACAATAATAGGAATTTTATTATCAAAAATAGGAAGGATAGGATTTTGATTTACTTGAGGAAGGACATTCTGGGTTAATTTTTGGTTAATGGTGTAGACATTTGCAACTTTGATGATAAAGGGGGGTTATTGCTCGGGAGATTCTAATCAGTGCAAGGATCCAAATCCTCACTGTCGCAAGGAGCTACACTATTTTCCCTTGTTTTGTTAGAAAAATTCTCAGTCATTCTTCCATTTTCCTCTACTTCAAATAGATCGTCCTTCTCTTCCTTGTTTCTCTTCCCTTAAAGAGATGACCCAGAAACTCCCCCTGAGTAATAGGATTCCATTTAATCAAAGGAGGTATCCAAGGTCACATGTAAATTTGGGTGTAGAGGATCATCACACCGGTACCCTTTCTGAAATTCTGAGTATGCAACAAAAACACAAGATGGTGTGCAATTGATCAAGTAACATCGGTACCCTTAACTCACGGGTCCAGTTTATTCCGCAGAACCTTAGGTATGTAAACATAGACTGTACATCCAAAAATTCTCGGTTCCAGGTTCAGTAAATGAGGGATGGATAGCAAGGATTCCATCTTTAGTTAAGGAGTTTGAAAATGGATAATACAGGATGGTGTGCAATTGATCAAGTAGGCTATTGATTTTACTACTTCACCCCAATAAAACTTGGGCATATTCACACCGAATAATGAGGCATAGAAGACTTCCAAAATCTGTCTATTTTTTCGCTCGGCTAGCCCATTTTGTTGTGGAGTATAGGTGCATGAAGTTTGGTGTCGAATTCCAAGTTTGTCCAAGAATGTACCTAAAATTTTATCCATAAACTTCGTACCATTATCTGATTGCAGTGTACGAATCGACCTCTGGTATTGGTTTATCACCATTTTATAAATTCTGGAAAAGCTATACTTACATCGCTCTTATTCTAAAAGAGAGAAATCTAAGTCATCCGAGTACACTTATCAATAAATTTAACCAAATAACAAGAGTGTGAAAATGACGGGACCTTTGTAGGACCCTAAATATCAGAATGAATAACTGCAAACGGTTCTGAGCTTTTATTCAAACTTTGTAAATAAGGGATACAGTGTTTTTTGGCCAGTTCATAAATTTCATATTTAAACTCTAAATTACTGATATTTGAGAACAGAAGTGGTTTTAAATTCTTAAGATATCTAAAAGATAGATGTATAAGCCTTCGATGCCATAACCATACGAGTGCTTCAGCTTTTTCCTTATTGTTTGCCTGATGTGTTTGACTGAGTTTCCCCCCTCCCTTTTCGGTTAACTCCAGATAATAAAGATTATTCTGTCTAACACCATAACCAAGAATCTTCTGAGTCAGAATTTCCTGAAACACAAAAGAAAGGCCAAAATGTTATAGTGCATGACAGTGTAGAACTAATTTGGCTAACCGACAGGAGGTTGTATTCGAGTGATGGAACAACAAGAACAATATCCAAGGTGAGGGAATCATTCAAGTTTACAGATCCTGATTCGGTAATCGGAGACATACTACCATTTGCGGTACAAATAATTGAGTGAGAGGAAGGTTTTGAGGAATTTAAGTTACCAGGAACTTTAGTCATATGTTCGGATACACCTGTATCAATAATCCAAGAACTAATCTTAGTAATAACAAAGAGTGCACAAGTTTTACCAATTATAACTAGATGAGCCACAATTGCTGTGGGCTATGCCAGATCTGATTCCGTCAGATGGATCCAAGGTTTTCAGATATTTTTCCGAGGTTTTTTCATAAAGTCCCACCAGTCCGGATAGCCAATAATTTCATAACACCTCTGTTTTGAATGTCCCTTTTCACTGCAATGAGAACAAATCAGTCCACCAGTATTTTTGTATTTTTGGTCAAACTGGTCAGTCGAAACCCAGTCAGCTATAAAAGGCAAAATATTTATTCCTAATTATTCATCTCTCTCTCCCCGCACAGCCCCCCCTCCTTGTCTCTCCTTCCCCGAGCTCTCCTCCTGGCTAATGGTACCTCGTCACCATCGCTGATTGCTCGGGAAAACCTGGGGGCTACCATTTCCGGCCATGATCGTCTTTTGGGAGTGTTCTCTCCGAACACATGTATATGCTCCCTCATGATCGAGTTGTGGTCCTTTCGAAGGATCTCCCCATGGATTTTCTTGAACCCAGGGTTAAGACCACTGAGAAAGATGTGGACCCTAAGTTGAGCCATGGCCGAGTGGTGGTAACGTCGACTGTCCTGGCCTTGTAGTCCGACCGTCAATTTCCTGGAAGATGGATAGTGGTCGTCCATTTTGACGGGTATTGAATGAGCTTTGATTTAGTTCGAAGAGGCAAGTTGCATCGAAGCCGTCATAGAAGGTTCGCCTGACGGCATCCCAAATCTCCTTGGCCATCAGGAGGCAGTGAACCTCTCCATCAAGGACGAGGTCATGGAGTCGATTGGCCAACATTTGACTTGATGATTCTCGATAACCCAAGAATCCAGTCATGGGTTGCCTGATTCAGGCTTCACAATGTCTCCAGTAAAGTATCCCAACTTGTTTCGAGTTCCAATTCTCATTTCGATGAGTTTTGACCAGAACCTAAAATTGGTTTCATTTAGGATAATGTTCAATGTGAATGCCGAGTTGTCTAAGGATGGGGTCAATGAGGTTAGTGGATTCATGGAATTAATTTCCATTTTGTTGTGTTTTGGTTTCTGTGAAATCTGGGAATTCTGGGTTTGAAATCTGTTTGGGTTGATTGTTGTGTTTAGGTTTGATTTTTTGGGGCTAGGGTTCTTGGAAAAGAAAAATTGATTGGAAAAATAGAGGTTTCAAATTTTTGGGTTTCAAAATGAGATTCAAATTCTAGGTTTTCGAATTTTTGGGTTTCTGGGAAAATTTTGGGTGTTTGGTTGTTGCGAAAATCTAGGTTTCTAGTGAAAAATTGTGCGTGTTTTTTTGTTGGGAAAATTTGGGTTTCTGGGGAAAATATGGGTGTTTGTTTGCTGGGAAAATTTGATTTCTAGGGAAAATTCTGGGGAGAAAAAATAAACTTTGGGTTTTTGATAATACGAGGAAAAATAATACGAATTCAGATTCAAATAATTTGCTTCAATCTCTCGGTCTCACTTGTTTTCTTTTACTGTGCAAATCAACTATATATAGGGGCTATTCTCACTACAGTACAAATAACATACAAATAATCCCTAACACTACTGGACAAAGAGTTTAGTTATAAAAATTGCTTTGAGTCAATTAGAGTAAGTATTTTTAAAAATTGCTAAAAAGAAATTTAATACTACTTAAGATTAAAAAAAATACAAAATACCATAATAAAATTGTTGACATGCATTTTGAGCTTTGATCCTGAACCCAAGTAGTTGTACAAAATAATTTACCTCTGATTTTGGATTGAGAATAATATAAATAATATTTTGAAGTCTCGAATAATAATTTATGTTTTTCAATAAAATGATTCTTGACAAATTTCAATAACAGGATTTCAATGAATTCTCTTTATTTTTCTTATGGTAGGGAAGTCGATGGGGTAACTAAGCCTGCTTTCAAAAAATAGGGAAAAGGCAAGAAATCGATGCTGCTAGATGCCTATAAATCACTTCCCCAAAGTTTATTAGGACAATTTGAACTTCAAATCACATCAAAAGTTTGGTATAGATTTGAGTTTTTTTCTTCAAACTATGAAAAAAAAAATGATACAACTGAAAAATATTTTTTAAATTAACAAAATTATGCAATCCATGAAGTACATGTAGGTACTTGCGTAACTATTTAGTAGAAGTAAATAAATTGTTTTTTCTTTGAGTCTCTTTGCAATCAATGAAGTTTGATGAATGACACAATAAACTTATCCATGGGTCACAATGGATCAAATCAAAAGTTAAATTTTAGCATTCATAAAAAGAATATACAAATATTTTTGGCTTTTTAACATAAGAAAAAACTAATTGCAAACTTAAAATTTTTAAACTCAATAATATATTGAAATATTAACTTATTTCAATATATATTGTTAACTTGGTCCAAACTCAATTAGATTTTAACTTATTTATTAAAATATTGAGATATTGATATTTTGGATAGAATTAGATTAGCTTGCTATACCCATAAACTAGACATGAACTTGGTTAAATTAGCTTTAATTTTTTAAAAAATATCTCTTATTTAAATATATGATAATATAAAGAGAAACACACTAGAAAGAGATCTAAAAGGTTTTTAAAAACAAAATCTTAAGGGTTGGACAAAAAAAAGTATCTATTAGTGAAAGCCTCAACAAGATTGGCACATATCTTTTTTCTTGAGATTAAGAAATAACCAACAGTTTTTAGCCAAGTGTTCCTTCTTGTTGTAGAGTTGGCAATGGACTAGAAAAAATTTGGATTTTTAGGTAGAGGGAGGTTTGGGATTTCCTCTATTGGTGCTTTTTAATCTGATGGAAGAATGATGTTAGGCATAAAACACTGAGTGGGTAGATTGCTAATACACCGATTTTTCAAAATCTCATGGCTCAAAGCTTTTGGGATGATATCTGTAAAAGAAGGTAAAGAAAATTGGGAAAGCATTGTTCTTGAGAAGATTTTCTAATCAGGACCTAAAGCTCTTAAGAACCACTTAACTTTATCTACTTTATCGATGGGTTGACTAATTGTTGCTAGTTGAACAGAAAGGCCTTTGAAGAGGCAAGAAAAATCAGCCACTGATTTTCAGTTGGAGCTTGTCCTTGATTTGAAGTTAACAAGTGTTCGATCTGTGAGAGAAAGAGGTTTCAAGATAGTCTAAGCCTAATGAGCATGTTTCAAACCAAGTACTTCACTCATAGATTCCTCCGTAAGAGAAGAATAGAGGAGACTATTAATATCTCACGTATTAATAGTTTGACTTAATCTCTTAGTGACCAATTTCTCATTGTAATTAATGTCCTTTTATCAATAATGTTTTGATTCAACATTGAAGTATAGAGTATGTCTATCATGTTAAATCATGTTTATTCTCTAATTAATAGTTATTGATCAGTTGAATAATATTTCAAGTTTTTTCAAATCTTATTCAACCTTGATTAAGGATTTTTCAGTCAATACTATTTCATAACATATAGAATATTTTTTTCTAGTTCACTTAGGATGATGAATCCTTTATTGATCACTCTAACACCTTCATATAGTTAATGTTATAAATAACTCCTACCCTTTTGTTACCTCTTTAAGATAACATGTAACAAGTTTAAAACATAAAATTCTCTATATAAGATAATCTAAGAATTTCAAATCTAACAATCACTTACACAACCGTCATGTTAGCCTTTCCATAAACATAGAAGATCTCTTTGTATGAAATTCTCATGTAGGTCGGTTCAATGTATCTATCTTATGACAAACACCTACATATTAGTTCTATGTAACTCTTATACTTAAGCTTATGAGAACAACTACTTCCTTTCATAAAGAAAAAAACATAATATATATTAGTCTTTACGACTCTAATAAATGTTCACTACTGAACAGAGCATTGACCATAAAATTTTTAGAATCTTATAATTTGAATAACTTTATAAGCTCTCTTCCAAAGCATTTTTTTTCCCATGAACTTATCTTTATTGATAGACTCTTTAATCTAATATTATATGAATATTAAAAATAAATTAAATCTTTATTATTAATAAATATATATATTTACAAGAATATAATAATATTACATGTAAACAACTGATTGACTTCACTATACATTAAACCAATAAAATATTCAATGATTGTAGAACAAAAAAGGTTTATTCTACAACCTAAATTGAATTTTGAGAAATGAGTGGAACTGTTCCCTTTGCCCATGTTTTTTAGTTCATTTAATTGTAATTATAATTATAATTATAATTATAAAAATAAAAGTGAGTGATTTACACGAAAATGGAAGGCCTTTTCAAACAGGTTTGGCAAGGTCACTTAACATTGACATGTTATTAGGTTTAGCAAGACAAGTTTCACTGGCGTCGTATCAATGCACCCCACAAAACTTCCTTTTAGCATCAGCAATAGTTTAGGGGCCACAGTATACATTAGGTTTAAGATAGCAGCTGTTCATTCTACTTTAAACCAATCAGAGTTCAACGCGGAAAGTAAGGCTTTTTCATCATTTAGGGTTTTTATTCTCTTATTTTTCATCACTGTGCTATGCGGTTGTTAAGGCAGTTGCATTATCACTTCGCAGTAACTGATGGAAAGGCAAGTGTATGGCAAAATTAATATCTTATAGTTGTTATAAATATATCCTTTAGGGTTAGGGATTGTAGTAAAAACTAAAAGCAAGTTATTGATTCTATCTCTTTTCCCATCTTTCTCTCCTGATGCCAGCCTCTAGCTAATGATAGGCCAGTCTTCCAATTGAAGAGTTCTAGCCCAGTTTATCAACGATTTGAAAGAGGAGAAGGCAGTGTGGAATTCGGGACTTGCAAGATGAGGAAGCGACAAGTGGTGGTAAGAAGATCGGAAGAACCTTCAAGAAGCTCAACGACGTCGTCTTCTTTCACTATCAGGAATGTTAAATATGGAGAGTGCCTAAAGAATCATGCTGCTGGTGTTGGAGGTTATGCTGTTGACGGGTGCAGAGAGTTCATGGCTAGTGGTGAGGAAAGCACAGCTGGTTCACTCACTTGTGCCGCTTGTGGTTGCCATAGAAACTTCCACAGAAGAGAGGTGGAGACTGAAATCGTTTGTGATTGTTCTTCACCTTCTTCAAATGGTAATTACAATTTCGATGAGTGCTGAGGTTTTATGTTTGTGTCGTGTATGACTTTTACTTTTCCTGCTTGGATTTATGATAGCTGTTCTTGTTGTTTTATTATTAATCAGTAGAGCTCCTCTATATATGAGTTGTATACGAGAAAAACTATTGGAGAACAGTAGCTTTCCATGGTAGTTTAACTTTAAAGTCGGTGGGATTAGTAGAGATACACACCAGCTGACCTAAACATCCAGGTTAATTAAGTTAAAAAATATGCTGGCAATAGGATGAATTAGCTGTTATAAGCTTATTGATTGGAGTGAATAAAGCACATGTAATCCAGAAGTTGTGCGGTCTTTGAATCACAATTTCACAAGGCAGAAAAAGTATCTAGTAAAATAAAGGTCAAAATTCAACGGGTGAATATTATTCAGTTGATAACATTCTTAAATCTCTCCTGTATCGAAATGCGTATCTCCCTTCCAGCCGAAGATGTAACGAGAAGCATCAGAATCCTAACAATTTAAGGGGCTAAAGCTTCATTTCCCTCAAAATTGATAAGCTTCAACCTTTTTCTTCTTCTTTTTTCTCCAATTTATCCCGGTGAACTTCTTTAGCCTAATACATAATTATGATACTTTTCTGATTGATTCTTGATGAAGTTCATCAACCATTTTGCAATATTATATTTAGAAGCTCTGGAATGAAAGCCAAGGGAATATACTTCATAAATGTGGTAGTCATATCTATATGAGAAGTTCCTTTCTATTTAAGGTTACAGGCCCAAATATCTAATCATGTTGGTTGTCATGATAGAAAATCCACTTAGCCATGTACTTAAAAGTTGATTAAAAAGGTTAGCCAATATAATTCATCTCTTTTTGTTGGTAAATTACATTCATTAGCTCAAAGATGAAGATAGAAAGAACATGAAAGGATATTTTTTATTCGAGAAAATCCCATCTCCTGAAAAGTATACTTTGTGAGCTCAGATAAGCGAGTAAAACTTTGAATGTCCCCGAGTTTTACAATAGATGCATGCTCTGACTAGAATTCGAGACTTGTTATATAAATCTCAAGTCTTTTGTTACACGTCATACTCTGTGGAGACATGAAAGAATATGCTCAAGAGCAAAACTCACATCATCATTATCAAGCTTTCTAATATCAACCATTAGAGCAATATGGAGCAGGCATTCAAGCATTATTCCCAACTTTATTTATAATTAAAGACAAGTGTAATATAATATGATGAACGATGTTATTGTATAAGAGCACAATAACGCAGGGCTTGAGCGCACATGTACCTAAATTATATGTCTTGCATGTGAAAGATTAAATGTAGGAAATACAATCTCGACAATGGTTACATATTTTCTTGTGATGTATGAGAAAGCAAAGGTGTTCAGGTTAGGTACTCATGATGAGTATGGAGGGCACAAACCTTGCGGCACATGTTATATTTGAATCGGGCAGATGTCAATTTCATGAACATCATCACAAGCCCATGCATGAGCATGAGATTGGGGTGGAGTTCATGCCTGTAGTTTCCACAAGGTTGCAATTGGACAAGGATATTGGTGGCTGTTGATCTTGGATTAATCCATGTGAAAAGCTCTTTTCAAAGGAAGAGTGAGCGAGATTATTTTACGGTGAAGTACTGTTTTTTTATTCAAATTAAGCAGCATGATAAGAATAAAAAAGTTAGAAATTTGATTAAATATAGCCAACAATAAGATTTGAGGTTTTATGTTCAGAAGGTTTCTGTTAGAAATGCCTCAATATTCTCTTATGGCAGACACAAGGGGCATATATTCCTTGGTTTCGAGAGATAAAAACAATTCAATCACATTTTTTAAGTAATAACTAGTTTTTTGGTACAAAAAACAAATAGATTTAAATAGTAATAAAAGTAATTATAAAACGAAAAAAGTGATAAAAGATGAAAGACTATTATTATATTATGAAGGCAACCAAAGAGAAGCGCATGACATGACTATAGCTAATAAGATCATATCGTTCAAGATCAAACGAAATTCTCTTAGTAAATGTCCGACTCGAACATTATACAGATCACAAAAGTACTTTATCATCAAGCTATATAACTAATTAAAAGGGATAGAGATCAGTTCTTTACAAGAAATGAAGTGGATATCTTTAAGATTCATCCGGTTGGTGAGAGCTTTATCCTGTGATGAAAATAAATTAATATCTCAATTAAGATGAAAATGACGGGCTTCTAATTAACCAGATCGAGAAACAGCTGTGATTTGTAAGCATCTTATCAACAAACAAACAAACAAACAAAAATCAATATGCCGAGGATAATTGCATCATCGAAGAAAAAAGGGACTCTTTCATCATTCCAACAGTGTATGTTTCCATAAGTGGAAGCAATCAGCTGAAATATACTTCCCATAAAAAGGGTTTGTCATTCTTATGCAAGAAAAAAAACAACAAAAGAGTAGAAGCCAACCCAACACCATTCTAATCATAATCATGCAAGGCGGCTGTTTCTGCTTTCTTATTTCTTTTGAAGCATTATGTCATATGCATTTCAAAATTACTATTTTTTCTGTAAAATAAAACACTTCATTTATTATTATTATTTTTGAATGAAAAGAAGACTGGAAAGGGGCTGCTGCTTATTGGGTCGGGGGCCATATAATGATAGCCCGTATGTCATCACCTCGCAAGTATTTCAACTTCCAAAGCAAAATGCCCTACAAACATTAGTACTAAGCATGGACCAGGCTGATGGAGCCCAGCCCATTTCTAAAATTCCTCCCTTGATTTTACAATTCAACCGCAAGAGAAGATCACAAAATCAGAATTCAATGACACGATGTCATTTTCCTTTTATATTTTAATGGGGTTCGACCCTCTATCCTTATTTGACTATTATTATTATTTGGATATTATCTCTCACTTAACTAAATGTATTTCCTTTTATATAATACCACCATTAATACATTTATAAGAGAAATAGAGATATACGGGATTGTATGAATTTTGAATTTTTTTCTTGATAGTCATAATAAATAAAAATTCAAGAGATGCTTTTCATTTTGCATATATTATATAATTTAATTACTTTAAAGTCCATAAATATATGAAATAATTCTAACCATCCATCGAAATATAAAACTCCAGTGGAGGTTGTGGAGGACTTTCATTTCAAATTAAGAGTATAAAAATAAAAAATTTATTTCAATGTAATAAAGATCCAAAAAAATATTTCATATCATTTCCTTTCATCCAATTTTTTTTTGAAATCACTATGTGTTTCATTGCAAGTTAGATGATAAATGTTATTATTCTACTCTCATGCAATGAAATATTTAAAATGAAGATTCAAAACTCAATCAATATATTAGACTAAATTAATCAATCCCTATAAGTATAAATAAATTAAAAACAAATGATGTGTGTCTTGTTTAATCAAGTGGGCGAACAACGAGCTGGCTATCCCCGTTAAAATGGTGATCTAGTTAAAATAATTGACATCATCATTACTTTATGTTTTCTAACCCTAATATAAATGTGAAAAAAAAATCATTGGATTAAATTAAAAAAAAAACTAAATAAGTGAATTGAAAAGACAGCAACACACAATAATGAATCGGGTTGACACATGAAATTTACAAATTGAAGAGTGGACACCATCATATCTTATTAACCTCATTGGATAATCTAACTTCTTTTTTGCTTTCCCTTATTCTCTACATGGTTACAACTTCATTAAGTCTTAATTTACAATAGATCATATTAACTTTATAAGTAAATTGAAGAATTACAAAAATTCAAAGCTAAAATATAATATTTTATGGACCCAATCAACTTTCATTAATCAATAATTTTTTTATTGCGAACTCATCACGATACATTAGCTTCTTCTACTTGAATGTAATTTTCTATCAAATGTTTATCTTAAGGAGTGTACATAATATATTTATCTCATCCCAAAAGAAATAATTGTGGATTCCACTAAACAAGTGTTTTTGTTTCTATAGGTGTTAAGGAATTATCTCACCTAAAATCTTAAGCTTGTGAGACCCCATAATATGATTTATATTATTCTCTAACACACCCCCTCAAGTAAAAGTCTTTTGGACTTGAAACTTGCACAGGCCCACACACCTTATGCTTGGTTTTTTTCAAATAGAATAGGGGTGGTGAGATTTGAACTCGTGACTGTTGGGTCAATAAAGCTCTGATACCATGTTAAGAACCTATCTCACCTAAAAGCTTAAGCTTGTAAGTGAGACCCAATAATATGATTTATATTATTCTCTAATAATAGGTTTTAGCAAAATATTCGACTTCAACATCTATTTATTGAATCTCTTAAGATACATTTTGGTGGATATTTTCCTAGTTGAATAATGGAGAAAAGTTTAGTTAAATTCTCTTGAAAGTATGCTCATGTTGAAAGAAACAATTTATTTCTCATACAAATATTAAAAACTAGATATTAAGCGTTTAAAAATATTTTAAATGACTTTGTACATAGTTTTAGAGTCTTGTACAACTTATTTTAAACTAATTTTGACCTTGTTAACATGTTCTTTAGAATCTAACAATCTATTATAGTTAGCTAAATTCATTTTATTGAGTATAAAGACTCCGGGGAAGGCATGTGTTCAACCTAAGTTAAGTCCCTTTTATCTCCATCTTTTACATTGCCTCTTTTATTTTAGGATGATAGGGTATGGTTTTGAAGGAGAATAACCTTGTTGATATGGATGATTGTGACTCTTAGCATGACCTTTCACCCTATGAAGATCATATTTAAGATGACTTTATACTAGAGTGTTGCTCTTGGTGACATGATCTTCTTGAATGAGTGTATTTGTAAGGACTCAACTGATTCAAATGATAATACTAACTGCAATATATTGAAATCTCAATTGTTTCTTGATTTTTGTATTTGTTTCTGAAAAATGTTTTTTCTATGTTTATTTCTCGTAAAATATTTCTCACCACAACATCCTCTTTCACCACAATCATCACCATGTCACCACCACCACCACCATATTTTCTTGTACATATCATCATCTCACAACCACCACCATCACCTCCATATCACCACCCCTATCCCCACCATTACCACCTTCTCTACAATAATTGCAATACCACCACCACCACCACCATTTCATAACCATTACCCATACCACCTCAATCACAATGACCGCGATTAAAAAATATTTACATATAAATTATTCTTTATAAAAAAACTAAAGAAAAATCTAACGCCCAATTTCTCTTTTTTTACCTTCATGATAAATAAAGTGTTAGTTGCGTTGAATTCTATCCATAGAAATTGAAAAGGAAAGGTTAAAAGCATATGAAAAATGAAATCCACTGCTGTCAAAGTAACAAAATAATCATCGATATATAATTATACAATATACAAAAAGAGCTCATGGTCCGGTTACTGTAGCATGTGAGATAATTTACTGTGGATTGTAATAGTGTTGCTCAGTTTTCAGGTTGTTCGGGTCGGTTTGGTTTGGTTTGGTTCACAACGTTTATAATATTTATATAGGTTTGCACACAAAGAAACAATAAACTACATGTGGCTCACTGGATAACAAATGGTTTGTGTAAGGAGGAGTGCAGGGGTCGAACCCCTGCTAGCGCAAGATGTAATTTTCTTTTCATTTTTTTTGCTTATATTTTTTTTTTCATTTTTTGTTTTTTTTTTGCTTATATTTTTTTCATTTTATTTATTTATTTATTTATTTTGACGTCAATTTTTTTATTATAATTTTTTTTTATTTTTTGTTTGTTTTTTTTGGTTAAAGTTATTGACTATTTTTTTCTTTGATTGATTTTTTTTTATTATTAACACAATAAAAATAATAATTTTAGCTTTTTTCTTGCTTCTTTTTTTTATATTTTTGATTTTTTTAGTCGGAGTAAATTAATATTTTTTATTGTTTTAGCAGTAATAATAATGATATTTTTAGATATTAAGGCTTTGATATTCCTGTTGTTATAATAGGGTGTGTTGATATATTTCATTATATTAAACCTTGCATGTATAGATGTTATACTTTATTTGATTTTTTCAATTTTTTCATTTGATTAAAATTAATAATATATTTGGTTTTGTTTTCAGCCCTTATACTTTTGATTTTTTATTTTAATTTTTTATAGTTCTTAAATAGTTCCTATTTTTATCTATATTTATATACATGTGTCTTTAGTTTTGGTTTTTAATTTTTATTATTTTCTCTTTTATTGAGATAGTATTTTTTTTCCAAAAAAATTGTTCTTAAATTTTAGTTTGTGTTTATCATCATTTGAAAATTAATATTTCTTATTTGTTTTCCTTTGTTTTTACTTTTGGTTTTTTTATTAGTTTTTTTATTTTAACATCAAATGATTTTTTAGCTAATGATTTTTATTTTTATTCATTTTTATTTTTATTTTGTTTGCTCTTTTGTTAAAGTTGTTGGGCTTTTTTCTTTTTTTATTGAATTTATTTTCCCATTATTCATGTAATAATAATAATAATAATAATTTTAGTTTTTTTTCTTCCTCTTTTATTAATGTTTTTGAGTTTTTTTTCTTGGAACAATTTAATATTTTTTATTATTTTAGCAATAATAGTAATGATATTTTTTTATGTTAAGCCTTCGATGTTGTTGTTGTTGTTATTATTATAATAGGATATGTTGATGTGTTTTATTAAACATTCAAATTTTGCATATATAGATATTATATTTTATTTTTGAACTAGAAAAATGTATTAATTATTTCAATATCAATAATTATAAAAAATATTTACTCAGTCTGTAACGTAGTGCGGGTAATTGACTAGTGTGAACTAAAGAGTAAAAGACTTGTAGAAAAATGGTTATATCCGCCTAGTACTGTGTGCTGATCATTATTTATTTTTTATTAAAACTATGAAAGAAAAAATAATTGATAATTGTTAGAAAAGGAAAAATAGGCGATAGCTCTAATCATCATCTTGTGTCTCTAGCCTTCAAACCACTAATTGTATACCGAGAACACTTGTCATGGGAGTCGTGCAACCCTCTTAAACTGTAACTTGCACAGTTGGTTGATTCATTTTGGTGATATGTTTAATGAAACTTTATTAGGGTAAAATGTCTTCTCCAAAATGGTTAACCTAACTCTTCAAATAAACAGGTTATCTTAATGGATCCTAGCGATTAATCGTAGCTCATGTGTCAATTACAGTGCACCAATAAGTGGGGGCGTGCTCTAAGATTTCCATCTTGGTCAGACAATTGGACTTTTTACTCTTGAATGGTTGTGATTATTTTTTCAAATAATTTTTATTTAAAAATATATTAAAATAATATTTTTTTTTATTTAAAAATCATGTTTAACATCAATATATGAAAATAATTCAAACACAATAAAAACATTTAATTTAGAGTGAAAATTAAAAATAATTTTTTTCAAAATACAGTGTCAAACACCCCTGAACACAGATTCATGTTGCTTTTTTACCATTTTGACATCTAATTACAATATTCCACAAACCACATCTATGTTCAAACATGGAATATGTTTAACCATCTAAGAAGTTTGCTCTCCTATGATTTTATGTTCAAGCCATGTGGTTGTTAATATGATGACAACCTAAGTCTTACATAACTGTTAACTTTAGAGCTCATAAGATTAGTCAGGGTGCATGCAAACTGACCGGTATATACACATCACAAAAAAAATAAAACATGGAACATTAAAGATATGAGCCTCTTATTCTCAACCAAAGCTTCATTTTAAAGAGCTTAAGGTCAGAAAATTAAATTTGTATGTTCGTAATAGAAGAAAAAAAAACTTAAATATATCTTTTGGGGAAGCAAACATTGAGGGTTTGAAATGTAACAGGGTGGCTATGAAGTCAATTTTGGCATGTTTTTTTCGTTTTTTGAAGAATCAATCCTGGGATCTTTGATATATATACACACAAAAGAGAGTAGATTATGCTAATATTCATTCAAGTTGAAATTTTTGTTGCCAAATCGCATCTAATAATCGCCCATTTGTCCATAAAGTTGAAGTTAAGTTGATGCAAGGCTAACAGACCAAAACATGTAGAGCATCAAAGATGGGGATTATTAGCAAGGGCATATGGGCTGATAATTCTTGGACCACAACATAAAGTGCAGAAATCTTTATGCTCCAATTAATAATTTTGTGGTCCTCCATTGACTTGTTCCAATTGCTTCTTTCAATTTCTCTTAAAGATGCTCCTTTCCTTTTCCTGAAGGTGTACAAGCACGGCAAAGGATTTAAAGGTCTATTCTTTATTCCGTATCAAAATTTTGGTGTAGCTTTAAAATGATGGTCACACATCAACTGCGTCCTCTTTTTTCTCAAAATTCTCACAAAGCAACGTGGCCTACCCAATTGACATTATCAATGGCCAAAAACATCAACCAATTTCTAAAAGTCTAACTTTCTCCCCGTTTATATTCTTTGTATGCTAGGGAAGAATACGAAGGAAAGAGGAATTTATGATATTCTATTATTCAATCGAATTATTTTTAGCTTCATCTACTTCTTTTCTTCACGTTTTATGGCCCTTGATGCGGTAGTTGTGAAAATTACGGAAACAAAAAGAAATAGAAAAGAACGAAACCCTAAGGAGTATGTTTGGAGATCTACTGTCCTCTTTGATTTTAAAAAATTATATCATATACAAGTAAGACTCAAGATCCATTTGATCGATATTATTGTTGTGTTATATTGGGCTTTGAATATTGTGTTGTTGATGCAGATATCTTGATTACTGGTCAAACAACTATCAATAAAGTAAATAACAATCTAAGTGTTATAAATACATAATAAATTATATTTATATGTATTGAATGTCCATGACTCTTGAGTTTAATCTTTTGAATTTTCATAATCCTAGAGTTCATTTTTTTCTCCTATAAATAGACCACTTGTGTCTTGTATTCAAAACGCTTTTGGAATAATAGAAGAATTCATATTAAGCAAGGTATTTCTTTCTTGTCTATTTTGATTATGCTTTGAATATCCATGCTCTTATATGTTAATTACTTATTCTTTTTTATAACACTAAGAAGTCAAAAGTAAGTTTAATATAATACTACACTTAAGGTAACCTTACTATAAAAATCAAAGATACTAGAAAAACATCAGACCTAGAAAAAACCTTGTATCTAAGAACCTTATGTATGCAAATAACTCCACAAAGCCCGGCAATCTTTGATAAGTTAGTGTATGATCTTTTTCCCCACAAAAATATTGTTTTTCCATAAACCTATGAAAAATCATGCTTATCCTTTCAACTTGTTGTTGAAACTTCCAACTATAAGAAAATTATAGTCTCGTCTAAGTAACCCTAATGGACTCTTTTTTGGTTGCAATCTAATGGGCTTCAAATAGCTATCAACTAAAATAAGTCCAATAAAACCCTAAATATTATATAATGGGTCAAAACAAATTTAAATTAAAAATAATTATTTAATATTAAATAACTAAATAAATAAGATATTAAAAATGAAGTCTTCATGCTAAAATTTTTCTATATAGCCTGAATATTCATTTTTCACACATTCTTGACAAATTTTAGTCATGACTTCAAACAAGTCATTCTCTCTTATTTGACAAGATTCGTCTAGTAATTTCAACCCTCTAAAATAACCTTTTCATTTTTACCTTGACAAGTCACTCATTACAAACAAATAGACCATTTTAAGTAGGCTTTCTAGGGCTTGCATACCAAATAGTATCATTTTCATCCTTATTTGTTTTCTTTTAAGTGCACTTTTAGCCTTATTTTTCCATTTTGAGAGCATTTTTTATCCCGCACTTTAAAACTTTCATTAAAGATAAGTCAGCATCTAAATGTATTTGAGAATATCTCAAGATTTTAGAAGGATTGACAATTTCTTGATCTAGTAAATCCATAATATTTTATCTTTTCTTATTGATAATGCTTGCTATAAAATATCTCTTAGAAGACTACCTAGCACAAGCATTGTAAAATGAGCAAAACTATCAGAACTAAAATTTAAGTTTCCATCTCAAAATTGCCTATTTTCTTTAAAACAAATTCACAACAAATCAATTGAAAAAAAACAAAAACAATGAATAAAGACCAATAAATTGGCAAAACAAAAATAACCTAATAAAGGTTGTCACAAACCTCAAGTCGTCCAAGTATTTGATCTCTAATGGTAATCCATTTGAACTACGAGTGAGACATTTCATAAAAAAAAATTAAGATGTAATGATTGTTATATCTTAGAGTTTTAGTTCTTTTCTTTTGGGTTTAAGTGTTTCTATACTATACCAATGTACAATGATGTGCAAAAAATGCAAGGCATGACACTTTATTTATAGAAAGGACTAAAATCTTAAAAATAAAAAAATATCAGTTTTCCTTTAAATAATATCATATTTCTTGGTTTAAGATACTTTTAGAAACTTCTTCAATTAAGTCCCTACTTGATTTTATCTTCTTTTATATTAATTACATTTTAGTCCTTGATTTATAAAATATATTTACAATGAAGTTCCACTAAATTAACTATCTCATTTTATTTTTTTGACCAAAGGCTCTTATATGTGTGGCCCATTAGGTTTTGTAATAAGTTATCTCATATATAAATCATAATCATAAATAAAATAAAATAAAGTTAACAATTTAACTTATTATGAATTGAATAATTTTTTATTCTATTTTTCAAGATCAAGAACAATATCTAGTAGCTTGTCATATCCATCAAATATTAAAAAAAAGCATTAGTTTGACTTTATTTTTCAATGACCAATTTTTGTGTGTAATTAGTATCCCTTCACTAAGAATATCTCGGTTTAGACATAACTAGTTAATTGTCCGCACTTCGTTGCGGCCGAAGCATATAATTTTTATAATTATTTGAATTGAAAAAATTAATAAATTTTGCTAATTAAGAAAAAATAATATAACATCATTACATATAAGGTTTGATATAATAAAACACAACACATTTTATTATAACAATAGCAGCATCGAAGGTTTAATATCTAAAAATATCATTGTTATTATTGCTAAAACAATAAAAAATATTAAATTATTCCAAAAAGAAAAAAAACTCAAAAACATTATTAGAAGAGGAAGTAAGAAAAAAACTATTATTATTATTATTATTATTGCTTGAATAAAGGGAAAAATTTCAATAAAAGAATAAAAAAGCTCAAAAACTTTAACAAAATAGCAAAAAATATAAAAATGAATAAAAATAAAAATCATTAGCTAAGAAAATCATTTGACGTTAAAATAAAATGAAAACTAATAAAAAAAAGAAAAAACAAAGGAAAACAAATAAGAAATATCAATTTTCAAATGATCATAAGCACAAACTAAAATTTAAGAACAAATTTTTTAGAAAAATTGTTATCTCAACAAAAGATAAAATAATAGAAATTAAAAAAAAATAAAACTAAAGGAACATATATATAAACATAGATTAAAATAGGAACTATTTAAGAACTATAAAAATTTAGAAGAATTAAAATCAAAAATCAAAAGATAAGGGCCAAAAATAAAACCACATATATTATAAATTTCAATAAAATAAAAAAAATAAAAAAAATAATGTATTACATCTATACATGCATTGTCTGATATAATGAAACACATCAACACATCCTATTAACAACAAAAAATCGAAGCCTTAACATCTAAAAATATCATTACTATTATTGCTAAAAAAATAAAAATTATTAAATTATTCCGATGAGAAAAAACTCAAAAACATCAATAAAAATGGAAGCAAAAAAAACACTAAAATTATTATTATTATTATTATTACATGAATAATTGGAATATATATTAAATAAAATAATAAAAAAGCCTAAAATCTTTAACAAAAGAGCAAACAAAATAAAAATAAAAATTATTAGCTAAAAAAATCATTTTATGTTAAAAAAAACTAATGAAAAAACCGAAAGTAAAAACAAAGGAAAACAAATAAGAAATATCAATTTTCAAATAATCATAAACAAAAACTAAAATTTAAGAATAAATGTTTTGTAAAAAATGTTATCTCGACAAAAGAGAAAATAATAAAAATTAAAAATCAAAACTTAATTCACATATATAAACATAGATAAAAATAGGAACTATTTAAGAACAATAAAAAAATAAAAGAATTAAAATCAAAAGTATATGGGTCAAAAATAAAACCAAATATATTATCAATTTTAATCAAATAAAAATATTGAAAAAATCAAATAAAGTATAACATCTATACACGCAAGGTTTGATATAACGAAACATATCAACACACTCTATTATAAAAAAAAATGAACATCGAAGCCTTAACATCTAAAAATATCATTACTATTACTGCTAAAACAATAAAAATTATTAAAATAACCCAATGAAAAATCAAAAACATTAAAAAAAGTGGAAGCAAGAAAAAAAACTAAAATTATTATTCTTATTGTGTTAATAATGGGGAAAAATTCAATCAAGGAAAAAAAATCAATATTTTTAACCAAAAAAAACCAACTAAAAAATGAAACACAAATATAAGAAAAATAATAATTTGACGTCAAAATAAATAAATAAAATAAAATAAAAAAGAAATTAAAATGAAAAAAAAATCATAAGTGAAAATAAAAATTAAAAAAGCAAACAAAAAATGAAAAGAAAATTAAAAGCAAAAAATAAATTATACGTCGCGCTAGGCAGGGATAAAACCCTACCCTCCTTATATAGACGCGTCTGTTTTCGAGTAAACCACTGGCCTTTCTTTGTTACTCCTTGTGAAACAATATATAAATATCATAAAAATATCGAATCAAACCGATAGTCCACAGTGTTTTCAATGTTCACAAACGAGAAAAAAAACACTATTGAAATCCACAATGTTTTCCTGATCTCTTTTAGTTATATTTATAATATCATTAAATATATCTAGTTTATAAAATTAGTTTAGTTGGCAATGCTATAATCATTTATTCTTGAAAAATATTTAAAGCTCTTTTTAAATATCATTCCACCTTGGCTATAGATTTAACAATCAAAACTATTTGAGAGTAGATAAAACAATTTTCTTAATTCATAGAGGGTGATGAATTATTTCTTGATTGCTTGAATATCGACATATAGATGATGCTATACCCAATATATTTTCATTTATTATCTTTAATTAGGACAACATTCAGTCTGAATCAAAATCATAAACTTCCTCCATAAGATAACTTAGTGAACCCAAGTCTGATTATGTAGAGGGAACTCGCACTTTATTTACATATGTCTCTCTCTTTAATTACTCTAATCACATAGAATCATCAAAGTACATGTCTGTATTTCTTAATAAACCTTGCTTCCTTTACTGGTGTAATGGGTCAATTGTTACCACAATAAATATCTGGAAATCACACCTAGTTTAAGTATTTAAACAAATTATTTTATTGTCTTAGTCCCAGAAATGTACTCAGTTTTAATTTAGAGTTTATCGCATCATCCTTTTGAAATTCTTCAAACTCACATCACCACTATTTAAAATAAAAACTTGTCGTGATTGAGATTTGCAATTTCATTACGCAAAAGGGAAACATGAACCATAAATTACTCGCTCAGCTTCGATCCCTAATAACGTATTCCTTACATCACAATCATGCATCATATATATGGCTCATGTAGCTTGGAACAGAAACTTTCCAGTCGATCATAATCATAACGCAGAGATGCATGAACTTCATTAACTCTTTTATTAAGCAATTAATAAAATTCATGATGAGCACCAATGGTAAAATAGCACGCAAATTTTCCAAACAATGATTTATTACTATCACAAGTGATATTACATTTGAAATGTGGGAATAAGAGACGAAGGGAGCTTTCAACGTCAAATAATAATTTGGGAAAGTGGTTGGCAATTCATTCATGTCAATATTTTGGGAAAATTGTTTACAAATTAGCTAACTCGAATTATGTCTACAAGTGATACTAATTAAGTACACATAGTTATTAACTTGAAAAGAAATTGTAATGATTCTCCTTATCACTTGATAGTGGGTTGGTGTACGTATTATCGACTACACTAATGTTGTATTATACTAGGCTACCTGACTCTATTCGCTTCTTTTTCTTAGGCTGGATTGTTGCTTAGATCTAAACAATAGCACATGTGGATTACAAGTTCCTTTTCCAAATATGTTTTTTAGTATTTTCTCGAGCAAGTTTGTGATATGGGCAATCTTAACCTTATACAATCAATCTCTTAATGGAAGTGGGTATCACGATGAAACTATTATTCATCTTTCATGCTTTTTTTTTTTTATCAAAATCAAGTATTCTAAACTTCATAGATTTTATATTTAAACTAGTAAATACACACAAGAAATTTAGGACATCAAAGTATAAATCCATGAATGCTTAAGGATACAAGTGTATATACATGTACATCGAATAAGAATTAGTTTGCTTAAAGAATTAATCCATGACTTGTTGAATACAATTAAAGTTTATAGTTTGATGATCAAAGGAGAATTTTCCCAATACTTGTCTTGGTTAAATCCTATACATATTGGAAAGTAAAACATAAAAAATAGGTTTAATCCTCATTTAATAAAAGAAATAGGTTATAATAAGAAATTTTCATGAATTCCCAAAGGTCATCCCCTAATGGTTATAATAAAAGATAAAACCTCATTAAAATCCTCTTCATATTTTCCAATATTATTGAAAATCATAGAGACTTCACTCATAGTTCATTTTCATTTCTAGCCACCCTTTAATTATCCTATTTTTTCTACTCATAGTTGAATATAATATTGTCTTAAAGCAATGTATTGATGTTTGGTGTCGATGACTTGTTATACCTATTCAACATCTAAATTATCTTATTAAGTTGATGGATCTAGCCTCTAGCTCTTTGAAGTCCTTTTAGTTCATTATAAGCTTAGTTATCTTTGTGTTCATCTATACATTGAATCTACTAATGTGATCTTGCCATTCCTCAATTTTTTTGTCTCAAATTTATTTTGGACTCTAATTATTTATCTTTAAAATTCTTTTATTCCTCCTCATAGAATAGGCTATATTACAAAGACTTGTTATCTCAGCACATTTTCTTTATCCTAGTTCTTGTTCATGTCTGACTAAGCTACCCTCTTAGCTTCTATTTCATCATTAATTTTAGACCTTATATTGTGCTTTTCAGTTTTTTTCTTCCTCAACACTAAGATTGGTAAATTTGTTCTTCATCTCTTTAGTCTTCAAACTTAATTTTTTATGACTCCACTTTTTTCTTCAAGGAAGCTATTAATTCCTTGTCAACACATCTTCTGTCCACAAAAGCCTTTATAAAGTTACCAGTTTTTTTTCCAACATCACATACTTGTTCACCAAATCATCATACTTGGCCATTTTTTTCCTTCAATTATTCTTGGATACTATATGCAATTTCCTTGGATTTTTTGACATATCTTGCAACTCACTAATTATTGTTATATCATTTCGCTTTCTAGGTCTTGGACTAGTGTGACTATTTGTTTATCATTTTGTATCAACTATTAGTTTAAAAAGATCATCTTTTTTACTTCCAAGAGCTAGTTTTCTAATAACTTATACTATTTTTTGTTGCTACTTAGCTCAATTATCATTTTCTCCAATTCATCTTATAACTTTTTTTTTCATGATTGATCATCTTTGTTTTAAATTCACTAGTAACAAATGGTCCAATTTTTCTAGACATCATTGGGCTTTGCGTTCCCAAACTTGCAAACACCTTAGATAATTCAATGTTTATCCAAACAAAGTAATTAAGGTTGATTGAGGATTCAACCTCAATCTTCACTTTATGAACTAATATAAGTTGTTTTCAATCATGATATAAAAGGGATTCTTTAATAATAATAAAAAATGGTTTTTCGCTTGAAGTTACTCTAATAGATAGTTTGGTATTCTCTACCCAAACCCTTTCATCTAAATTATTATTCATAACTAGCTTAAGAGGTCTCATGTTGAACCACTAAAATTTTTGAAACCTATCTTGGGGTTTTTATATAACTTACTATCCATAAGAAGGAACACATCATTTCATAATACCTTTTAAACATAGTCTATAATGGTTTAGTGATAGAAAAGTTTTGGCCAAGACAGTGGTAGAGGAGTTGTTCCTTGTTCATTTATATTCAACATAGATATTTGCAACATCAATCAATATTAATGATGTCAATAGCTTTTGAAGGAAACAGGACCCATACAAATACAGAAAAAGATACCATTTAGTATTTATCTACCTAGAACTTTTTCCTAGTTTTGTCTGCCTTTAGCTTAGTTTTAATAACCTTCCACTTTACTTCTCATTGGTTGTCATATACTGGTCAGCTTGGTCTAGGTGCAATAATTTAGTTACTTTGATAGTTGTGTCCCTAATTCTTTGTCTAAAGTTCACCTTATAAAGGTCACTTCAGAAATTTAAGATTTTAGGTATACTCCTTGATGTTGGGGATCGTGTCAATATCATTAAAGTGAATCATTTGAAACCTAGGTTCCATAAGTACAACAGAGCCTTCACTACAAAAATCTATACTAAAAGCCTCACTGAATAAGTAACCCCATCCTACCTCCTCTCATAAAAGATCTTGTCTACATAACCGAAGTCTAACACAAAATTATTCATGTTATTTATAAAATAATACACTTTAGTCATGTGTAGTAATTTCCGGGGCTTAGTCCTCCACAATCCTCTTTAATTAAATGAATCATCTTGATTTTTTACCTATTCTTGAAGAAAGTCATAAAAGTCATGATTTTATATTAAGTAACTCCATATTTTAGGATTTGTTTTATAAGGTCTTCCTTTAAAAATAAAATATTAGAGAGTTGATATCCTAAAGGTCTATTCTAAGTTGCTATATGAGGGGTAGGCTTACTATCTATTCTTAAAATGGTATATGATTTACCTAATGACCATCTCTTGTAAAGACAAAATGAAAGGTTTGTAAGCTATGGTTGGGGCATGATGTGACCATCATTACTACCGTAACCCAATTTTTGGGATACCCACCCCCCCAAAAAAAATAAAATAAAATGACAAAAATAAAATAAAAGGAGCCGGCGTGGGAAGAAAAATCAATGTGGAAATTTTGGTTGTTTTCGCGAGTCCAATTGTATCTTTTTGGTTCCAAAAATAGAGAAAAATACAGATTTAAAGCAAAAATAATTTATCGTTGGATGAATCTGTGTAAAGAGTAAGTTAAACAACACAATTATATTTTTTATGGGTTGATTTGATTTAATTGTCAACAAATTTAAAGTATAATTATGATCGGGAATTCATTTAATGTCCAATTGCAGGATTTAATTAAGTGCAAGGACTTAATTATACTTTAAATTGGTCAAATTAATTTTATTAAGGTTTTAGTCAATGAGAAATCAAGTTCTTGAATTTAATTCGGGCTCATTTGATGAGAATGAAATTTTTAGAGGCCAATCGCATTTATTCAAGCCAATTATACGAAATCAGGGGCCAAATTGAAGGAATTGAGAATTTAACAGTAAAATGAGGGTTAAATCGCACAATCGGAAAACACCAGACCAAAATAAAAGGGCATGCACATTTTAAGGTTGTTGTTGAAATTTTGACGGAGATACAATAGCTTAAAATTAATAATTTAAAACTAATTGGGGGTGCAATTGAACCAATCAAACATTGAAGAATTAAATTGCAAAAATACAAGATTACATGTATTGCACTGTTCCGACAATGGAACAGTGCAGGGCACAGCTCTGCAACTCACCTCTACAAATCCTTTGCAGAGGCAGAGCCAAACCACTGCACTACAACCCTCTAATTTTTGCAAAATGCAGATGCCATGCCACACACACCACATGCATGTTTTTCTCCCTATAAATACATTTGTCGCAGCATGCACCGAAGGGGGAGGAGGAGATAGAGGAGAAAAGAGAGGAAAAATTACGCAAAGAGAGGGAGACGACATAACATAAAATCTTTTCATCTTCCTCGTCTCTGAGAGTCATCTCTCTCTTTCTCGTCCATTTTCCCACCAGCCATCTCTCTCTCTTCCATTTTCGTTTGCAACTCCTCTCTCCCTCTCGGCCAACCAACCACCCTCATCACCGTGATCTCCTCCCTCACAAAACAAACCAACCTCATCTCCAACGGCAACAACCAACTCCGGCGAAGAAGAACACAACAACAGCAAAGCCTGGACCAGCAATAGTCCTAGGAGTCTGACGCCCCTACCGGCCACCACGGGCCACCATTTTGGACACCACCACGACAGGAAGAACCACCTCGATCTCATCTACCAATGGTATTAACACTATCGCCTTTCGTCATAGTTGAAAATCTGTCAATCTACTATTCATTTTCTTCTTTGCATGCGTGGAGGAAGTGAAATTAATTCACTTCCCGTAGGCCCGGCCTGATCCTTAGAAATCTAGACCACAAGCACGTGAGGGCTTGTAGCCACGTGCTGGAAGCCCGACCCACTCAGGGTGGGATGTTAGCCCACTATCGCTGATAGCCCAACCCATAAATAAATAATAAAAAAATAAAAAATAAAAAATTTAAAAATACAAATTTAAAAAAATCTTTTTTTACTACTATTATTATTACAAAAAAATTCAAAATATAAAAAAAAATGTATGTGTTTTTTTGTGCATACGGCCAAATTCCAAGATTTTTCCATACATATTTTTTGAAAAAATTATGTTGCATAACATATCATCAACATGTCAAAATATAGGTCCCCGAAGAGCTCCTACCAATCGACTCCAACAGAGAAATATGGAGGACGAATGGCGTGCACGCCGTGATGCCCATTTCCAACAAGAATTTGATTCTTTGAAGGCTAGCGTGGCTAATCTCACCAGTTTACTCAAGTAAGCACTGAGAAATACTTCTGGTGAGGGTCCTTCAACTAGACCCTCAATGGATGCTCAAGCAAAAACAATGAATCACCATGAAGAGGTGACAGGAGAAAGAATTCAGGAGTCGCGGCAAAACCCAACTTTTGTACAATCGGTAGTGCCGAAACCTGCGCCAACCCCAATAGTCATAGAAGCATCTAAGGATATCGACCAAGACAAGATGGCAGCATTGGAAGCTAGGATAAGGGCCGTTGAAGGGGTAAATTTATATGACCCAGTACAAGCTGCAGAAATGTGTCTAGTCCCGAATGTGGTAATACCAAAGCAGTTTCGTGTCCCTGAATTTATCAGATACACTTGGACATAATACCCTATCACTCACCTAAAATCATATTGTAACAAAATGGCAAAAGTTGTTCATGATGAAAAATTATTGATGCATTTTTTTTTAAGATAGTTTGAGTGGGGCAACTTTGAATTGGTATATGAGACTAGACAACACCAGGGTCCATAGTTGGAAAAACTGGTAGATGCCTTCATCAAGTAATATAAATACAATATGGACATCACTCCTGACAGAACAAATTTGTCCAACTTGGAAAAAAAGGACAAAGAAATCATAAGGGAATATGCTTAAAGATGGAGAGATCTCACTACACAGGTACATCCTCCGTTTCTAGATAAAGAGATGGTGACATTATTCGCCAACACGCTAAGAGCGCCCTATTACAAACATGTGATGGGAAGTTCAGCGCAACAATTCAAGGATGTTGTTGCTGTGGTAGAGCGAATAGAGGAAGGAATCTGAAGTGGAAGAATCTTTACACTTGTAGAGAAAAATGGCTCTGGAGGCAAAAGAAAAGATACTGAACATTCTGGAGATGATTATAAGGGTAGGAGCAACCAATTCCAAAACTCCCATCACCCCTTATCTCAAATATCCAACATCAATCTTCAAGCCAAAGATCCATCTAAAAATTTCTTGAAAAGAAATTACCAGAAAACCCAAGAACAGCTACCTCCACTACCTTTTCCTTTGGATGAGATATATCAAAAGTTGGTAAGCATGGGAAAAATAGCTCCTGAACCCCAGACACCTTTGCAACCACCTTACCTTGATTGGTACAAACCTAATCTCACCTGCGAATACCATGCTGGAGCTACAGGGCATAGCATCCACACTTACGGTGCTTTGAAGAAGAGACTCATGCATTTGATCCAAGCAGGGGTGGATAGCATTTGATTAAAGCAGGGTAGAGGAAATCCAGATCCTGCATCCAATTAAGCTTCACGGAGATGGGGTACCGAGTGTCCGCACCATGGAAAGTGAAATCAACAAAAGCTTTTCTGTTGATAAAGTCTACTTCCATGATTTCCTTTTTGTTGTGGTCATGTCCGCACATTATATTCCTGCTTTGTAATGCCACAAGACTTTTGTTAAGAAAATATTTCTCTTCAATGATCTTGTATTTGCTTGTGTTTACGATGTGTTCTTGCTTATTGTTTAAATAACACAAGCACACTCCATATACCCTTTCATCCAAAGGTATACATGATCCCATGATTTCATAAAGATTTTTGGCAAATCAAAGTCTAGTACGAAAATAAATGCCAATTTGATTTTTGTTTAACAAATGTGTTTTGGGAATTCAAAGGATTTCTTTGAAAGGTGATCTCATACCACCAAAACACATATAATAAAGCTAATCTCTTAGCCAAAAAAAAATAATCCAAAAAAATCAAAAACTTGTTTCGCACTAAAAAGCAAAGCTTATTGATTCAAATTGCATATTTTTTAAATGAGGAAAGACCATCTTTGAAATGTCTTGGCAAAGTCTCAAATATCCCTTGAAGTCTCTATTTGAGCCTAATATTTTTTTTGATAATTAACCCTGACAAGGATCACACCCTACACTTGGAGCAAGTGTCTAGGAGTAAGTGCAATATATATATAAAACAGTCCTCAATGACAAGTGATGCCCGAACAAAGCTGAGGGGCATAAACACAAAAAGGGTTTTAGTACAGTATAGTAAATTAATTCAATATTTTGGTAGTACTAAAAACCCAACATAAAAAGCTCAAAAAAAAATATTCGGGGGCATGTCGTGATAAAAGCCCAAACAAAATACTCTAGAGGACATAAAAGAACCAAACAAAGTACTTGTGGGGCATGTCAAGTCAACATAATGCTAGTGCCAAAAACCAATGGAAAAGCCCAAACAAAATACTTGGGGGGGATGTCAAGTCAGCACAATGTTAGTGCCAAATACCAATGAAAAAACCCAAAAAAATATTAGGGGGCATGTCAAGATGAAATCCTAAACAAATACTAGGGGGCATGCTAGGTCATCATGAAAATCAATCATGAGGGCTAAATGAAGTTCTAAGAGTAAGCACTAAGTGATCCTTAGTTTAAAAAACCCTTAAACACTTTTGAGTCTACAAATATCTTTTTTTTTCGTAGGCAGTAACCTAATAAATCCCTTTCGCATCAAATGAGATTAATTTGGATCGATAAGCAATGCTTTTCCATTTGAAACAATCCTTACAAATGCTTCACATGACTGGATCGAAGCCTTCCTAACATAGAAGACATGCAAATATCATTTCACATTCTTGTTAAATCAACATAAAACCTGACAATGAGATCACTTGGATTCTTTCAAGAACAAGCTTGTTAAACAAAGATCAAAATGGTTTTTGTGTTTGGAATGACTTTGAAATTCCAAAAGTTTTACATGAAAATAATTTTTTCAAATAGCCATCCCTTTCCTGCAAAAACTCGAAGCCTAAAACACTAGTCTGACATGACCCCACTAGGCAATCAAAATGATTTTTTTGCTTGGAATAACTTTGAAATTCCAAAATCCCACATGAAAACACAATCTTTGCAAATAACCAACCTTTTCCTGAAAACACTTAAAGCCTAAAACACTTTGGGGGCATGACCAGGCTAAGGGCAATCTAAAATGCAATTGAAGTTGGCTCCATCATTCATTTTCAAAGAATCCAGATCAAACTTAGGGGGGCATGTTGATATGACAGATCTATCATCTCTAGTGGTCAAAATCATGAAGCTGACTCCATAATTCCTTTTCAAAGAATTAGGATCAAACTCGGGGGGCATGCTGATATGGAAAATATATCATCTCCAGTGATCAAAATTTTAAATTGTTGCTCGAGTAAACAAAAGCGAGAAGCCGTCAAAGTCGGAGATCCAAGCCTTAGGAAACGAAGGCCAGGAAGAAGAAAGGGGGACTATATCTGTCAGGTAAGCATACATGCATCATCATGCATTGCATTGCCATTCAAAATCTAAAAAAATATATTTTAGAGGGATCGTAATTTACAAACCTTCATTCATTTTGTGTGCATGCTTTCAAGCTCTCACTGTTTTCATTTCTTTGAGCATTGCTTTTTAACTTTATTATTTTCTATATTTTGGGCATTATCATGCATTGCACCCCTATTGAGAATCTAAAAAATATTTTGGAGGGATCGTAATTTACGAAGCTTCATTCATCATTTTATACGCATGCTTTCAAGCTCTCACCTCTTTTATTTTCTTGAGCATCCTATTCAGCTTTATCTGTTTCTTGATTTTTGGTGTCATGATGCATTGCATCTCCCTACGAATCCAAGAAATGTTCTGGAGTAATTGTAATTTATAGAACTCTACTCATCATTTTGTGTTCGCTTTCGAGCCCTCACCACTTTCACTTCCCTAAGAGCGCTTGCGAGCCTTTCATTTGAACAAATAGAGTCTTTTTCAACCCTATCTCTTTCCTTATTTGAGTGAGCTTTCTAGCCATCAACCAAATGAGATAACATGTTTTTTTTAGAATTTGGGTGAGCTCTCTAGCCATCAATTAAGATAGTGTGTTTTCCAACCCTCAATTATTAATTAGGATCGTGCGCTTCTTAGCCATTCCTTTCCTCTCGTTTGATTGCGTTTTTCAAACCCTCAACCATCAATTAGGATAAATAGTGTGTTTTCCAACCCTATTTTTAGCCATCTCTATCCCCCTTGCTTAAGTGTGTTTTCCAACCCTTAATCATAAGCTAAAATAGTGTGTTTTGCAACCCTATTTTTCTTCCTTTTCGTGTGCGTTTTCCAACCACCAATCAATATAGTGCATTTTCCATCCTTATCCTCCTTGTCGAGTGTGTTTTCCAACCTTCGACCATCAATTAAGATAGTGCGCCTTCCAGCCCTATGTTCCCTCCTCTTTGTGTGCGTTTCCAACCCTCAACCATCAATTAGAAAATTACAGTTTCCATCCTTATTCCTCTTTTTTGAGTGCGTTTTCCAACCCTCGACTATAGATCCTAGATATCGAGCTTTCTAGCCCTATATTCCATCCCATGAAATCTTCATCACCACTTTTTACTTCCATCTAGGCAGGTCACCCAGCACAACAAGACCATATCTTTGTTTTTACCATCTTCACCATTCTCACTTGGTTAGGTCATCCATTAGTTTAAGACTATTTTCCTGTGTCATTCACAAACATCACCATCTTCCCCTTTTGGGGTGTCCTCCTTCGACCCCAATTCTTAAGTAGTGTGCTTTCCAGCCCTATCTTGTCATCACTTTCTGAGTGCGCTTTATAGTCCTCATTCTCATTTCTGGATGGATCAACCATTTCTTGGTCTGATAAATTCACTTTGTTTTTTAAAGTCTTTTACAAAACTTTAATCGTAAGCATTGTAAAGAGGGGGGCAACTGTCGTAACCCAGTTTTTGGGTTACTCCCCCCAAAATAAAATAAAATGAAAAAAATAAAATAAAAGGAGTCGGCGTGGGTAGAAAAATCAAAGTGGAAATTTTGGTTGCTTTCAGGAGCCAATTGTATCTCTTTGGTTTCAAAAATAGAGAAAAATACAGATTTTAAGGAAAAAATAATTTATCGTTGGATGAATCTGTGTAAAAACTAAGTTAAACCACATAATTTTATTTTTTATAGGTTGATTCGATTTAATCGTCGACAAATTTAAAGTTTAATTATGATCGAAAATTAATTTAAGGTCCAATTGAAGGATTTAATTAAGTGCAAGGACTTAATTATACTTTAAATTGGTCAAATTAATTTTATTAAAGGTTTAATCAATGAGAAATCAAGTTCTTGAATTTAATTCGAGATCAATTGATGAGAATTAAATTTTCATAGGCCAATCGGAATTTATTCAAGCCAATTATGCGAAATCAGGGGTCAAATTGAACGAATTGAGAATTTAATAGTAAAATGAAGGTTAAATCGCGTAATCGGAAAACACCACATAAAAAGGGCGCGCACATTTAAGGTTGCTGCTGAAATTTGGACAGGGATATAATTGCATAAAATTAATAATTTAAAACTAATTGGGGTGCAATTGAACCAATCAAGCATTGAAGGATGAAATTGCAAAAATACAAGATTACATGTGCTGCACTGTTCTGCAACACATGTAACAGTGCAGAGCATAGCTCGGCAACTCACCTCTGCAAATCCTTTGTAGAGGCAGAGGCAAACCACTACACTACAACCCTCTGATTTTTGCAAAATGCAGATGCCATGCCACACACACCACATCTATGTTTTTCTCCCTATAAATACATTCATCGCAGCATGCACGGAAGGGGGAGGAGGAGATAGAGGAGAAAAGAGAGGAAAAACGCAAAGAGCAGAGGGAACAAAATTTTACGAACAGAAGGGAGGATTTATGTAGAAAACAAGAGAAATATTATGCAAAGAGATGGAGACGACATAACGTAAAATCTCTTCTCCGAGAGCCATCTTCCTCTCTCGTCCATTTTCCCACCAGCCCTCTCTCTCTCTTCCATTGTCATTTGCAACTCCTTCTCTCTCCCTCTCGGCCAGCTAACCACCCTCATCACCGTGAGCTCCTCCTCCACAGAACAAACCCGCCTTCATCTCCAACGGCAGCAACCAACTCCGGCTAAGAAGAACACAACAACAACAAAGCTTGGACCAGCAATAGTCCAACGACTTCGACGCCCCTACCGGCCACCACGGGCCACCATTTTCGACACCACCACAACAGGAAGAACCACCTCGATCTCCTCTACCCAATGGTATTAACACTTTTGCCTTTCATCACAGTCGAATATCTGTCAATCTACTGTTCATTTTCTTCTTTGCATGCACGGAGGAAGTGAAATTAATTCACTTCCCCGTAGGTCTGTTGGGCTAGGCTTTTGTGCCCGGCCTAATCCTTAGAAGCCCAGACCACAAGTTGTTAGGCTTCCACCCATGATGGCTGGAAGCCTAGTGATATTTTTCTGGGCTTCCAGCCCGTGATGGCTGGAAACCCAGCCCACTTAGGGTGGGCTGTCAGACCACTATGGCTGACAGCCCAGCTCATAAATAAATAATAAAAAAATAAAATTCAAAAATTCAAAAATACAAATTAAAAAAAAATGTATTTTTTTACTACTATTATTTTTACTAAAAATTAAAAATATAAAAAAAAAGTATTTGTTTTTTTGTTCATATGACTAAATTCGAAGATTTTTCCATACATATTTTTCGTAGAAATTATATTGCATCTTTCTCATATTTTTAAACAAAAATTGGATATCATAAGCGGTTTAGGGTGTAAATTTTGGGATTTGGCCAAAATGTCAAAAGTAATAATAAATATTTTTATTTCATCTATTAGGGTGTAAATTTACATTGTAAAGTACACCCGCAGATAAAAAAATAATAAATTTTACTACGGTGTAAATTTACATTGTAAAGTACATCTGTAGATAAAAAAAAGGATTTTTACTACAGTGTAAAATTACATTGTAAAGTACATCCATAGATAAAAAAATGCATTTTTGAAAATGCAGTGTAAAAATTTCAACTTAGAAAAATAATCAAACAACAATGCAGCTTACTTTAGGTAGAATGCACTAGGGGTAATGCGTCTTCTCCTTGCACAACAAGCCCCCTTACCCAAGACTCTCGCAAACTAATAGGTTTCCTAGTGACCATAATACTAGGTGGCAACTCCTTAGAATTATAGTCGTAAATTTTACGGATATAAACAACCTCACTTTCACCGCGTGTCGTTGTCCCCCCGAACAAGGAGAGACGGCGAGGCGCGAAGCGCGTCCAAAATCATCGTCGCGACAATTACCAAGTAAATGCTTAGCTTATAATTAGGTGTTTATGAATTTGATCCCCGATTAAAAGTTATAAGGCAAACGACTACCCCTTCCCCCTCTCCTAACCTATAATTTGGTTTATTCTCAAAATTAAAATGCATGAAGGCATTAATTCATTCACATGTTCTTATGAATAAATAGTATGTAAAATAAGAATATTAATGTTAAATCATATAAGACAATGAAATGAGTAAGATCACAAACAAACACATAAAATAACAATTAAACTAAATCTAACTAAATAGTTTCCTAATAGAATCACTTTGTCATGGCAAACATGGTGTTGAATGACATATTTGCCTCTTAAATTGGTAGGTTTTCTGTTTTAATTATAAAATTATGATCTTTGGAGTTTCCACCTAATACATAGTCACTAGAAAATATAATTGTCTGAAAAAGTTTGGGTTAGGGAACTAGATATGCAAGGATAATACGCATAAACCCTTGTGCACCATACTTATGATAAGTTTCATTGTTAATTGTTTATAATTCTAAGTTGTGTTTCTATTTGATGGTCACATTAAGGTTCAAGTAATTTGTTTTAAGAAAAAAACTATTTTTGTATTTTTAAATAAGGAAATCTATTTTAGTTTTATAAATTCTTATGAATTTCTGAGAAAAAATATATTTATATCTTATAGTGTTCATTTAATGCTTAATATTAATTAAAATGGTAGGAAAAAACATGTGAGGACCCATTAACTCTTTTAAATTGGTTCCAAAATTTCTTAAAATTATATGGAAAAAATAAACACTACTAGAAAATCAAAGGGGTTTGTTAACTAAAAATCCAAGGCTTAAAATAGTCTTAAAGTTGAGTTTGGCAAACATGTCTTAAGAAGAAAAAAAAAATTCTTCTGGTAAATTTTTAGCATATAAACTATAAAAACCCTAACTTAATTATCAAAATATATGCACATATATGTAAGAACCATTAATTAACCAAAATAACATAGAAAACTTTGACTCAAGGTAATACTCATTTGATGAATATCAACGTACAAACCTTAAAAAAAAATGCCCCCAATAAGTGTTTAACCTAGGAATGGCCGTTATCTTTGACTTCATTTATAATCTTAAACATCAAAATATGTTAAAATGTATATCAAACTTACATTTATCAATCTTAAGCACCCCATTAAATTTTAAACAACACTTAAAGAACTTAAATCATGGTATGGCTAAACATTTATAAACTAACATCCATTTGATTTAAAATAACAAATGGCTTTAATATCATGTATAATGAACAACCAATGTAGAAAATCATAAGAGAAAACACAATGGAATTGTGTGCTCATTAAGCTACACCCCCTCATGAAAGTTAAGTGTTTACCTTATCTAATAATAGTGTCACATTGCTATCTTTCGTTTAGTTATGATAGTTAACATCAATTATTGGAGGGAAAGGAAGATGATGGAATAGCTAACCGGTTACTAACAAGACTAATATTATTGTATCTTTGGTGCTAATGGAAGTGAATACAATGCTGCTGTACGTTTTTAAGAGGAATACAAAGATTGAAGTTTTTTTATAGGTGTATCTGAAAGTGGATAAATAATTAATAATAATATTGAGGATGGGTTGTTGAAGGGTCAATGTCTCTTCCAAGTATATTCTTCTTTCCTCATCTTCTTCTTTATGTCTTTTGGCATAGGTTTTTAAAGGTAATAGTGACCACGCAAAGGTTATAAGTTAAACAATACCTACTCTTTGATGTCTATGAATGAATCGCAACCATCCAATGAGGTTGAGAATCAACCTTTGCGACATTTGAGAGCTAAAAAAGAGAGTATTATGTCTAGTTTTAGTTATATTTGACAAGTATGGTTTGTTAGGGTATAGATTGTGGCCTTTTATAGCAGTGCTTTCAGAGTTGTAAATGAGCTTTTATTTTATGTGGGTTGGAATACATTGATAAAAGGGTATAAACACGTGTATTTCTTGTCTAGTATGGGGAAAGATAAGGTAGAAACAAGACATCAGAACCAGGCTTTTTAAGTTTTTTTTTTTTTTTTTTTGGGGGGGACCAAATACAAAATAATAACCATATGTTGATTAAGGTTTCAAATTGATTCGACAAAATTCAATTTTATCCCTAAGCTCTCCAAGCCTTCTTTATTATATCCTTAATTACTCTTTAACTTCTAATATCATTATATCTTTATTCCATAGTTTTTTATTTACGTAAATTGACTCATAATCCACCATTTAACTTTCGATTTTCTTCACCTTGGCCCCTAATTTCATCTTTTTAAGTCCTTTTATTCACGTGTATATTGCATAAAGGTTTTTTGTCTTAAATTTCTTTGGTAATTAATTGACCTCTAAAATTTAATTATCTTGCAATTGTGTCTAATTAAGTCATTGCACTTGAATAATTATTTATATTAACTCAAATTAAATCTTAAAATTAATTAAATTTTTAGTTGGTCCAATGAAGAAATCAAAATGGCTTAATGTTTACAAAAAGTTTTTTCTATAATCGTTGAATTTAACATTGAGTTTGCATTGTATTTCAATCTGAGGTCTTTTATGCTACAATGGGTTTCCAATTTTGTCTAAAATTTGATATTAGATTCTCCATATGCTTAGAACCATTCTCAGCTTTCAATCTAGCTAAGCTTCCATTTCTTTCATCTTTTTTTCTTTTTTTTTAAATGATTTTAAGGGAACGCCAAGTTTAGGTTATGATAGCTTTGGCATAACAAAAAGTAGAGCGGAATATTTTGAATATATACTCCAATTCAAATTGTTTTATACCTTACTTAGTGAATATTGACCCTTGGTCAATAATGATAGTTTTGGGAGTCCAGACTTATGGATTAAATGTTCCTTAATGAATTTGATCATCATGTGTTTAATTGATTAGCATATAGCCTAGTTGATGTAGGAATTCATGGCTATTAGGTTGTAGTTATATCCTCTTGATGATGGAGGATGTATCCTAATAATGATATTCATTGCCTAATCCTTAATGGTCATAACTTAATCACTATATTAAGTGTATTATAAGTTACATATTGGATTAGACAAAACTATTGATACTTGTTACATCTTTCTCCATTTCTAAAGCAATTCTTAATTATATGTAGTTAATAAAAGCTCTTATTCATGATAAGCCTCCTTATCTTAATACCAAATAGGTGAGCTACACAAAACCCTATATAAATCTTAAACATGACTAACATGGTTTATTTTTATCCTAAGCATCCAAAAAAAGTTGTAGGCTTGTGCTTGTTTTATAATTCATCTACAAGGAGTATGTAATTGACCATTATCAATTTAAAAGACCTTGAGAAATTTAATACAACATCTTATAAAAATGTTTGATTTATATTCTCTGATTCTTTTATAGATCAAGAGATATAGGGTCATATAAACCTTATGCTTTTACTTGAAATAAAATTTTAGCATTAATTGTTTTTATTACTATCCTATGCATTGTTTTACCATAGAATCTACACAGCTCTATTTGTCATGATATCTGTACTGAATTTCAATAAAATAATCTTGATAGGGAATAATGCAATGATTGCTAGAGTACATTTCATTTATTGATCAATTATAAGCGAAGTCATTAGCTTTTATATTATTTTGTTCATTAAAAACAACAAAGATACAAAAACTTTTTAATAAGTTTTATGGCCACAATATGGTAGGAAATTATTGTCTTTTCACACTCATATTTCTTATATAAACTATTTATAATAAGTAATGATTCTCTAATCAATATTCCTGATTGTGCTTGTCATAACCCAATTTTTGCGTTACTCTCCCAAAATATACCAAAAAATAACAAAAATAAAATAAAAGGAGCCGGTATAGGTAGAAAAATAAATGTCCAAATTTCGGTTCTTTTCGAGAGTCTAATTGTATCTCTTTTGTCCCCAAAAATAGAGGAAAATACAGATTTAAGGTAAAAATAATTTATCATTAGATAAATTTGTGTAAAAAATTAAGTCGAGAGATATAATTATATTTTTATGGGCCAGTTTGATTTAATCATCGACAAATTTTAAAAGTAAAATTATGTTTGGGAATTAATTTAGGGTCCAATTAAAGGATTTAATTAAGTACAAGGACTTAAATATAGTTTAAGTTGATTAAATTAATTTTATTAAGGGCTTAATCAGTGAAAAATCAAGTTAGGGAGCTTAATTCGGGTTCAATTGAGAAGTTAGGAATTTTCGGAGACTAAATTGAATTTTTCCAAAACAATTATGCAAAATCAGGTGTTCAATTGGAAACAATTGAGAGTTTAATAGTCAATTGAGGGTTAAATAGGATAAATTGGAAGCCAGGGATCAAAATAAAAAGGCGCGTAAATTTAAGGCTAACATTGAATTTTTCACAGGGACACAATCGCACAAATTTAAAAGTTTAAAACCAATCGAGGGTGTGATTGAACTAATTAAAAATTGAGGGACCAACTTTCATATCTTATATTGAGGC
>CM063591.1:8577984-8593995 GCA_032356905.1 Salix exigua | reverse complement strand
TCTATATTGCTAGTGAGTATAGAAACAAGAATGGAAGCATAAATAAATGTTTAAGAGTAGAACCTGACAAAGCATTTAGTCCGTGGAAAAATGTCTTGAAGGAAGATGTGGTGCCTGTACTGCAATAGCTGGAATTTGACTCTACATCTCCCAGCTCGCATCCTAGCTCGTGTTGTTCCTCTTCAACAAGGAGAGGAACAGCCGACGATGTTTTGTCATGAGTCATGGTGTCCATTTTGCAGACTGCTGGGAAAGAGAAGAAAAACCAAGTTGAGAACGTTTTGCTTTTTCGTTAATTAAAGAAAAGTTCAGCTAACCAGCAGGTCTAGATAAAAGCTAGACCTACCAAGAAGTAAATGTTTTCGCTGCTTAGCTTAAAGGCTGCTATTCTATATATATATATATATATATATATAACAAAAGTTCAAAAGCATTTTAAATGTTCCCCAATGAGCTAAATCATTAAAACAAATTAATCGTATCCCCAATATATAGTCCTTATGAACAGCAATGTGGAGAATCAGCATAATCTTCATTGTCCTTATACTTCGAATAAGACATATTTTAGCAGAAATTTCTGCGTGGCTAGTGGATGTTACTGCATCCTACTTTTGACAATTTCTTAACGCGGATCAGTCTAATTATCTACTGTCAATATCATGCAAATACAACCTGCCCTCCACACCTACCTCCAACTCCAAGTATACGTAGAGAGTCAATATAAGTTGCCTAGGCACTGGATTGAAACTTAATGAAACTGAAACATTGCAAACAAATTAAGCAGAAACGTAAAGCAGATAAATTTTCGTAATTTTCCGTAGACTTCATGACCTACACACAGACATGCCCCTATCATTTTTAACAAATATCCTATCGATAGTTGTCTTCCACTACACCTAGTACTCCTGTCATGTACCAATGATTAGAAAGCCATGTTTGTTTGTTTTGTTTTGTTTTGTTTCGTTTTTTTTTTTTTGTTCAGTTTTCTTGTGTTTTAAAAGAAGAAGATGATGGAATGATTAAAAGAAACAGCTAAGGCACCGATGTTTTCCGAGCTATTTTCAATACTATCGATTTGACTATCCAGTCGCCCGTCATGAGGGACCAAATCACAGCAACTAGATCTTCATATTTGTTTATTTCCAGAGTAATCATTAAATTAGATTCAACAAGAATTTCGGTGAGCTAGTGGGACGACACCAACTTAGGCTCACATCTGCTGTGCATGAGTCAATTGCATATCAAATTTTTGCACCTTATAGACGTGAGTACATGAAATATAAAAGCTAGATTGAAATCATCAATTTTCATATATACCTAACACATTTAATTGGTACCTACACTACAACGATGAAATGAAATGATAACAAGATGAGCACAAGTGTAGCATAAATATACTTACGAGGGATGAGATATTGGTGTTTTGAAGAGAAACAACGCACACCTAATTATGTTGGGAATTTGCAATCCCAGATCAGCCTTCAACTACTAAGGATCACATCAAGAATATGATAAAGGTTAGCCTGTCATACTTTTGTATGCAGTTCTGGCAAAAACTTAATATGCAAAAGTGATGGAGATTATAGAAATTTATTTAACAACTAGTGATTAAGATATTATGATCTGATTTTGCAGTGACCTGATGAATTTACACATCTTTGTCAGGCACAGCTTGCTTGAAATTATAGAAATTTAAACCAGAACTTCTTTTCGTGTGTTATTCATGTGCGTGTGTTTTGGATGTTCAATTTGTTCTAAGAGACTACTTGAGGTTAATTTCTGTAAACCCTAATGAAAAATAAATGCATCTCTGAAAATTTAATCTTTATGGCACAATAACAGGCAGCCTCGATCTTGAAATTTCCAATATGACTCGAATTGGATCTTAACTGAGAAATAATGTGGAAAAACAAGAAAATCAATCGTATTGCTATCTATCATTACAGTGTGTGTGTATACCAAAAAAAAAAAAACTACAGGAACATGACTGCTATTAATTAATCTGATATAATCAACACTGAAGTTCGACACGCGCAGAGCATGTACCAGGAAATTAAAAAGAATTGATGAGCAAAACCAATACTGATCGATTGAAGAAAGCGCATCACAGTACTTGCCTTGATTTGGGTGATCGTGTTTAGCCTCTATGTAAATCAATCGGAATGAGAGGGACAACTCAAAATGTAGTGCTGTCGTTGTTGATGTGATATGATCGAATTCGTACATGTATTTCTTACGTTTTATAATGTGTATACTTGATCCTTTCAGTTTTTTCAGGGAGATTTACTATTTATTCAAAGAGAAGCTTTATTTAGGATCGGAATACTGGAACACTTTAGCTCCCATAAACTTTCCAAGAAAATACAAATAAGAACAATACCATTATTATGTGAAACCTTTAAGTTTTCGATCATACGTACTATCAAGCAAACCAATGACTTCAAACCACATTTTATGCTTTTCAAATATAACCATTAACTGTGATTGTAAATACCTTTCCGTTACAAAATCAAAATGTCTGAAATCAAGCACGCATGCATAGTAAAATATGAATAGAAATTATGAGTTTCAAACACAACAAACAACAATGCAAATTCATTATATGGTTGTTGAGTCAAAAAATCTCTAACGAGAATGCTTCCTCCCAGCTTCATGCAAAATAGCCACCATTTCTGCATGTACCAACGATTCACCCAACTCACCCATCATCACAATCAATGTTGCCACCACCATCAACCAAAAACTCACCCCTTCTACCTTCCCTTAGGGGAGGACTCAATTTGAAGCATTGTTTATTGGGTATGATCTCATTGATTTTATAAACAATGACTACAAATGTCCTGCGTTTGATGAAATGAATTCCACTGCCTCTTAAGTTATGAACTCCCACTGAATTCACCAAAACAAACTCATCCTCCATGCCATCATTGCCTCCACTTCCACCACCATCACTCCCTCCTTACTACCCACAAAACATCCCATGAGGCCTGGACAACACTTATCCGTTTATATGTAGGTAAATTAAGAATGCGTGTGATGCAGCTCAAGGAAGATTTGTCCTTGAGCACTCATGGCTCTCGCACCATAACTAAAATTCCTTCAAGGAATCAAAGTGATTGCAAATGAACTCACAATCATCGATCATCCAATTTCAAATGGTGATCTAACCCTATACATACTCAATGGACTGGGTAATGAATTTAGAGAAATTGCAGCACCCATTCATGCTTGCGAGACCTCTATGAGATGTGAAGAAATCTATGATCTGCTTATAAGCCATGAGAGTCACCTTCGACGGTTAGAGCTTCAATCTGCAGCAACCTTTGTACCCACAACTAATTACTATCACTAACAACCCACAACTGCCTACTCTCACCAACAAGGCAACAACTACGACCAAACCAAACGAATACCTTAATTTTTCTTTGAACCGAATCAATGGTGTCAATAGATATCCCGTCACGAGACTCATAGTAACAGTGGCACTAAAAGGAATGGGAATTTTAATTCGAGTCATAGGAGGTATAAACTGAAATGTCAATGATGTGATCAAATGGGTCACACGACCAAAAAAATTCCAAAAATTTTGATTAGTGACTTCACTGCTAATTTTGCAACTTCTTAACAAAAAAAAAATCCAAATCCTAGTTGACTCGACGGCATCTCACAATATGACCACTGACCTCTCTAATCTGATGATTAATTATGAATATGATGGTACTGATGAGGTGGTAATTGATGATAGATCAACTTTGCTTGTGTCTTATATTGGTTCTCTATCTCTTGAATTGTCCAATTTTTTCTTTCATTTACATGACACTATTCCAACAATTCATAAAAATCATTATTGGTCATCATTTTACCAAGCATAACAATGTTTACATTGAATTTCACTCCACTTATTTATTGGTGAAGGATCGGATCATGGGGAAATACTACTCAAAGGCAAATATGGAGATGAAGTGTACCCATTTTAGGAATGGATACCATCCACCAAAAAACATATCATTGCCTATGTTCATGAACGTACTTCAACAGATGGATGACACAAGCATCTTGGTCATCTGTCATCAAAATTGGTTCATCATCTTATTGAAATTGGCTCATTTTACTCAAATATGCTCACATGCCTTTCTCCTATTGACCATATGCATTTCAAACTGCAACCTATATCATCAATCGAATGTCCACCTCAACGTTGAATAATCAATCACCATTTGAAAAATTGTTCAACCAGAAGCCCAACTATCTCAAGCTCAAACAATTTGGCTGCCTATGTTATCCCTTAGTCAAGCCTTATAATACACATAAACTTGACCCTAAGGCCAAACTGGGCATATTAATGGGTTATAACCTCTTCCAAAATGCATATTTATGTATTGAGCCCTGTACCCAAAAGATCATTATATCTCGACATGTCATATTTCATGAAGGGACTTTTCCTTTTTAAATAGACCCTAATAAAGTCATCTCTTCATCTACTGGGCCAAATTCCTTTGTGATGATCTCATGGCCCCAACTTTCTTCAACACCACTTGGCACCACCAACTCTTTGGATATGGGTGTTGAAGTCTTGACATCGCCTGAGCATGGGTCATCCCCTGAACCACCTTCTCTTTAGGTAATACACCATCCTCTTCTCCCTTGATTTTAAATCCAAATGCCTCAGTTCAATTGCCTGCACCCACTATCTCTAAACATAATGAAGTGCAAACCCATTACATGACTATTAGGTCCATGAATGATATTTATAAAACAAAAAAATCCTTTCTTTCCACCAAACATCATCTTCCATCTTCTTTGGAACCATCGAGTGTTACTGAGGCATTGGTTGATTCAAGATGATGTGAAGCTATGTCTTCTGAATTAATTGCCTTTATATGTCACAGTACGTGGCAACTAGTACCACCTCCGACTAATTGCAATGTCATTGGTTGTAAGTGGGTGATTCAAATTAAAACGCATATCGATGGCAGAGTTGATCTCTATGACAACTATTGGTGAATGCAGAGTTGGTCTCTACGACAACTAGATGTCAATAATGCATTTCTTCATAGGTGTCTCACAGAAAAAGTGTATATGTAGCAACACCCTAGTTTCAAGAATTCAAAAAAAACTGATCACATGTGTTGTCTTACAAAGGCAATTTATGGACTTAAACAAGCACCTTGTTCTTGGTATTCTGCTTTCAAACAGGCAGTGGTAGGGTTTGAGTTCATTAATTCTAAATCTGACTCCTCTCTATTTGTGTTTCACGATAGGTCCACCATTTGCTTAGTTTATGTTAATGATTTGATTCTCATTGGCAATAAATTAGTTTTGTTGCAAACATTATTGATCAACTTGACCAGAAATTTTCAATCAAAGACTTGGGGTCCTTGTATTTTTTTTCTTGATGTTGAAGTTATTCCTACCGCATATTGCTTATTTCTCACTCAACATAAGTATATCAGAGATCTCCTTGGAAAGACATATCCTGTCAATAATGCTATATGAATTTCTACATGAAAACACTCATCCACCATCCAAGATAGGTAAATCCTATCAAGGCATCTATATGAATTTCTCCAAATAAGAACTCAATTGCGCATACAAGCCCACATAACATTTTATAAAAACAAATTTATTAATATGAATAAATTCCCAATCATGGATAGACTGTTGGTTATATTGGTTAGAAATGTATTGAATCCTTTTCACCGTATTAAAAACACACAAAGCAATTTACTTTAGGTAAGGTGCATTATAGATGCTAACAACTTTACTTACCATTACCAATCTCTTAACCTTTGAACCTCTAATAAAACCAAAATATTTGGGTCTCCTAGCAATCTTAAACCAAATAACAAGATGATGACTCTTTGATCCCCCAATGCCTCATAACACATGCAACAATGTCAATCATAAACAATACTTATAGGGACTCCATGAAGTTGTACTACCTTTCTAAAAAACAAATTAGTAATATTACTTGCATCATTAGTTCTCATGTGGTTCATTTTGGTAAGTTCACATTTGTACAAGTAAAAAAATATACAAAGTTTGTAACACCCGTAGTATCAAAAAATTAGTCCTGAACATGTGGTTCATTTTGGTAAGTTCACATTTGTATAAGTAAAAAAAGATACAAAGTTTGTAACAACCGTAGTATCAAAAAATTAGTCTTGAAAATGTCGTGTAATTGTATGAATAAGGTATTAAATCTATCATTTTGTTTACCCTCTTTTTTGTTGAATCAAACTCTTTATCATTTGGTAAACTAAACCCCATCTATTTCTAAATTTCTTACACTTTCAGTAGAGTTTCCTTTGTTTTTATAGGTACCGAATTATCAACATCTTATAAATACTTGCACTTAGCATTAAATTGAATATATACATCCACAACCCAATATCAAGACAACCTTAGGCATGTCCAACATATCAACCCATTCATTTATCCCTTCCTTTAAGATTTTTATCTTCAATAATCTTTCCTTTTTTTTTCAAACACTAATTTTCTATATTAGATTTTAATACCTTATTTAGTTATACATATTTTCAAAATAATAAGTATCATATAATTATTTAAAACCAAGAGAATTATAATATTTTAAATACAACATAATAAAGTTTACAAAAGATTGAACTACCTAATGAAAGTACTAAATAACTAAAACAAAGAATATTTAAAGGCGTTCAACAGTAAAAAAGGATTCTACAAACACAAATCTAAAAGAGAATGCATATACTGTCATAATGATTCTAAATAAACATAGCCATTGCATGGAAAATGTATCTATGTCATTTTACTCTGATGCAACCATATTATTCAATAGTTTGACCCATATTTAACTAGTATTTTACCTTTTTATATAAATATCTTGGTATTCTTTTTTGTGTGTGTGTTTTGAATGCACTTTTGGATGAAAAATACAAAAAGGAGTAAGTTGGTGGTAATGGGCAAATTTTACCATCAATCAATGCATGAGCTCTAGAAGTCGAAATAAAGTGATTCTAGTGGAATTACATAGTTAAAATTCATACCTTTCAGAAAGTATATTGAAAAATAATAATTAAAGAGCAAGGAAATTGTAGCCTTCAAAGTCAAATTTTACAATTTGCCATTGTTGACCTTTGACCATTTCAATTTAATGCAAACTCATTTTTTTGGATTCATGACTCAAAGACCTAACAATAATACAAATTTAATACCATAATGATGTAATATTATAGAGATATAAATTTTCCAATGTGACGACCATACCAAAAATAAGGTAGAAAATTCCTTTTCTCCTCGACAAACCTAAAAATCATGTTTTCTTTGTTCTTTTTTTATTAGTTGTTCAACAAATATACGAGGTAAACTTTTTTCTTAGTTATAAGGACATAGAAACCTTTAGATATCAAGAAATATAAGATCTATTTTACCTTTTAGTTGTAGTTTATAAGATGGATATGTTTGGTCTCTCATGCTTATTTTTCCTATGATTGTTTATTTTAATTGCTAGAACGGACTCTAAGTTATTATTGAAGATAATTTAATTCAAAGTTTGATACCAAAACCAAAGTATATGAACTTGTGAAGTAACTGAGTTTAATAATTGTGATGAATCTATGTTATTAATGTTAGGGAGAACATTCAATCAAATCAAACATATATTAAACACAATTATGTTTTCTTGATTAATCAACTTAACTAAATCTTAAGGTTGCCATTGAATTAAATTACTAGTGCCGACACTTGCTTTTTTTTATTATTAGTGTAAGTTATACAACAAATCTATCAACTAACCAATTTTAAGAAGAGATAAATATTTAAAATATAAATTGATGTTTCATTTCCATTTTTCAGTTTTGATTTTTGTAGGTAGATGTTCGCTTGTGACCAAGGTTTGTTTTCTTGATAAATCTCAAGTGTATCTAATTTTTGCTTGATAGTTTTGTTTTTCCTTTGCTTTAGCATACACAACTTCGAACCCCTACCCCGTAATTTGAATATCATATAACATAAAAAAAAATATGGGATTGACCCTTTATTTGTTCTATACTATCTTATGTGGTGTTTTAAGCAAGGATAATTAATTTGTGTGATCGTAACATCGCAACATATGCTATAAACATACTTAAAATCCTCACTAAAATCTATTTCACAATAATCACCCACATTCTCTCAAAATATCTATTTTTTCAATTATCTTCGTAAAATTGATACCTTCATCCATAATTCAATGTCCCAACACTTTGGCATTAGAATTATCTCATCATAACTTTTTTTTCTTAATTCATAACATAATTAAAATGGATTTCTCAACTTCAACTCATCAATTTCTTAATTACACCACGCGAGTTTAATCCATCCCTTAGTTTTTGACTACTGGACAAACTAAGTCACAACTTTTTCCCACTTAATCTCCAATTTATACAATGATTTAGTTGAACTAATAACCCTTAGTTTCCATAATTATAGACTAATTTTTAAAATTTCATTCCCTTAATCTTTGATTTTGCAAAAGATTAAGTTAAACCACTAACCTTTAGTTTTTGTTTCCATGAACAACTAAGTTATATTTCCCATAATACCTTTATCTATCATCACCCATCACAAAAAAAAATTAATCATATTCTCTTACAATCATTTTTCTTCCAATTCAATATCTTAGTACCAACCTTTCATTTCCCTTTATTTCATAAATATTTTAGTAACAAGAAAGTAAACAACTAAAGCAAACAAGTTTAAGGTAGCAAAATAGCCATGGCTCCCCCTTTTCCCTCTTATCTCTCGCCTTAGCTTTCTTGCACCTTCTGCTCTCGTTCTTGTCTAGATCTATTTACAAATTTTAAATAGTCATGGCCTTCCCATTGTTTTAAATCTGCAGCATCTTCGGTCAGATCTTCCCCGTTGTTTTAAATCTTCCTAACCAGCGTTTTACTTCAATGTATTTCATTCTTGTAGTTTGAAATATGCAGCTTTCGTTTCTTTTTTCTTCTAGCGTTTTTGTAGCCTTCGTTTTAAAATCTGCATCCCTCTTCTTAGCGTCGGTCTGCGTTGTTCTCAGTCTGCATTGTTCTTGTCTGTGTTGTTCTCGGTTTGCTTTTTAAAAGTTTCTCGGTCTGCTTTGTCATTCCCACTTTGCCTTTTCACAACTTTTCCATTTCAAGGAGCAACCGAAAGTCAGATCCCACGCTGTGGTCTTCAAAAGGTAAATCCCACGCTGTGGTCTAATTCTCGAAAAGCAGATCCCACGCCCAGACCAATTCAGCATCTTCCTTCAAATTTTCTAAGCCATTGTTTTTCAAGTTTTTCTTCACGTCGTTCCCAGCTTGTTTTGTTCAAAAATTTTCAAATCTTCTTCCTCTGTGTTTAGTGATCCTCTCGCTTTGTTTTTCAAATTATTTTTGTCATTCTCTAGTCCCTTTTTTCCCGTTTAGATCTGTTGTGCTTTTCATTTATTGTCCAAGCTCTCTTCCACTTTGCAGCTTTGTCACTTGGGTTTTTATTTTTCGTTCAGGCCCCCTCTATTAGTTCTGTCATTCTGTCATTTCTCAATCCCTTGCTCAGATTTGTTCCCATGGCCAGGAAAAAATCTTCTCCCTCCAACCAACAACCACCTACACTTTCAGCAACCATAGAAAATCCCAAACCGGTGTTGGCCGACTCTCCCGCTAATGTTTTGGGTAAGAGCCCTACTGATCTAGTTGATGCTCCTCCTCTCAGCCCCATGCTTTTTTCGGCTGATTCTTCTTGTGCGGAGGATTTGGATGATGGTGAGTCTTCAAGCTATGTTGAATCTAGTAGCTCGGGTGACACCTTTGATTCGGAGTCTAAGTCAGCTCCCCTCATCCCTTTGATGCCCTCTGAGCTGGCTGCTGCGAAGACCACCTTGAAGGGGTTATCTCCCCCAACCACAAAACCACCTCCAGCCGAGCAATCTAAAAAACATGCTATCGAGCAAACTGTTGGAAAATTTGTCGAGCAACCAGCTAAGCAGGGTGCAGGTAACTCAAAACATAACTCTTCACACCTAGGGCAGTGGCGAAACTTATTTGCATCTAATCGTAGTTCCTCAAACTGTCCAAAATTGAAATTTTTTCCTGAGTTATCTGCTGCCAATGAATGTACCTTGCTTGTTGAAGACTTGGATGCAAAATGTGATGTGTGGAAATCTTGTTTAATTGGATATATTTCGGGGAAATTTCCTGGGTATAAGGTTCTCCAAGTTGTCATTGCAAACTCTTGGCATTGTGCGGCTGAACTGACTCTCCATGAATCAGGATGGTTGATTTATAAGTTTCATAACGAAGATGATAAACTTGTTGTTTTGCGTGGGGGTCCTTACCTTGTGTATGGTAAGCCTTTGATTTTGCATGAAATGCCCGAATTTTTTAACTTCAATTCAGCGGAGATGTCCACCGTTCCGGTGTGGGTTAAATTGCCAAATCTGCCTTCAAGATGTTGGTCTGAAAATTGTCTGTCCAAGATTACTAGTATTGTTGGTAATCCTATTCAATGTGACATGTTAACCTCTTCCATGACTCGGTTGTCTTATGCCCGTGTTTTAATTGAAATTGATATTCATAAGAAGTTACGTGAATTTATTAATATTTGCTTGCCGAATGGGGAAATGATTGAGCAGCAGATTATTTATTAAACTTTTCCAAAGTTTTGCAATTATTGCAAGGTCCTTGGGCACATGGTGGCAACATGTTCTAAATATGCCAAGAGTTGCGAAAAAGAGAATGGGAAGGGTGTTGAGAGGGTTGTTGAAACTCCCTTAAGTCCTAATCAAATGAGCAAAATTAATGTTCATGGTAAAGGGTTGCCGCAAGGGGATGTTAACGTGCAAGATAAAAGGCTACAACATGGGGGTTACAGACATGCTGAAGCCTCTACTGCAGGTGGTGAAGGTGAATGGGTACTTGTTAGGAAAAAGCAAAAAAGTTTTAAGTATAATAAGAAGATCATGGCTGAAAGTGTTGAGGCAGTAGGGTCAGCTCTTAATGGCGCGGCAGCTAAGGCTAGTGTGGTTGACCCTCTTGTGGCTGTTGGTGCTAGTGTGGTTAATGCTAGGTCAAATGCTAGGGATAATACTGTTTTGAATGCTGGGGCTAGTGTGGCTGCTAGGGTTACTACTAGTTTGGCTGTTAGGGCTAATGTTGGTTTGACAGATGAAGTTGGGAGTGGAGTTGTAGCTGTGGAAGTTGCCATTGAGCCTTTGAGTGAAGTTGTAGGCGTGACGGCTAGGGCGGCTGGGAATGACTCTCTTGTGGCTGTTGGATCCAATCATAATATGGAAACTGCAAATATGGTTGCAATGTATGGGACATTAGTAGCATCTATGGCTGATTTTGTTGGGGCAACAGAGATAGCCTCGATTGAGCCTACCCATGGGGCTGATGGTAGGTTGCAAAATCATGCAACCAAGGTCCGCAATGGCAGCAAAGGGAAACATATTGAGAAAGGTAATCATGGAGTTACTACTAGACAGAGATCGAAATCCAAATCTTCCTCTATCGGACATGGTAGGACCCTTCCTACCAATCCTACATTATGATGATTGTTCACTGCTGGAATGTTAGGGGGTTGAATAGTCCCCTAAAACAGCATGAGGTTGTGAATCTCATGAAGAAAAAGAAAGTTGATGTATGTGGCTTATTAGAAACCAAAATATCTTTGTCTAAGGTTGAAAATTTGCAAAAGCTTAGATTGAAGCACTGGAAGTTTTTGACTAATGCGGCCATGTCTTCTTCATCCAGAATCGTTGTTTTTTGGAATCTAACTACTGTTAATGTGGATCTTGTTGATTGCTCCTCCCAAGGTATTCATGTCACTATTCAATGCCTTGTGAGTCATATCAGGTTTCATGACAGTTTTGTTTATGGCCTGCATACCATTGTTGCTAGGAGGGCTTTATGGTCTTCTCTCCGTAGTTGGTCACCTGCTGGTCCTTGGATGATTTTGGGTGACTTTAACTCTATTTTGTCCCAGGATGATAAGTTGAATGGGAGTGCTGTGTCTGTTTATGAGACTGCTAATTTTCATAAATGTCATCTTGAGTTGGGTTTGTGTGATCTTCCTTATACGAGCTGTCATTACACCTGGTCTAATGGTTCTATTTGGAGCAAGATTGACAGGGTCTTGGTGAATCCCTTTTGGTCTACCCTTCACCACTCTGCTTATGTACATTTTGGTAATCAAGGGGCCTTCTCTGACCACTCGTTTGCTACTGTTCGGATCAATCCTTAGGAGACGGGTCATCGCAGTTTTAAATTCCTGAACATGTGGTCTTCTCACTCTGATTTCTCCTCTGCTGTTTATGAAGGGTAGAATAGGGAAGTCTTGGGGTCTGCTATGTTTTCCTTTTGTAAGAGGCTTAAGTCGCTGAAAGCCCCCCTTAAGAGGCTAAATGAGAAGCATTTCAGTCATATATCTGAGAGGGTGTCTCGTGCAGCTATGGATTTGGATATTGTGCAGAATGCTCTTCATGGACATCCCAATAACCAACATCTTGTTCTTGAGGATAAAAGGCTCCGGTTACATTTTTTCAACTCAAGTCAGCAGAAAAGATGTTTTTTGGCCAGAAGCTTAAATATACTTTTCTGAAGGACAGTGACAGAGGCACTAGTTTCTTTCATGCATTAGTGTGTAGGAGAAATAGTCACAGCTTTATTTCAACTATTCAGAAAGGGGATGGATCTTTTACTTCTTCGAAGAGTGAGGTCGGTGCAGAATTCGTCCAATTTTTTCAAAATCTTTATGGAAACTCTAAACACACCTTGCCTCCGGATCATGATGTTTTTCTTTAAGGCCCGTGCCTTTCTAATAGCTCTAGTGAGATCCTCTTAGCTCCTGTCACTAGTGATATTATTCAGAAGGCTTTTTTTGGTATTGGAAATGACAAAGCCCTAGGGCCAGATGGATTCACATTGCATTTTTTTAAAGCTGCTTTGCCTATTATTGGAGAAGACTTTTGTGGGGCAGTTCAGGATTTTTTTCGATCTGGAAAATTGCATAAGCAAATCAATCATGTTGTCATCTCGCTTATTCCTAAATCAGCTCATGCAACCTCTCCTAGTGACTTTAGGCCTATCTCTTGCTGCAATGTGATTTATAAGGTTATTTCCAAAATTCTAGCTGATCGTCTAGCTTTTGTCTTGAAGGATATTATTAGCCCTATGCAGAATGCCTTTCTTGGTGGTCGGGCTATGTCGGATAATATAAATCTTATGCAAGAGTTGCTTCGGCTGTATGGCAGGAAGCGCACCTCTCCAAAAGCCCTCATGAAGATTGATTTTAGAAAGGCTTTTGACTCAGTTCAGTGGCCCTTTATTAGAGAACTTCTTCGGTTACTTGGTTTCCCGATGCAGTTTACCCACTTGGTTATGCAGTGTGTTGAAACTACTTCTTTCTCAGTACTGGTAAATAGTAATCTATATGGCTTCTTTCTGGGGAGAAGTGGTATTCGCCAAGGTGATCCCCTATCCCCGTATCTCTTTATCACTTGCATGGAGTATTTTTCACGGATGCTTAAGGGAGTTTTAAGGCAACAATCTTTTCGTTTTCATCCACACTGTAAGCCTCATGATATTTCCCATCTTGCATTTGATGATGACATTCTGCTTTTGGATAAAGGGGATAAAGCTTCTATCTCTGCTCTTCTTCATCAGCTAGAGGTTTTTGAGCGGGTTTCTGGGCTAGAGATTAATCCTTCAAAATCATCGATTTATTTCGGTGGGGTTGGTGTTGATATTAAACAAGATATTCTTCTTGCCACAAATTTCTCTAAAGGATCTTTTCCCTTCAAATATTTGGGAGTTCCTCTCAGCCCTCATCGGTTGCTAGTCTCTCAATACTTTCCCCTTATTTATAAACTAAAAGCCAAGGTTCAGAGCTGGGTGGGCAAACAACTTTCCTTCGCGGGAAGATTGCAACTTTTGGGATCGGTTCTATATGGTATGATTCAGTTCTGGCTAAGTATCTTCCCCTTTCCGGACACTGTTATTAGGGACATTATTCGTGTTTGCAGGAACTTTCTTTGGTCTGGTATTGTGGAAAAATCTTGTTCTGCTTTGGTTGCTTGGAAAAATATTTGCTTACCCAAGAAGGAAGGTGGGTTAGGGCTTTTTGACATTAAAGCCAGGAATCGAAGTTTCTTGATCAAGCGTATCTGGAATATTCATTTACAAGCAGATTCTCTCTGGATTAAGTGGATAAATCATTATTATCTGCCAGGCCACTCCATTTGGGATGCCCAAGTTTTGAAAGTTGATTCCCCTCTCTAGAAGGTATTAGTCTCCTTAAAAATTGGATTGTGGAGGATCTTGGTTCTCGTTCACCTGCTATTGCTAAGATATCTTCATGGCATGCAGGGGAAGGATGCCTCTCGGCCAAGGCTTATGACTATTTTAGGCTCAAAGCCAGAATTATTCATTGGGATAGGGTGGTGTGGGAGCAATGGTCTTTGCCAAAGCAGTGCTTTGTGTTGTGGCTTGCGGTGTTGGGAAAGCTCAGAACTAAAGACCGTCTTCACTTCATTCCAGGAGATTCCAGTTGTGTTCTCTGTAATTAGGATCAGGAATCTCATTGATATTTGTTCTTTAAATGTTCTTGGACCACTTCTTTGTGGACCAAAACGATTAATTGTCTTCACATTCAACACCAGATGAGCTCCCTTTCTAGTTCTTTGTGAGTTCTTCGTCCTAAGCGAAAGCTTTTGATCTCCAAGATGCGGAGAGCCTCTCTCGCCATTTTGGTATATCTTATTTGGGAAGAGAGAAATAGAAGGCTATTTGAAAACTCTTTCTCTTCTATGGAAAAGGCCTTCAGGAGATTCCAGGTGTTGTTCTTCATGGTGTTCCATTTTCACGAAAAAAAACCATCTCTCCATTGATGTGGGCTGATTTTGTTCCTCTTGGGGGGGGAGCTGTGGTTGTTTGCTTCTTGGTTTGACCCTGGTTAAAGAGGTTCAGTTTTGTTTCATGGGGGTTACCTCCTTATGCTTGGTTAGGAGTTTGTATTGATGGTGTTGCTTTCTTTTATTTCTGTGTTGTATCTTGGCCCCTAACCTTTGTAGTTGGGTTGTGGGCAAGTTCTGTTTTATTTTGTTCCTGCTGTTCTTTCAGCTTGGTTTTATTCTTTGATCTATAAAATCTTACCTTTGATCAAAAAAAAAAGTTTAAGGTAGCAACACTTTCTTATAACTCTTGATGCTTAATCTCCTTCCATCCATGTACCTACCTAGAGGCTCCTCCTAACATCAATCAAAAAGCATTCATATTAGTACCAACATACAATATTCTATATCCATTTCCCTATCTTACATAGTAATTTCATTATGTATATATTCTTATGTTGTTATTGTTTTGTTGTGAATATTATTTATTTTTCTCACAACAAAAAAAAAAATTCTTGCAGTGGTACTGTTCAAACTAGTTTTAGTTTTCTAGCATAGGATTTTCATACAATTTGCATTGTTTTCTATCTCTTATGTGGTTGGCTTTTTTTTTAATTTTCTTGACAATTTATGCTTGTAACTTGTTCTACTAACTGTTGACATATAATGCCACACTTATATGTTTTATATATTTTGATGATAACAATAAAAAGAAAATGGACTAATAATATGCTTGGATGAGATTAAGCGATAAACAGGTATTATACAAAGAATACATCAACAAGCATAATGGAGTACACGAAGAAATCATTCCAAGAAGTCCAAGATGCAAGCAAGTGAAGACAAAGAAGAAGTTTTCATTTTAGTGCTTGAATTATGTAAATCTCAATTTCTAACTTGATAGCACAACTTAAAATGAACTCACACACTTCACATTGCATGCATTAAAAGGATTTGATGATTATAGGATTAAGTCATAATCAATCGGTTCAAAAATTCAGAAAAGATAATTTGTCACAATTGCCTTTCTGCATGAACCGGTCGACCGCTTGGTGTATACCAAGTGAGCCGGTCGACCGCTTGAAGACTAAATTGTCTTTTGAGTTGAACGAGTTGACCAGCTTGGTATATCCGTTGTG